>JAJSOF020000005.1:48143519-48160083 GCA_025594305.2 Periplaneta americana
AAAGACCTTTCGGGAGGCCGAGATGTAGATGGGAAGATAATATTAAAATGGATGTGAATGAGATGGGATATGATGACAGAGACTAGATTAATCTTGCTCAGGATAGGGACCAATGGCGGGTTTATGCGAGGACGGCAATGAACCTGCGGGTTCCTTAAAAGCCAGTAAGTAAGTAGGTAAGTAAATAAGTATAATAATAAACAAACTGGATTTTTATTCGCATCTCATTGTAAAACTATGTTGCATTATTTTATAAACGTGATAGTGTTTTTGGAGAGAGATTACAATGATGCAAGAGATTCACTAATATTGTAGTTGACATTTTAATTTGGGTTTCTGCATTTACTGCTTAACTCGTTCATCTGTGGAGAAAATATTTTTAAAATGATATTATAATTCGTCATTGTTCTGTATACACTTTTAACACATATAAAATCACAATGAAGGATAACACTTCCAAACTAGTAAGAAAGGTAATTTCCTGAAGCATTGACTCGGTAAAGAAGTTGTAAAGTTAATCAGTGGTATTATAATCTTAAACTGCCAATAAATAATTATTTATTTATTTACTAACATTTAATATGCTGTACAACAGGCAGAGGCCAAAAACATTTCAGCATAAGACAGTTCAATACAAAAACATTAATAAAAATGTATGTATGTATGTATGTATGTGTGTATGTATGTATGTATGTATGTATGTATCAATGTATGTATGTATGTATTCACTCACTCACTCACTCATTTATTTATTTACACTGAAAGGGCAAGCACCCAGTGGCAGTGGTATACACAATATAAGCAATACACAATAAAATTACAATACACAATACAATTATATAATACAAATACAGTTATTCAATACACAATACAATAAGAATACACAATACTTACAATTAATAATAGTAATAATACATAAAATAACCTAATTAATAAGTGAACCTAATTTTACAATACAACCTACATATGTGTAGGCCCTACATAAGTTTCACATTGGTACTGGTAATAGTCTAATATATTGGAATAATTATTAAAAAATTACAATTAAAAATAATGACAATTGAAAATGAAGAGATGGAATCTTATAAATGAATATAATACAAATTATATAGAAGATGATGAGAATAATATTATAATACATATCTAAACAAATGACATCAATAAATAAATAACTGACATCAAACTCCAAAAAGTACATACTACACATTAAATGGATTCAAGTTCAATCCATGCAAATTTGCATATTTTATACACCTGTAGATCGGAGAGAGAGATTTGGACTTTCTATTATAACAATTTTATGAAATCTTAAACTCTTAGCAGGAATAAGAAGACTGATATTCCTTAGGAAGGATTCGCAATCAATATCACCCTCAATGACTTTACAAAAAAATAAGTAATCCAGATCTTGACGTCTGGCAATAATAATAATTATTTATTTATTTATTTATTTATTTATTTATTTATTTATTTATTTAGAATATTAACGTGCAAAACAACAGCACAAGGCCAATTAAAGTTTAGCACGATACAAAACAGAACAAAACAACAAATGATGATGAGAATGAATGTTAGAAAATGGCAATGAGATGAAATACAAACAATATAATAGTCTACATCAATCATAGATCAAATAAAAATTATAAAATCATAAATTAGTACAATAAGATAATTGAAATAATGGAATAGTCTACCTTAATCAATTGACCAAATGCAAGAGAGAAAAAAATGGACAAATAATTATTAAAATTAGATCAGTGAGAAAAAACTCAGATATACTACACATTAAATGGATCCAAGTTGAATCCATGCAAATTAGCATATTTAATGCATCTGCAGACCGGAGACAGAGATTTAGAATTCCTATTATAAAACAATTTATGAAATCTTAAACCATTAGCTGGAATATGAAGACTGATATTGCTTATGAAAGATTCACAATCAATATCACCCTTAATGACTTTACAAAAAATAAATAATCAAGATCCTGACGTCTGGTGAACAAACTACCGCAATTGAAATATTTGCATTTAATCTCATAGTTATAATCGGAATTTGGTAAAAATCTATAAGAACACAAGGAAATAAATTTTCTTTGAATATTCTCCAATTTAGCCGAGTCAGTGGAAGTAATGGAGTTCCATACAACAGATGCATATTCAAGCTTGGATCTAACCAACGTATAGTATAAAATTAATAAACACATAGGAGTGGAAAAAGAATAAGTTATAGACCTAATTAGACCAAGCATTCTTAACGAATGGGTATAAATATATTGCACATGATCATGAAAATATAATTTTGAATCAAGTAGGACACCAAGATCTCTAATACAATCTTTCCGAGTAATTACGACATTACTGAGAGAATAGTTAAATTTTAGGGAGATAGTTTTCCGTGAAAAGGTAATAACAAAAGTTTTGGATTGATTAATTTTCATTCCATTTTCAACAGACCATTGTGAAATTGAATTAATGTCATTTTGAAGAATTTGACAATCAACCAAACTATTAATTTTGCGAAAGATTTTGAGATCATCCGCAAATAAAAGGCAGCTAGAACTTATTCTTTTACTTATATCATTTATAAATAATAAAAATAAGAGGTCCCAATGTAGACCCTTGAGGAACACCGCATAAACTATTAAATGGAACCGAGAGAGAATTACCTAGTCGAACACAAGACTGTCTATCTGTTAAATAATTTTCAAACCAATTAACGTAGTTAGTGGGGAGACTAAAATTACTTAATTTATTTAATAAAATTTTGTGAGGAACAACATCAAATGCTTTGCTAAAATCAAAATAAATTGAGTCAATTTGACCTTAATTTTCAACTATAGGCATTATGAGATTAAGATAGGAAACTAAATTAGTAGTAGTAGATTTCCCTCTTGTAAATCCATGTTGGGCCGAATTGATCTTATTTTTAACATAAAATGAAATGTGTTTGTGGATAATTTTTCAAAATTTTAGAAAAATTGTTTAGGATAGAAATGGGTCTATAATTAGTAACACTGGTTTTATTACCATTTTTGAAAACTGGAATAATGGATGCTTCCTTCCAAAGTGACGGGTAAATTCCTGTTTTTAAGCTAAGATTGAATAAAAAAGTTAAAACAGGCAAGAGAATGTTAGAGCAACCCTTGATTATAAAATTAGGAATGCTATCAGTACCTTTAGATTTATTAGGCTTTAGCTTTTTAATAGCTTTATTTACATCATCGAATGTAATATTAGGCAGGGACAAACAGTCAGTAATATTAGAATCATAAGTAATGAAATTAGAGTTACAATTTTGTTGAACAGATTTAAATTGACTAGCAAATGCATTTGCAATTTCTTTTCATCTGTGATGTGAACGCCATTTATTATTAGTTCTGTGGGATTACTATTAGTTTTTCGAAAAGTTTCTACATATTTCCAAAATTTATTTGGTTCGTGCTTTAGGTTATCATCAATTGATTGTAACCATTTGAATTTATCAGATTTAATCATGGCTTTGACTTGTTTTCTAAAATTAGAAAAAATTTGATAATGATGATCAGTTTTATATTTTTGTAATTTTTATGAGCTTTATTTTTTCTTTATAAGCTGACGTAAATCGTTTGAAAACCATTTAGGATAGTGCGATTTTTTAACAAAGGTGACAGGGACACAAAGGGATATAGCATTGTTTATAATTTGAGACAAGGAATTTGCAGCAGTGTTTACATCAGTAGTCTGATATATGCTAGTCCAATCATAATTGTATAGAAT
This sequence comes from Periplaneta americana, assembly GCA_025594305.2. Taxonomy (NCBI): domain Eukaryota; kingdom Metazoa; phylum Arthropoda; class Insecta; order Blattodea; family Blattidae; genus Periplaneta; species Periplaneta americana. The sequence continues at coordinate 48,147,278 of JAJSOF020000005.1, forward strand.
AGAATAAAGGTTCAGATAATCACCTTGAGAATAATTTAAATAAGAACTGATTAGAGAGTGCTCCGGTAACGATAATTTTACTTCAATATAAATAGAGATAGATGGGTGATAAGTATCCTCTAAAACTAGAGAGTGATCGGCAAGTTTAACTGTACTGTTTTTATCATTAGTAAAAACCAAATCAAGAAGCTTTTTACTCGTAACGGTAGAGTTAATTTGAATTAATCCAAGAAGGCAGGACGAGGAATATAAATCCTTAGCCTTAATTTTAGAGTAATAATGAGTATCATTAAGATTGGAACCAGTTGACCAGTCCATACCAGGAGTATTAAAATCACCAAGGATTACTATTCTAAAATTATGAGTGTCGAGATTTTTTCAAGAAAATTAAGATAAGATTTTAAGTGAATGTGATCTGTATCAGGAGAGAAATAATGGTTACCTAATAACAGATTAAAACCATCAGTCATTCTAAGTTCAACCCAAACGCATTCACTAATAATTTCTAAGTCAAAACGTCTTTTAGTAAAAAGGTAACTGGTTGCTAATCGCTGTTAGGACACCACCACCTCTTTTTTTGTTAGTGTCTTCAAACAGTCTATTTGCACGAAACACAGTATAGTTATTTGGAAATAAATTAGAATTAATAACTGACTCAGATAACCATGTTTCAGTGAGACAGATAATGAGATCATTATTACTCACTATATTCTGAAAAATTTCATCAACTTTAGTATTAAGTCCACGAACATTTTGGTAGAAAATCTCGAGATGATTAATAGAACTGAACATTGAAAATGAGAGCGAGCAAGACTAAGGCTAAGAGGCATTTCCCTGAGAATCAATATATTATTATTATTATTACTATTATTATTATTATTATTATTATTATTATTATTATTATTATTATTATTATTATTATTATTATTATTGACTCCGCTCCATACACGCCAGACACTGAAGGTCGCAGTGACATGATATACTGAGGGTTGTATTTCTGTACAAGGGTGAAGCTATCTTTACCCTCGGTTATAAAACACGTGCTCTCTGCTTGCTTCACATTCGTAAAGTTAATATGAAATACTTCGTAATTAAAGAGCATTGCTCCCCTTCCCCTGTAACCCCTCGCCATCGTGTTTCGCAACTCCTGCAGTGATGTATACTTGTGCATGCCTCCAATGTTATTAATGTGTGTTTTAGGCTTTTTGATATTGTGGCGGGCTCGTAGAAGGAGAATCTCCATAAAGAGAGAAATATTATTACTCCTACTTTCATTCCCGAGGCTCTTGTATATATGAAACACTTTAATATATGTGAGGACCCAAGTTTTCGTTTTGAAATAGTACAAATATTTAAGATTGTGCTTTAAATGTGTGTCTTTTATAATCCGTGTAATATTTTAGAAAGAATACTATATTATATAATATTATTACATGCATTTCAGTGTACAGTAAATATTTTACAATAATAATAACCAGTTCCTCTAAATATTGTTAGAACATTTAACGAATTTTAAACTCTGAACAGTTTGTTAAATATCGTTTTTTTATGTCTTCAACACTAGTTCGGCTTAATATGTAGTCAAGTGATGAAGGTTCGGTGGAGCGGAGAAAAATTCTCCCCGGCACCGGGATTCAAACCCGGGTTTTCAGCTCTATGTGCTGAAGTTCTATCCATTAAGCCACACTGGATTCCAATTTCGATGCCGCATTGAATCCTCTCAGTTTAAGTTCCACCTCTTAGGTTCCCTCCAGTGGCCAACCCTCATGCACTGTGTCACAGATGTATGACAGTGGCATAATGTCCAACACACTATGTGCAGAGGTGCACTCATTGCGAGTGAGGGTTATGATTCTATACCTAGATACATGTGTCATAACCAGGAAAGGATTTTATATGTAAATACATATTTACTTATAAAGCTAATATAATTTATATTTTGCATTATCTTTATGTTTCACAATGTGTAGGGTTGAAAAATCCTACTTTTATTTTCCATATTTTTCCATATTTTAGAGTTTAGTACATATTTTCGTTAATTTCCATATATTTTCCATATTTCATATAAAACAGTCCATATTATATTAGGTTTAACAATAAAACAAAACAAAAATTCCATTAACTTTTAAAAATACATTTCAACAATAGAGATTTAAACACATGTTCAGTAATCCCTTTAACATCAGAGTTATTTGAAAATTAGCAGTCCTATCAACAATGGGAAAGTAAGTTACAAAACTGTATTAATTTAATTTAAAATTTTTAACAGACTTCAGTTGTGCAGCTCAACAGTTAAATGCCAGTCAGAGTACACATAGGTTCAGTTTTGTAAATCATACTATAAAGACGGTAAATATGCCAAAAGTACGTCATTCAGTCAATTTAAAATCAAAACTAACAAGTTACATTTCAGAATTTAAAGAAGATGGTTTATCAACTGACAATAAAATATTATTTTGTAATTTGTGTCAGTGTGCAGTATCATCTACACAAAAGTTCCTGGTGCAACAACACATTACAACTAGTAAACATCAGGCCAACAAACAACTAAATTCCAAGCAGAGACAATTGTTTTTAACACAACCAACAACATCGAATGTAAGATCTGAGTTTAACATCGACCTGTGCCGTTCTCTCATCTCTGCTGATATTCCTCTACAAACTAAAGAATAAGGTCTTCAGGGAATTCCTTGAAAAATATACTCAACATACAATCCCGGATGAGTCAACACTTAGGAAGACGTATGCTCCATCCATCTACGATGAGACAATACAGAAGATAAGAGATGAAATTAAAGATAGTTCAATTTGGGTTTCCATTGATGAGACTCCCGACAAAGAAGGTAGACTTGTTGGTAATGTAGTTATCGGTTTGTTAAGTGAACAATATTCTGAACGAATTCTTTTACATTGTGATGTTCTAGAAAAGTGCAATAACAAAACTATAGTTAAACTGTTCAACGAAGCTATGGGTATCCTGTGGCCAAAGGGTATTATGTACGATAATGTGTTATTCTTTATTAGCGATGCTGCCCCTTATATGGTCAAAGCTGGACAAGCATTATCTGTTGTATATCCTAAATTGACTCATTTTACTTGTGTGGCGCATGCATTTTCATCGTGTGGCAGAAGTGGTCAGAGACAATTTCCCTAAAGTAGATTTGTTGATTTCATCAGTGAAAAAGTATTTCTCAAAGCTCCCAGTAGAGTTAACGTGTTGAAAGAAATGTACCCTGAAATTCCATTGCCACCAAAGCCAATTTTAACTAGATGGGGTACATGGCTAGAAGCAGTTGAATATTATGCCGAACATATAGACTCTATTAACAATGTTCTCCTTGCATTGGACTCTGAAGATGCAGTCTCAATTGATACTGCGAAAACAGTTACCTGTGACATAAGTGTGAAGAATGACTTAGCTCACATTCAGCATACATTTTCATGCATCATAAAAACGCTCAAAAGTCTCCAAAATAGGCACCTTTCACTATCTGAAAGTTTTGAAATTATAAATAGTACTGTGGAACAACTGAATCGTGGTAGAGGTAAAATTGCAGATGCAGTAAGAGCTAAGGTGGACACTGTACTTTCAAAAAACCCTGGATATGAAGAACTACAAAAGGTTGTTGCTGTGATGAGTGGTGAATCAACAGTGAAGATTAACTTGGACTTATCCCCAGCAGACATTGTGAAATTGAATTATGTACCAGTTACTTCTTGTGACGTCGAACGCTCTTTTAGTCAGTATAAATCTATTCTCAGAGACAATAGAAGAAGATTCACTTTTCAGCACTTGAAAGAAATGTTTGTAACCTATTGTTATGGTAACAGACAATAAAAATTGTGTTTTGTTGAAACTACATTGGAAGATAAGGTACGTCCATTATATTTTTGTTTAGTTTGATTAAAATGTACCAATATTTAACGTACATAGTCATTTTTTTATAATTTTAAGTCCATATTTAATTCCATATTTTGGTAAAAATCCATATTTAATTCCATATTTTGGTAAAAATAACTACATATATATTTACATATTTCATATATTTTTAGTCCATATAAATCCGTTCCCTGGTCATAACATACTCCACAATACATGATTTAAAAATAATTTCAGCCAATTAAAAAATTGTCTTACATGTGCAAAATCATTATCAACTGAGTTGAGTAGTTAAATTCATGTTAACCACTGTTATAGTTAAGTGTATGTTTTTTGAACAAAATTATGTTGAATAAATTGAAAACATATTAACTAAAACGTTAAAAATTAACAGGCTGTTAATTTAACATTAGTTAATCCAAATTAAACAGTATTTGGAGCAACTGGCCATAAGACTCAAATTTTGTCAGTTATCAAAGCTGTTGTCTTTCAATTATCATTATTATTATTATTATTATTATTATTATTATTATTAATGGAATGGAGAAAAGTTACACAATGCAGAACTGCACACATTGTATTCTTCACTTGACATAATTAGGAACATTAAATCCAGACGTTTGAGATGGACAGGGCATGTAGCACGTAAGGGCGAACCCAGAAATGCATGTAGAGTGTTAGTTGGGAGGCCTGAGGGGAAAAAGACCTTTGGGGAGGCCGAGACGTAGATGGGAGGATAATATTAAAATGGATTTGAGGGAGGTGGGATATGATGATAGAGACTGGATTAATCTTGCGCAGGATAGGGACCAATGGCGGGCTTATGTGACGGCGGCAATGAACCTGAGGGTTTCTTAAAATCCATTTGTAAGTAAGTATTATTATTAGTCTACTATTATTGATATTATTGATAAAGCAGTACTAGAGAAGCACAGGCTAATATAGTGGAGAGATATGATAAAAATGACAGCCATGGTAGCGCCAGTTCGAGCTCTTCCAGGACGTTCCACAGGCACATCCCACTGCGAATACTGTAGTGAGTTTGAATCCCTACCTCATGTGCTTGGGAGGTGAACTCAGGGAGAAATCTTAGGAATAAAACGACATAACACCATTCGTTCTCTTCTTGCTACTGCTCTCCGAAACAAAGGTTTGGAAGTTTACGCAGAAGTTCATTGTTTGGCTGATCAAGATAGCGTGCGGAGAATTGACATCATCGCCATCAATAGGAAAGAATCTGTAGCAGAGATCTTCTATCCTACAATACGCTTTGAACAATCCGAAGCACAACCTATGGATGTTGGTAAAGAGAAAAAGAAATATACGAGTCAACAATACCTTACTTCCTTAACAAATACAACTCCAGAGTATCACAGTGACAGTTCTGCTGTTGGGGTCCCGAGAGACAATCCCCAAATTTTTGTGACGTGGAAAGGAAATATAAATTATGCAAAGATATTCAGGACGAAATTGTCCAAAAAAATTAAATACTCAGTTGCCATCTTAAAAAATCACCTATATGGTAAATACTTCTCATAAATGTTTAATTATATATTTGTGATTGAAAATCTGTATTTTTATCTTAAAATTTTATCTACATATTTTTTTATGTCCCCATTCATGTACAGCCATTATTGTAAATTGTGTGTTATTCTGTGCATATAGGCAAGCCTTGGAAGGTCAGATAGTAAAAATAAAATATAGTAATAGTTCTTTTAATGTCAGAACCAGAGATAGAAGTGGAATATTTATCTGAGATAGTCGAATCATTGTCGATAGTATTGGTATTATTATGGTAGTAATGACAAAACTAGCGATAGTAGTGAAATAATTATTGCTGTTAATAATATAATTTGTTGTAGCATTTCCAAAGCAAGTATATGTTGTAAAATAGCGATAGTAACTTATAAGCATTATAATTAGAGTTCAGATACTGGCATAACTAGCGGCAGTATTGCATCATTAGCAGTTTTAGTCGCATAGTCAGAGCTGGTTGTGGTATTGCTGTAGACACCCTCTGACTGTGACTGTGGTATTAAAAACATCATGGCGGAGTGCGTATTTTCTATACAGTATATTCCATCTCAGATCAAAACCAAAAGAGCTTTATTTTACTCGGTTATTTAACAATGCCATATCAACGACGAGGTTATTTTGCGTCGATGGATTCGTGATAGCGAGATGATATTTGACGAGATGAGACCGAGGATTCGCCATAGGTTACCTGACATTTGCCTTATGATTGGAGAAAACCTCGGAAAAACCCAACCAGGTAATCAGCCCAAGCAGAAATCGAACCAGCGCCCGAACGCAACTCCGGATCGACAGGCAAGCGCTTTTGCCGACCGAGCTACGCCGGTGGCCACCCAAAGAGTATATTGATAAAACAGGAGGGGAAAAGTACCGTAAATTACTGGGTTTTGTGTGTAATAATATGTTATAAGAGTACAGCATCCGATATTGTCCTGTATTCATTTCAAACACGAAAAATCCCATCCCATAATTACACTGGCCGAAATTTCATAAGACAATTTCTTCCGCCATGAGGACTCGAACCAACGCTCATTCCGTAACCCGAGTGGTGTCGAAAAAATAACTTCGAAGATTTAGACATTATTTTTGTATAATAACTTATGATTTAGTATATCATCCCGGATTACTTCCAGTACTATTTCCAGGTATATCTCTTATATCCTGCATATGTGTGTGTCTGGGTGCCCGCGTTTTCGTGACGAAAGTGAGCCTAACGTCGGTCTTTATCGGAGGTAACTTGAAAGAATTTCCATGCGCTAGGCAGGATACCTAGCAGGCGATTAAAGCAGTATCATCTCGGGCTCATGTTTGGGAAACTCAGGTTCAAACCCCAAGGCCGGCAAATCTTTATTTCGTTCCATAATGTCTGACAGGAGATGTAAACATTGCCGGCAGAGTAGAAAAAATATATATTGCTATTCAACTAATGGCAGAGGTCTCATTCCACGATTATCTTGATTTCCCCCATTTGCCAAGGCGAATGCAGATTTAGAATTTACTTTCCATCTCCCGTCCTTTCTTTATACAGGATGAACAATATATAGCTGAACAGAAGCCTCGCGCGGCCTTGAGTCCCCCACCTCCGATCGCATAGCCGGCCGGCCAGCCGTGAAACCTGTTCTGCTCTATACTATTCACCCAGTATATATGTTAATGTTGTCTTTAGGACGTGGTCCCTGTGTCGAACTGATCTTTCACCAGGGAAGTCCCTCCGTTATGCATATCGCGTGTGTCATCCAAAAGAATTATACCTCCTTTATGGGCACTGGATTTTAAGACCCATAAAAGGCGCTAAACAGATAAAGAAGCTGGACTGGATTTGAAGCCTGATAGTAGCTACCATTCATTACTAAAACTTTATATTTTTACCTCTGCTTAAACTGTTGCAAGCCAGTTTTAAATTTTACTTTCCAAGAAAATGAATTAGAACTGGTTCTTGCATGTTTTATTTTTTACGCTAAGTTTCACTCTTTGTTGATATGTAATATCTACTGTATTCCAAGTCGACTCTGTCGGTAAATTGGTCTACATAACTGACTTCATATGGGTGAATGACGTAAGTCAAGTACCCGAAATTAGTTAAAAAATAATCTATTCCAAGTAAACTGAGAACGATTTAGCAATCTATTAGACGTGTATAAATGAAGGGTTCAGAGTCATGTTGGGCCAAGCGCCATTTATTAAAAACTGAGAAAAAAAGGGTTAAAATTAAATGATTACCATAATTTAACGAAACATATAGCAAGTAATATAAAGTATGCACATTAAGTCTAATGATATGTGGTATTTACTTAACTTTAATCTTTGCTTCCTCCGTTTTTAATAAATGGCGCTTGGCCCGCTACGACTCTGAACCCTACAAATAAGTATTTCCCTCTATTTTATTCTTATACTTTTACTGTCTCTAAAGTGAAGAATTTCTTTATAAGAAATAGAAAATTAAATTGTGTTTAATATCTAACAGATTTGTTAATAGATCATTCTTTTCTACAATGGTATTATATTCTGTATCAGTAAATCATTTTTATTTTGGATATTCTGGAAAATATTTATCTCCTCGAGGTTACATTAAATTAGAATAAACAATTTGTGGATGGAAATTGGTTGTTAATTTAAAATTTTTACATTACAGCTCGTTATTTCACAAATAATTTAGCCGTGAGCGATTATAAACAGGCGTATAATACATACAAATTTAGGACTGTCTCTTTCAGATGGTGACATGGAATAAAGGCCACAGAACGCGTTTTTTTTAAACCTTCATACAGAAAATAAACATGAGAACTGCAAGAATAAAACTCTTCGTTATACAAGTTCCTATCAAAGCAGAAGTTGGTCAATTCTCATCCTTTTCGGTTTATACTGTCACGTTTTAGATAGATTAGTAGTATTTCTGTAATAACTTCATTTAAAGCAATTTTGTCTTATTTTCTCAGTTTCTTTCTAAAATTGCTCAAATATAAAACTTCTGCATGCTTTAACTATTTTTTCACGGTAGAACAAAGTATAATTCACTGTTTTGCAGTGGTATTCTGTTTTCATTTTTCTCCTAGTTAAAGGATCTCTTACCGAGCGAGATGATTCATAAGTTAAGCACAGGACTCGCATTCTGTAGATCCGCAGTTCAAATCCCCGGACCGACCAACCTAACTGTGGTTTTGTCTTGATTTTCCACAGTTTCTTAGGCAAATTCCGGGTTGAAAATTTCATTGCCACGGTCCATTTCCCTTCCTCTTCCCTGTAGAAAAACAATTTAGATTTCATATCATATCACTCATCTTCCATCATCTCATTCCATAGGCATATTCAGATCATGACGCATGTCTTCGTCCGCTTGCAGGAGAGGAATTCTCTCCGAAACCGTCTCTGGGTTCGAAGCCTTTCGCAATATATCTGCCAGGATTCATACCTAAAGAGCACATCCGGGGCGCTTCGATACCTTAGAAGGGCTATTGAAATGGATCCTGTGCTCCTTGGTCACCTTAGCGATATGAACGTAAGGCGGGGGAGGGTACAGGGGGCCCGGTGGGTGAGCGGATAGGGCTCATGCGGCCGGTGGACTGGTACACCTCATTCTCATTCATCCCATACTTCGGGGTACACAATAGGCCACTGTTGAGCTGATATGCTCAAGAGTCGTCCCTCACCCGCCCCTAGCCACTCAATACTACTACTACGTACGGTGCTAAATAATCTCTTCAACACATTAATGTAGAAAACACGCACGTACAATATGTACACTGTCAGTCTGTTAGTTTACTTCCACGATTTCGTCTGAAAATATAACTTTATAAACACGACACATTCAGTAATTGTGCTATTTTAATATATTTCTCTTTTTTATGTTTACACGAAATATGACAGTTCACTGTTGTATAAATAAACTTGTAAAACGGTTCTCATTCAGGTATTTTCATTCTGAAATTTTTTAAAACTATGATTCTTACGAATTGGTGTAGGTAAATATGGCGGGACAAGGATCATCTCAGAGTACTTTCGTTTAACATTCATCCGTTACTTTATTCGTTCACCCATTCATTATTTCTTTCAATAATTTCTATTTCCTCCTTTTTTCTCTCTCCTTCTTTGTTTTTTCATTGTATTTTCTTTCCTCCGGTATTTATTTCTTCTTTCTTTCCATTTTTCACTCTTCTTTTCTTTATCTGTTAATCCTTTCTACCTCTAAGTATCGATGTAGGCCTACTCCTATTTCACTTACAAGGGAACCGTCCCAGGTCGTGTAACTTGAATTTAACGAAAATGCATATTTAAGCTAACTTTCATTCGTTAAGGAACGTAATGATAGTCGTTCGTTTAGCTTTTTCCTCGTTTACGAAATATAAAATGACTTGAAAATCAATGCTACTTATGCCGCTTCTTGCGCGCACTCGGATCTTCATAGTTCCTCGACGCCGTATCACAGCTCCCGCATTAATGCTCTGGTCTAATCTATTTTCTTTTTCTCTGAACTTATATTAATACAGTATTCTTGCTGAAATACAAATTTGTACTAATTCATTTTTAATTTAAAATATGTCCTACAATTTGGAATTTCTCGTTAGATATCTTTCCTTCTCCACTTGGTCCTAGAGTAGTGATCAACAGAATTTTTGGCATCACACTTGTCTAGCTGAAGAGGCGAATTGAAGCAGAAACAGAGAAAACTCAAAATTACAAATAGTGTTTACACTCTTTGAAACAAGTTTCTCTTTTCGCGGATCATTGCCAAAGGTTTAATCCTTTGACTGCATTTGGTATTATCCTTTTTGCAGTCTTTGGATTTTCCAAAGGTTTTTGGCCCGTGATACATAAAATGAAACGATATTCTTTTACCCAGTTTGCGGATCTTCGGTTTCAAACTATTCGACGCGAGAAACGAGAAATTCCAAATTGTAGAATTTGATACATCTCCACAAATGCTATTGCCTTGTCTTTTGATTTACGTCTTTTGACTTTACTTTGCAAAATGTTTTGAAGTAGTATCATCTACTCAGAAAAATTGTCAATTGCTTTTGCTTTGTCTTTTCGCTGATGCCTTTTGGCTTTGCTTTTGCAGTATTTCTGATAAGATTACCATTTCAGACTTCTTCGTCGTGCTGATGAGAACCGAATAGTTCGAAACTGGAGATTCGCAAACTGGGTGAAAGAATATTGTCTCATTTTATGTATCACGAGACAAAAGCCTTTGGAAAATCCAAAGACTGCAAAGGATAATACCAAATGCAGTCAAAGGATTAAAACTTTAGCAGTGATCCGCGAAAACACAAACTTGTTTTAAAGAATGTAAACTCTATTTATAATTTTGAATTTTCTCTGTTTCGGCTTCATTTCGCCTCTTCAGCTACACAAGTGTGATGACAAAAATTCTGTCGATCACTACTCTAGGACAGAGTGGAGAAGGAAAGATCTCTAGCGAGAAAATCCATATTGTAGTATTTGATATACCTCCGCAAATGCTATTGCTTTGTCTTTTGACATTTGCTTTCCAAATGTTTTAAAATATGTATTCACTTTGTGACTCACTTTAAATATGATAGTGGGATTCGAAATGAAGTGGTCGGAACAAAGAGCCATTGAACAGTACACACATTTTATATAGGCTGGCTTTTCACATTATTCTGTAACACACACACACTGTTTTCAACATGCAACATTGTTGCAAGAACGTTATCAAATTTTCTCGCATGTTTCTCCGATACATATCCACATCTCTGCCACGGGTATATTAACATGTCTTTGAGGACAGAGTGAATGAAACTGTTGATACACAACAAAATGTAATGTGATTATGAAGCCCCTATCGTACGATATGTCTGGAATGTTATCACAGATAATTTTATATCTGAAATACTCTTCTAGCCTTCGAATTACAATTTTATATTGCCTACAAAAAATACACATCCAAGGGTTGTAAAAATCTTGTAGTTTTTGGAGAGATAAATTGTTTTTTAATTGTCTTACCGTTTAAAGCATTGTTTACTCCTTGAAAAGTAAATATGTGAACCGCGGTCCCCAGGTCGTATACGACGAGTATTATAATATCATCTATCTAACCACTCCAGGAATCCAGAGGTAGTAGTGTGTCTTTCTTAACATCCAGGAAAAATACATCGTCTCACATGACTTTTTTATAAGTTTACCGGAACTACCTGCATCGACCACGACATTAAATGACTTATCATTGTCTACACCTTCTTTCTTTAGGTCCAAATTCCCCTTTCAGTTCTTGAAAGCATAGTATGTACTGTCGTGTTCCTAGACTTCCAGCTGCATACCTATGGATTTGGACGGTGAACGAATGAGTGAAAGATGACATGGATTACACTACTACTGTATTAATGCGAATTAAGAGAAAACAAATTGATTAGAACATTAATGCGAGAGCTGTGATACGGTATCGCAGAGCTATGGGGATCCGAGTGCACGCAAGAAGCGGCATAAGTAGCAACGATTTTCAAGTCAGTAAATTTCATAAACGAGGAAAAAACGAAAGGAACGACTATCACCACGTTTCTTACCGAACGAAAATTAGCTTAAATATACATTTTCATTAATTTCAAGCTGCACGACTTGGGACGGCTCTCTTGTTACAATCCGGATCAACTTACTTAATACCCTAAGGGTGAAACCTAACCATTTTTCCCCATTACTACATAAGCTAGTGGATTATAGTGATTTTCTAGTTTGCATGTTGAATTTTCTTTTGCCAACTTCGTTTAGAATTTCGGTACTGAGAAATACTACAACTGGTAGTGATTTTATAACTTATGTTGGCAGCAGTGACACAAGTTGTCGGTAGTTTAAACTCTGAAAATTCAAATTTCTCTAGATTTCTGAGCCTTTTACTGGAAGCTAGTGAAATTTGAACATACTAATAATTAATTAATGCGTTGCTTTGTCTTGTGGTTACAATTCAAGATTATAGTCAGGTAGGCTAAGTGTAAATAAATATAACATATTTCTTGTGGTACATGACCTTGGGTAATGGATAGAAATACCATTTCATATTTTAATTAATTTCTTTCGTGTTCAGACTTTATTACAATAATGGAGTAAATATTTTTAAGCATACATTTCAAAGTGGTGTTCTTTTTCGGAATTCGTACAAAACATATTTTTAGATTAGGTCTCGTGAATCGTAAACTGTTTAATCAAAGTAACTGTTTCAGATGTAAATCATTTTACCTTTTAGGCGTGTTTCCAAATTATATGTATTACTCTTTGTCAAATTTGGCAACCTTTTCGTAAGGGAAGCTTAATTTGTTATTATTAGATCATACACTTGTCTACTAACTACTAACAATGTGCGAGAGGTCCAGAAGCAAAATATACTCTTTCACAAATACCTTTTAGAAAACACCTCCCCAACTTTAAGATGAGATGTGGTAAATAA
>JAJSOF020000005.1:48160183-48187683 GCA_025594305.2 Periplaneta americana
CCATACACAAGAAGCTGATGTAACCCGTTCAATTCCAAACCCTCTCTGTTATCCTGAACTTTCCTAAAGGCATATTCTAGAGCGAAGTTAATAGCAAATGTGATAGCGCATCTCCCTGCTTTAGCCCGCAGTGAATTGGAAAAGCATCAGATAGAAACTGGCCCATACGGACTCTGCTGTAAGTTTTACTAAGACACATTATAATTAATCGAACTATTTTCTTGGGAATACCAAATTCAATAAGAATATTATATAAAACTTCTCTCTTAACCGAGTAATATACCTTTTTGAAATCTTTGAATAACTGTTATATTGTTATACTTCCATTTTTCTCCAATATCTGTCGAATACAAACAATCTGATCAATAATTGATCTGTTACGCCTAAAATCACACTGATGATCCCCAATAATTTCATCTACATAGAGTTAATCTTCTTAAAAGGATATTGGATAAAATTTTGTAGGACGTCAGCAAAAGTTATTTTCCATAGCGATAAAAATCCATAACTCATTCTAGAGTGAAATGAAGCCTTAGGTCCTTGACCTGGCTTGGCATTTACAGGGCCCGACCCTTGTGCGCTCCCTATACAGGATAGGCTATACTGTGATATTCCATGTCCGACAGATGGTTTAGGTTACATTCATGAAGAAGCTGCTGACAGTTGGGCCATTCTCTCTCAATCCTAATAGAGCCAGTTCTGATTTTAGACAAGTACCTGATAAGCCCCAATGCCTGGAGCCCCAATCCCTTGCTATATTGGAATCGGAAATCCAAGAAAAGAAATTAGCACTCGCTTTCTCTCTTATACCCATTTATGTACTCTTCAACCACCTTTTATTATTCGCTCATTTCCATACTCTCTCTGGCTGTCGTATCAACACTCGATCACAACGCGACAACACGCTAGGAATTCCGCTCCACACATCATCTCTCTATTCCTCCTCTTTTACTGTTGCCAATTCTCGTCACTGGAATTCTCTGCCGGGTGACGTCAAGGGCAGCCGAAGCTTGAAATCTTTTAAATCTAGGTTAGCAAATTATCTTCTGCCGAGTTGCAAAACAAACTTACTGTTATGACAAGTGTTGCATGTTTCTACGTATTCTCGACATTTAGACATTATAATGATATTATTACCTTATTAGCCATTTTTTAACTTCTGTTACATAATTTTTCCTTTTATTGTATATTACGTGAGTACTCATGTTTCTTATTGTCATAATTGTTCCTTTTTTGTGCATGTACCTAAAATACAGTTTATCATATGCTGTATAACTCACTTCACTGTATTATTATTATTATTATTATTATTATTATTATTATTATTATTATTATTATTATTATTATTATTATTATTATAATGAATTAAAAGCCATTTTATTATTATTATTGTTATTATTACTATTATTATTGTTATTATTACTATAATTATTGTCTCATATTTGTATACAGTGAAACATCTCCTTACGGACACCCCCAAGAAACGGACACTCCTCATATACGGACAGATTTTTATGTCCCAACTGAAATAATATAGAAATAATGATAAATTTAACTTCCGTTTACAGGACACTCCCAGACACGGAAACGGACAGCTGTTTCACAGTCCTAAAGCTTGCTTTATCTCCTGACTGCGGACAGAACTTGGATTTTAAGACCTAATGTGTTACAAAAATGGAAAATTTTTGTTTTGAGAACTATACAGAAATTCCTTAACATGAAAGAAGACAATAAGGATCTCGTTGGCTACCACTAGCCCAGCTGGCTACCCCTTGTTAGCTGGAAGCGAGTGAATAAGCAAAGTCATAAAATTTAACCTGCCTGATGGGTCCAAGGCTTCCGCGATCGTGAAATTGTATTCGACGCATAATAGAGTTAGTAGAATTATTCTATTCACTTCAATCAGTTGTTCTGATTTGAGAGACATGGCACCTGATCGTAAAGGTTAAGTTGAAAACTGTAAATTACAGTACTGCATAACTGTAGACCTAGAATAAAATTGCATGGCACAGTACTGTATTTTCCTTTTTCGGTCTTATCTAGTGTAGTTCAAAGTTACAAAGAGTTTACTGTGGTGCAGTATACTGTATTTAGAATTAAACTACAGTAATACATTTCATTTAAAGCTTGAAGGGATGCATAATCCATATTATAAATTTACTGTTAGATTGGGGAACCTCCCTCCCAATAAAGGACACCTCCCAGATGCGGACAGATTGTTACGTCCCTTTGATGTCCGTAAATGAGAGGTTTCACTGTACATTGTATATGCCTCACGCATTTTGACTCACTGTTTACATTTTATTATGCTCTTTATTTCGAGCCTATATGTTATATAATGTGTCTCAATTCTATTAGCTTATTTTTTCCATCGTATTATGATCATCATTTCAATTTTTCATACTACATTTGGTGTATTTGTAATGTTAGTTTGTATTGTAGTTTTACTCTTCGTTGAGTGTTAGTGAAGGCCCTATGGCCTTAACTCTGCCAGGTTAAATAAAACTATTATTATTATTATTATTATTATTATTATTATTATTATTATTATTATTATTATTGCCCTAAAGACTTCACTGCAACTTATTCTTAACTACTGCAGAAGATGGATGAAATGACGGTAGAGTAGAGAAAGCTGGCGAAATGATAATGAAAGCGGGAGTACTATAGGCCTTTGTAAAGCATAAATGCAACACTCTATTATTAATATGATAAAACTTAGATTAAAGTTAAAACAGTATTATGAAAAGGCAGCTTCGTTTCTTGAGGCGAATTCTCTTATCCACCTGCCAGAACAAAAGTGACGTCACGTGTATGCTTACAATAGAACGTCACAAATTCATTTCCCAGTTCCTAAGCCTAATTATAATCATTATCACGATCATTATCACCATCATCATCATGGATTAGGTTATGTGAGCCTGTTCCGGCGATTAATTTACACTAATCCATCTTTTCCAAGGTCTTCCCATCTGTTTTCTTCCTCTAGACCAGCCTGCGAAAATGTGACTCACGAGCACATTGTGGCTCGCAATGATAGCTATGCATTTCTCTTGCTGCCTACCTCCCATAACCCCCACCCTCTTACTGACTGGAGTCAAACTCCGTTCTATTGGTATTTGTCTCTGACCTGTGAGTGGCGTATCATCGCAATGTCTCTCTCGAAACCAAGTACCACTACAAAAACGAAAGTTTCAAGTAGGATGGGAGGACGCATTTTTTTTTTGCTGCCAATATGATGAGAATATTAAATGTAGGCTATGATTTGTTCACAAGTATTACGAGGAAAACGGGATTATACTACATGTCACTGATGAAACGTTAAAAGGTTGTGTTGTTATGTCTTTACGTCGATCCTTTTTCAGCAGATATACGAATAATGCGGTTAGATCTTTAATTTAAACTCGCAGATTTACAATGTGACGTTAAATGAAAGCTAGAAGTAAAGACATGACAAATGTTGAACTTTTCAAATCTTTGCCAAAAAATAAATATCCGAAGTTTCGTTCTTTCGCTTGCTCTGTTGAAGCCATGCTCGCGATTGACGTTAAGGAAAATAAAAACCCGTTAATAAGTCAGGCAGTTGCTTCACTTCCCCTTCGGGTGTCCGCCTCACTCCATAGGTGCTATGCACGTTGCAGCTTACACAGTGGGTCGGCGCACGATCACATTTTGGCGACTGCTGCTCTAGACTTATATGCCTACAGAACTCACTTTCGTAGTCTTGGTTTGTCCATCTTGATAGATGTTCTACCGAATTTTGTTGACATTGTTATATTTAGTCCCCTATACTTTGTAGGCCTATCTCTAATCGAACTCTATACGTATATCTACAGTACATTCTTTATTTTATCCATTATAGTACAACCTTTAACATATCTAAGGAACATCATTCCCGCAGCCTGTGCCCTACTTCTTATATTTGCTTCCATTATCGATTTTTCAACCCAAATAGCATTGTGGGCATCGCTAGAGTTTTATATCATATTAATGTGTTTGTTTTCTGATTCCCCTCCTTAATGCACGTTTGATTGTTCCAGATACAGTAATGTAATTTTGATATTGTATTTTAAAATCCTACTTTCTTAAAGTACATTGGCCATATAATCTACAAACTGAAATGATGTTTACATCGAAATTAATAACTACATTCAATGAATTGGAGTAATAAAGTCTCATTTCGGAAAACAAATTAACACTAGAACAAAATTACGTTCACACAACGTAACTTCAAAAGCATGTCTTAAATCGACGGCCCAGTTCCAAAGGGAAACAAATCAAAATTTGAAGTTTTGAGAAATCTGCATTTTAAAGCTTCATGTTGCTGTGAAAAATCGAAGAATAGTTGAAATTACTACAAATTCTGTTAATGATATTTTACTTATACCCTTATATACCAAGATTGCTCGGCCTAATAGGCTTTGACGGTAACAACTTTTGTCAGGTTTACTATGCTGCCATCTAGTTGTTACACAGGGAGTCACTTCATAGCTCCCATTTGAATTGCATTAGCGACTGTACTGCCATCTCGTGATTGTTTACGGCGGAAGGGAGGCAATCCTGGCGGTTGTTCTCTTCAAAGTGCTGTCGATTTTAACATAGGGGTAATATATATATATAGTCCACACCTGTGGAGTGACGGTTAGCGCATCTAGCCGCGAAACCAGGTGGCTCGGGTTCGATTCCCGATCGGGACAAGTTACCTGTTTGAGGTTTTTTCTGGGGTTTTTCCTCAACCCAGTATGAGCAAATGCTGGGTAACTTTCGGTGTTGGACCCCGGACTCATTTGACCAGCATCATCACCTTCATCTTATTCAGACGCTAAATAACCTAAGATGTTGATAAAGCGTCGTAAAATAACCTGCTAAAATAAAGAATATATATATTGGTATATATAGATATATATGATCTAGGCTTATACTGTAAGTTTGAAATCAGAGTGTGTTAATTAGATAATTCACGGTAACATGAAGCTTTAAAATTCAGTTTCTTCAAAACTTTAAATTTTGAGTTTTTTCCCTTTTGAACTGGCCCTTCGAAATAGTTGTAACAGTGAAATCTGAGTACTCAGCAAAACAATATAAGAAAAAAATAGGAGCTGCACATAGTACCATTATTGGGATACACTAGGCTGGAAAGACAAAGAAATGAAAATATTCGTTACTTATTACATAGGCCTACATCTAATAGGCCTATAGTAGATCTTAACTTCTGTAGCGAACTAAAGTTCCTTTTCTTCACAATCTATAGGGAATAATATGACTTCGATATGGACATTACCCTGGTACAATACTCCACCGCTGTGGTGTAACGGTTAGCGCGCCTGACCGTGAAACGAGCGGACTCGGGTTCAAATCCTGGTTGGGACAAGTTAGTTGGTTGGATTCCCCCCCCCCCCCGGGGTTTTCCCCCTACCAATTGAAGCAGAATTGCTGGGTAATTTTCGGCGTTAGACCTCAGTCATTTCGCCATCATTAATTCCCATTTCATAATCTGCCGTACAATAGCTTGGGTTACGTTCACGGTGAGGCGTGCTGTTCTTCTACAGGGACATCATTTTATTTTTACTTCAATTTTTATTGTACCTGAGTTTTTGAATGTACTTCACTCCCACCCCTTCTACTAATGAAGTTCCAACTGCCCTCCAGACAGAATCAAGGCTGCATATAGTAAACAACACTGAGTTAGTGAGTATAGCACGTTCCAGAAATATGTTCGCATTTTCCAGTGACGAAAGGGCTTTCAATATTGAACCATATTTTCGTACAGGTACTGTTCGTTTGCCTACGTCGCATCCCGATTTCCCCACCGCTCCTGCACGCCCCTCTGTAAAAGCTGGGCTGTCTTAGCTCTTTTCTGAAAACATTAATTTCTGTTAGGAATTGGACGTTTACGTAATATTATACAACTGTTTAAAATAACTTAAATAAAGGGCCTCGTTAAGTAATTAACTGTCACGTGATTTTCATCCTTTCTATGACCCTGCGACAAAACCACTTGGACAGACAGTAGATAGCATGTCTGAGTAATTTTATCTTTTCGGATCGGGCAGAAGTGAAGACTGAATTTACAGTACGTAAGGTACTTTTTATAGAGTAGGTACAGAATTATTTCAACATGAGTTACTAAGTATGAAGGATTTAACTGGTAATTGGAATTAGATGCAATAGTCTATAGTGCGATAATATGCACAAAAGAACTGAAGCCTGTATCGAAATGAACGACCACCATATTCAAAAACGTGTTTAAATATCCATATTATGATTATTTTTCAATTGAACTTCATTTTCTATATTGTGCGCTAATGTGCTGTAGACAGTATAATATACACTGCATAATTAATACGTCCACATGGACAACTCAGTTCGTGAGTAAAAACACTTTTTCTTAATACAGTACTGCATTTTGATTAAACAAAAACCTAATGAATATTATCGAACTCAAAATTGCGATATTTCCTAGTGTACGTAAATGAATGAACTACTTTTCTTCCCTCCTATATCTAGTAAAGTGATGTGTTTGTGTTTTACGCCAGTATCATCGAACACCAGTCGTGGAAGAGGGTAACGAACGGTGTTTCTGGTTCTCTAAAGGTATATACAGGTTAATATTAAAAATGTTAGTAAAAATAAAATGATGTTCCTGTACAATAGCGCGGCCGTTCGGCTATCCAGTCATTCAAAGAATAGGAGTGGTAAGCACAATAAGCTTCAGGCTGCAGTTCGGGTTCCTTCTCCATACAAGGAAGGAAATAAAGGTACATCGTTCCTCTGTCATGCAGGAGGTACTGAAAGGTGGTGAGGCAGGAAACAGAACTAAATCCTCGTAATTTACGTTTGCATCACAACTCAATATTTAGACACACGTGGTGTATAGGCTATATTTGCTTTTGAATAAGCTGTAACTTAGATTTTAATGTAATTAAGAAATAAAATTGCTTATTATTAGATAAACTTAAAGTCGTCTATACAATCGAAAGCTATGAATCATAGCCTACAGAGAATGTTTCTGTGTTTGTATGAAGTAATATGAAGTAAATTCCCCTATGTCCTGTAAATGCTTTACATGGACAAGTAACCATTGTGTATATTTAGCAAATGGGATTACATATACTGAAGTTAAATTCGAAGAAGGCTTCTGAAACATAGTTTTCCATAATGAAGATGAAAGCTCTGCACTAAACACATGTTATGTTGAATCTGGCACCAGTTCCACTTTAATTTTCAGTTGGAAGGGCAATAAAAACTTGTATGAAATTGTTGTGTATAGATTTGGCAGCTGAACTGGGGATACTGTTGCCCGCTCCCCTTCCCTCCCCCATAACTAAACCCATAGGGACTAGTTTTGTTACTAAACTTTTTTGTTGTTGATTTATGCGTATGACGTAAACAGTTTTCGCTCGCTGAAAATACAAAATACATTGTTTACCCAACAAACATTCCATATACATACATTCACGTATGTGAATAAAAGAGAAAACTGTACTAAAAACGCAATCTATAACAGGTAAAATGTTTCACTGCCTTATCGTAATCGAAGAAGGAAATTAAATTTTTACAGATAAATTGAAATCTCCGTTGACAGAGACGAGTAAAAAAAATGGAAATTTAACAGTAATTTTAGAAAGAGATGTGGTGTAAAGAGCATTTCTCGAACACCATATACGAAATTGCTATTTATAAAAACAGCTGTAATTTATTTATTAAAGTTACGCTTATGGTTAAAAATAAAATAGAATGAAGTATATGAAAACGAATTCTTATTTTTATTGTTAAAGGCAATAATTACACAAAATAATTATATTGATATTGATATTGTTTTGTTGCCATAAAACATAAAGTATACAGACATAGTCAAACATATTATATATTTAAATTATATTAAAAATCATTAACTTTATACTGACATTACTTTGTTAAAATAGACTTAATTGTACTTTTAAACACATTATCAGGCAAACATCTCATATTAAGAGGTTGTTGTTGTTTATTGACATTTCTGGCTGTCAGCCAGAGGCCGTTTTAGGGTCTTATACGCGCAGGATGTCCTCTCCAGCCATTGTACATAAATAATAAAAAACATATTTACATATATGACACTATTTCTGGCATAAGTGCCAGTAGGTGTGTGAGTGCAGTGACTGATACCTTTTATTTTGGTGTAGGCCTAATTTGTTAATTTGCGATATTTAAGGAATGGTGAACGGGAGAAGAGTTCGGGGTAAAATATATTAGCTAATAAACTATTATCAAATTTAACTGACCTAAAATATTAATTCTTTTGGGAGTTATTAAAAAGATAACATTTATTTCTTATATCTTCATTTTTCCTGGTAAAATGACTATGATGAGTATTATTTATTAAAAATGTGTCTTTGCCTTTCCTTACAATTAAAAGTAAATCAAATATATAATGAATATATATTAGATTAATTCTGTAGGACGAAAAATTAATCTTTACGTATACGTCGAACATTGAGTAAGGCGACAAAGGGAAAAGGACTAGAGGAGAGGGATTCGATACGATGCTGTGGATAGAGCTTCGGCATAGCTCAGTGGTTAGAGCGCTTGGTACGTAGAACCGGGTTCGATCCCCGGCGTCGGAGCGAATTTTTCTCCTCTAATAACCAAAATGTATAAAGACTTGGAATAGCCATTACTCCTAATTTTAAAAAAATGGCTTGCAGTGAGCTAGATAAGTTTCCTGACAGATTTAAATATTTCATCACAATATAAACTATTGCCTCTAACGGGAAACCATAACAAATTAAACTGTGTAACTATGCATAGTATTCTTGAAGTAAAATATTTTGCTGCACAATATCACTCAGTCTATGTAACATAAATAATCCTTTAGTCACTTTCTTAGCTATATATTGTATATGGACGTCCCAGCTTAATCTGAAGTCAAAACAAATATCAAGAAATTTTAGAGAAGTATTAACTTTAATCTTTTCTCTAGCAATAGTAAACAAAATTTCACAAATTTTATCGTTATTTAATGATAGGTTATTAGAGGAACACCAATCCTGTAATACTTTACTGTAATTATACAACTGTTGTTTTAAATCTATTAAAGTATTACAATAAACCTTTAATCCATAGTCATCAGTAAATAAATAACTATAAAAATATTAAAAAGAATAATGACTATACAATGTGGTATATTAAATACCAGCAACAATTAATCTCACTGATCATTATATTGTATTTAATATTTCTTCAATTTTAATTTACTTTACTTCACGAAATTTTATAATTGTTTGTTTTTGTATTAATTTGTTCGAAAGTAAATTTTGATCGCCCGACTTCACAAATTATAGCATTTCTAAATTTAAATGATCAAGATTTGTTTGCAGGAAGAAAAGTGAATTTTATTTAATATTCGATAAGAATGATTGTGTGTGTGATTGTACTGGAACGGTGGCAAAAATTTCGACACAGTGATTGTACGAGAAGATTCGAAGAGAACGGCAGTTACGTAGACTTTGCTCAATACTACCATTAATGCACAAACAATGTCAATACGGCGGTTGCTGTATTATTTGCGATACAGCGAACTTTTCTGTTGATTTTAGTTTGGCATTTTTTCCGGTTATTATATGCTTATTTAAGTTGTGTTAACTCTCGTTAGTGGTTTATATTTTATTTTATCCGTCTTGTATTTATTTTATTATTGTAAATTAATTTGTTTTATCACTATTATTATTAATTATTATTTTATTATTATTTTATTATTCTTATTAATGAATTATTTTGTATTACAATCTTTGTATCATTTCTGTCACGATTATTCATTATTATTATTATTATTATTATTATTATTATTATTATTATTATGATTATTATTGTTACTATTATTTATATCATGAATTATTATTTGAACCCTGTAAAATTTATGTAGACTAGGACCACCCGAGCATCGAGCATAAGCTCATTTCGGGTATCTATTCATATGTATTCATTTCAAATGTAAATTGTAAATAAATTTGAAATTTGAAATTTGAATGTGGGATAATAGTGGACTTGTCACAGTGCTGAGACTACTTCAATACTAGCACAGCACGATGAAAACCGAATAACACGCACTCATATTATTATTATCGCATTATTATGTTCTCGTATTCATATTATCCAAATTAAGCAAAGAATAAATAATTAAACATTTAAACCTGCAATACATAGCTCGATGTTTCGTAATGTAATATTTATGAAAATAAAATTATATGTAATAAATTGGGGATATGTGTAAAATATATACACAGTGGGCCAAAAAAGGAACAACATTTAAATAGTTATATTCCAGTAGCTAATGATTTCACTTGAAAGTTTACTTCACAGGCAAATTTCACAGTCTTGTACACCGGGAAAGTACTGTTAATATTTATTTTTTACCACGTACTAAACATTATTTTTTATATTTTGTAAGGCAGTGCAAAATCGATCTTTATGCCGAACTAACATTATAGTCTTACGAGTTCAGCAGGCCAAGCCGTTTGTTGTGCTGTCATCATTTGTTTTCTTCTGTTTTGAGTTCTCACTTTGTGAATAATGGGTCGCTTAACGAACGAAGACAAGATTTTCATTAAACATTTGCACCAATATGATAATTTATCTGTCCGTCAAATTGTAAGAAGCCACTCTCAGCGAGAATGGTCTGTTTCAAGTGTACAACAATTGATTAGCAAGATAAGAACATGATATCCCTCCTGACAGATTATTGCGTGAAAGATCGCATTTCTCAGGTTCTCTGATGGTTTCCGCTGGAGTTTCAAACGAGATCTTAATCCTATGGACTATTTTGTATGGAGTCAACTACAAAACAAGAATTCGTAATATAAAACATTTAAGACAATGCCTTCTTGAATGTTGGGAACGACTTGATCAAAGACAGATATCTAGTGCTATTGGACAATGGAGAAGACCAATGCAAATGGTTGTGCGGGCAAATGGCGGTCACATAGAGCACCATTTTTAATTTTTATTATTTGAAAAATCATTAATTATTATTGATTTTACCAACATTCAGTTTCTGCATTTTGAAGTAGGTAATAAATTGTCTTCAGAAACCACATTTTTCGCATCATTGTGTATTGACCTCCATAAGATTTTAATTGGGTCTCAAAAAACATAATAAAAAGTCCTGCTCATCTTTAAAGTCCACTCTTTCCAGCAGTTTATTCATTATAAATTAATTTACGTATTTCCGAAAATAGAGTATTTCTAATTTTGTGCCGTTTTTTGGCCACTGTATGGATAGGTGGGTAACATAAATGTAAACCATAGCCTACACGCACAATTAAAAGTTGTATACCGTACAATCTCTATTATCCGTAGTAATGAATGGGTTGGAGTGAACGGTTAATCGAAAAAATTGGGTAATCCGTACCATAAAATATTTCCATAAATTAAGTACATAATACATACAGTTTCTTAATTTACTTCTGGGTGTTGTAATTAACATGCTAGCGAGTAGATCAGAAGTTCACTATTTTAAGTCTGGTTGTCAATGACGGACTTTTACGGGACAAAAGTCTTGTGTTGGCTCTCTGCGGGAAGATAGGAATAGTAAATATGTGTTTTAGAATTACATACTTTGTACACTTTATCCTTTTTCTATTAAATCGCGCACAGTTGTAACGCCAATCTTGTATTCTGATGTCACTGTTTCTTCTTTCCAAAACCGCTCTATTATTTGTACTTTTTTGATACCGGTAACTTAGCAAAAAACGTTTTCTTTTGACACTCGTGGAAGATATTTTACATAGAAGTTAGACATTATGGCCACAGGTGAAAATATTCCAGAGAAAAATAGTCGGATAATTCGCCGATCGGTTAATAGAGTGATGGATAATCGGTGCTCTGCTATATAATCTATTAAACCCCTATCCTACATAAATTTATGTCTCATATTTCTGTATCTGTGAACTAAGCCTATTATTCACAGAGTTCTGCCTAAAGGTAAGTCTTTCACTGTAACCCCAGCTTTCTCCAATCTTTCGTATTATCTGCAGAGTTTCGTTTCTTATTCTGTCCATTTCACACGCTTTATCCTTCTTCATATCCTCATTTCAAATGCTTCTCCACTTCCTCTTAATATCCATGTTTCTGCTTCATACATTGCCACACTCCACACAAAGTACTTCACTAGTCCCTTCCTTAGTTCTTTTTCCAGAAATCCGCAGAAGATGCTCCTTTTTCTATTAAGCGCTACTTTTGTCATTGCCATCCTCCTTTTGAATTACTGCCAGCTCCTCATGTTACTGCTTATACTACACTCCAAGTATTGAAGCTACCCACTTCGTCTACTGCCTCATTCGAATTTGCAAGTTTACCCTCTTTATTTTTCTTCGTCTTATTTGCATTTATCTTCATCCCATTCTATTCACATCTGTAATTAAAGTCCTAGGCCTATTACATATTGTGTAAACGAAGCTTGCGAAAATACACCCAAGAAATCTAAGCACAAAATATCAATATAGCAATTTGTTACTTCAATAGTTGTATTTTTTTATCTCACTTTGTTTTCATTTGGAAAATGAACGACGAAAAATTCGTTGAACTCGTGAGAAAAATGCAGTGCTATACTATTTTGAAAATATGAATTGAATAAAGTGACAATAATTTCAAAGATATTTTCAGTTTAAACGTTCTTCTAATCAAAATTCATTGCATTCTGCTTTAAATATACTGTAGATTACTCGTAAATATGAATAATATGATAATCAACTTTTGTTGAATATGTATTAAAAACTAAGCTACAGTGAAAACACAACGCCATACTGTATGGATAAGTAAAGAAAGGGAGATGATACAGGAAGAGCACAACACTATTTAATGGAAAGGAGATAATACAGGAGAACACAACACCATTTAATGGAAAGGAAATGATACAGGAGAACACAACACCATTTAATGAAAGGGAGATGATACAGGAGAACACAACACCATTTAATGGAAAGGAATATGATACAGGGAGAACACAATACCACTTAATGGAAAAGGAGATAATACAGGAGAACACAACACCATTTAATGGAAAGGAGATGATACAAGGAGAACACAACACCATTTAATGGAAAGGGAGATGATACAAGGGAAACCAAACACCATTCAGTGTAAAGGAATATGATACAGGGAGAGCACACCATCATTTAATGGAAAGGGAGATGATATAGGAGAACACAACACCATTTAATGTAAAGGAATATGATACAGGGAGGGACATCACCATTTAATGGAAAGGAGATGATATAAGGAGAACACAACACCATTTAATGTAAAGGAAAATGATAGAGGGAGAGCACACAGCCATTTAATGGAAAGGGAGATGATATAGGAGAACACAGCACCATTTAATGTAAAGGGATATGATACAGGAGAACACACCACCATTTAATGGAAAGGAGATGATATACAGGGAGAAAAGACACAACACCACTTAATGGAAAGGGAGATGATACAGGGAGAACACAACACCACTTAATGGAAAGGAATATGTTACAGGGAGAACACAGCATCACTTAATGGAAAGGAGATGATATAGGAGAACACAGCACCACTTAATGGAAAGGAGATGATACAGGAGAACACAACACCACTTAATGGAGAGATAAATGATATAGGGAGAACACAGCACCACTTAATGGAAAGGATGATACAGGAGAACACAGCACCACTTAATGGAGAGATAGATGATATAGGAGAACACAAAACCACTTAATGGAGAGATAGATGATATAGGAGAACACAACACCACTTAATGGAGAGATAGATGATATAGGAAGACCACAGCACCACTTAATGGAAAGGAGATGATACAGGGAGAACACAGCACCACTTAATGGAGAGATAGATGATATAGAGAACACAACACCACTTAATGGAAAGGAAGATGTTACAGGAGAACACAACACCACTTAATGGAGAGATAGATGATACAGGAGAACACAGCACCACTTAATGGAAAGGGAGATGATACAGGAGAACACAACACCACTTAATGGAGAAATAGATGATATAGGAGAACACAAAACCACTTAATGGAAAGATAGATGATATAGGAGAACACAACACCACATAATGGAGAGATGGATGATATAGGAGAACACAAAACCACTTAATGGAGAGATAGATGATATAGGGAGAACACAACACCACTTAATGAGAGATAGATGATATAGGAGAACACAACACCACTTAATGGAGAGATAGATGATATAGGGAGAACACAAAACCACTTAATGGAGAGATAGATGATATAGGAGAACACAACACCACTTAATGGAAAGGATAGATGATATAGGAAACCACAGCACCACTTAATGGAAAGGAGATGATATAGGGAGAAAAACACAACACCACTTAATGGAAAGGAGATGATATAGGGAGAATACAGCACCACTTAATGGAAAGGAGATGACACAGGAGAACACAACACCACTTAATGGAGAGATAGATGATATAGGAGAACACAAAACCACTTAATGGAGAGATAGATGATATAGGAGAACACAACACCACTTAATGGAAAGGGAGATGTTACAGGAGAACACAACACCACTTAATGGAAAGGAAGATGTTACAGGGAGAACACAACACCACTTAATGGAAAGGAAGATGATACAGGGAGAACACAACACCACTTAATGGAAAGGGAGATGAAACAGGAGAACACAGCACCACTTAATGGAGATAGATGATATAGGAGAACACAGCACCACTTAATGGAAAGGGAGATGATACAGGAGAACACAGCACCACTTAATGGAAGATAGATGATATAGGGAGAACACAGCACCACTTAATGGAAAGGTAGATGATACAGGAGAACACAACACCACTTAATGGAAAGGAAGATGTTACAGGGAGAACACAACACCACTTAATGGAAAGGGAGATGATATAGGGAGAACACAACACCACTTAATGGAAAGGGAGATGTTACAGGGAGAACACAACACCACTTAATGGAAAGATAGATGATATAGGAGAACACAAAACCATTTAATGGAGAGATAGATGATATAGGAGAACACAGCACCACTTAATGGAAAGGAGATGATACAGGAGAACACGGCACCACTTAATGGAGAGATAGATGATATAGGGAGAACACAAAACCACTTAATGGAGAGATAGATGATATAGGGAGAACACAACACCACATAATGGAGAGATGGATGATATAGGGAGAACACAAAACCACTTAATGGAGAGATAGATGATATAGGAGAACACAACACCACTTAATGAAAGATAGATGATATAGGAGAACACAACACCACTTAATGGAGAGATAGATGATATAGGAGAACACAAAACCACTTAATGGAGAGATAGATGATATAGGGAGAACACAACACCACTTAATGGAGAGATAGATGATATAGGGAAAAAACACAACACCACTTAATGGAAAGGGAGATGATATAGGAGAATACAGCACCACTTAATGGAAAGGAGATGACACAGGGAGAACACAACACCACTTAATGGAGAGATAGATGATATAGGAGAACACAAAACCACTTAATGGAGAGATAGATGATAGGGAGAACACAGCACCACTTAATGGAAAGGGAGATGATATAGGGAGAAAAACACAACACCACTTAATGGAGAGATAGATGATATAGGAGAACACAAAACCACTTAATGGAGAGATAGATGATATAGGAAGACCACAGCACCACTTAATGGAAAGGAGATGATATAGGGAGAAAAAACACAACACCACTTAATGGAAAGGAGATGATATAGGAGAATACAGCACCACTTAATGGAAAGGAGATGACACAGGAGAATACAACACCACTTAATGGAGAGATAGATGATATAGGGAGAACACAAAACCACTTATGGAGAGATAGATGATATAGGAGAACACAGCACCACTTAATGGAGAGATAGATGATATAGGAGAACACAACACCACTTAATGGAAAGGCAGATGTTACAGTGAGAACACAACACCACTTAATGGAAAGGGAGATGATATAGGGAGAACACAACATCATTTAATATAAAGGTATATGATACAGAGACAACACAACACCATTTAATGAAAATGGCATAGAACTAGTGTAATGTGAATCAACCTTAACCGGTCCTGCATGAGGTATACGTTTGTTTGAAAGTGAGAATTGAGATATTTCGTCAATGGCTCAAATGCATAGGAGCATTATCATACATAATCCGATTAGTGTGTTGTTTGCTGTATATTAAGAAACCTTATGAGTCACATATTCTCCAAGTCTATGAAATTAACACTCTAGATTATATGAGTATATTAAAATCAGCATAAAAATTCTGTAAGAATGTTAAGTTGCAACAATAATGGTCTCATTCGAAAGTTTATTAGTATTAAAAACGAATGACATGGTTAAAATTATTGTATTGTGATAGAAATTCTTCTGTTTTTCATCGCATGAGCTTCAAATTTAGTTTCCGTAAGCGCAGAAGAGGAAGTACAAGAGACAGAAACCCATTGAATCATGTAGAACCAATTCTTATTATGAAAATGGTGAAATAAGCATTTTACAACATCATATCTTCAGAAATAGCATTGAAAACAGAGTGTCTCCGTGTATGCTGAGGCAAGGATGAGAAACAGCAATCTTGCAAATATGTTTCGCAACCCTTTAATATTATTTCGTGTTATATTCTTTGCACCCCAAGTATTGCGTTCATATATGGAATATTATCTCTGTAAATGGCAATCGGTATAAGATTTTTTTTACAATAAAGAGAGGAAATGATAATTATGTAAAATTTATTACAAGACAAGAGTTGGTGGTAGCATATGTATAGAATTGCTAGTGAAAGAGAAAGGCGAAGGAGACGGAGAGAGAGAAGACAATTGTGAACCTAATGCATATATGCAAAGTGCTTCCAGCACATCTACATATACATACAGAATGGGTACTAACATTTGTAATCTGAAAAGTGTTTTAGTATTGCGAGGGGAGTGCGTTCGAAGTAAAGGTAGAGAGAGTAGAAGCGGTTGCAATGAAAGCATTATACAAACAACTGATGTCAGCAAAAGTATACTTCATACACTTTACAAGTTTAGATCTATTCGTAAACAACTTCTCTTTGTATTCGTGTTTTTAGGCCAGTTGAGGCTTGTTTCATATATAACACTGGTATATGTTTATTGATTTTGTGGTGGTTGACGTCCTGACGTACAATAATTCCAATGTATGTTAAGCCAACAGAAACATTTATAACATTACTTAGCATTTGATGAAAGATTGGTGGAGCGGAGAAAAATTCTCTTCGGCACCGGGATTCGAACCCGGGTTTTCAGCTCTATCCACAAAGCCACACCTGATTCCAATTCCGATGCCGGATTGAATCCTCTCAGTTTAAGCTCCACCTCTTAGTTTCCCTTTAGTGGCCAACCCACATGCATTGTGTCACAGATGTGTGACAGTGGCACAATGTCCAACATACTAATGTGCAGAGGTGAACTCATTACGAGTGACAAGTGGCCGGGATCCGACGGAATGAGCGTCGTCTTAAATCACTAAGTGATTATATACGCATATCATATTGTTGTGATGTACCGAAGTACATATGATATTTCCGTGCAGGAATTCTGCGTTATCATATGATGAAGGATCGGTGGAACTTAAATTGAGGGGATTCAATCCGGCATCGGAATTGGAATCCGGTATGGCTTAGTGGATAGAGCGTCAGCACGTAGAGTTGAAAACCCGGGTTCGAATCCCGGTGCCAGAGAGAATTTTCTCCGCTCCAGAATTCCTGCACGGAAATATCATATGTACTTCGGTACATCGCAATAATATAATTTATTATTAAATGGAAATAAAATTTTAATGTAAAACATTATATTGTTTTGTATTGTTCTTAATATGACTATTACACTCTTACTACGTCATACTACTTTTGACCAATAAAACGGTACGAAAGGACGTATTTCAACCAATCATGGCTGCTTATCGCACAATTTTATCGCGTCCCTAGCATTTGTTTAATTTTATCGCGGCCCTAGCATTTGTTTCTTTGTTTGCCAACATTTGAAACTGCACTGGTCTGGACGTCAAAAAAATACATATAATTACAAACCACTCCAGTCGATGCACAGCAGTTTCAAATATGACTCGCATTGGCATTCAAGAACAAGAATTAATAAAAATCACTTATCATACCTAAGCATCTTCTGAAATCCGATTTACAAATGAAGAGCACCATTCGGAAATCCTGAATAAGTTGAATACACCATGTAGGCCTAAATCAACGAGTTCCACTTCTATTACGCACACGTCCAATATAACATCAACTGAACCACCAACCACATTCAAATTTGAAAATTGTACATTCAATAATTATTCCTTTTAAAATTATTCATTCGGAAATTCTGAATAATCTGAATACACCATGTAGGCCTAAATCAACGAGTTCCACTTCTATTACGCACACGTCCAATATAACATCAAATGAACCACCAACCACATTCAAATTTGAAAATTGTACATTCAATAATTATTCCTTTTAAAATTATTCATGTTTATTTTTTATGTCATCGTCGTTAGTTAAAACTTTTCTAACACTTGTGATATTAGTTAGGTTATGTTATAGCTTCTGCTATATGATATTATGGGTAGTCACGTATCAGAGATTGTTTAATATTAAGATTTATTGAAAATCATCTGTCAAGTGACGTTGATTACTGGGATTCGGATAATTGAAGTGGAATGTTGCATTTTAATAAAAATGAAACTGAATCAACAAAGCCTTCTTGACTAGTAACATTGCCATCGTGTATGATAGATCTAGAACTTCTCGACGAGAAGGCATTGCTCACTACTGCCATCTAGCATGCATCTAGAGTAATATTTGTAATGTTGAGATGGTACAATAATACATTTGAAGACAGTTGTATTTTCGTAAGTCAGTTAATATTTTATTGTATTGGAGTACTTCGTTACTTCTAATCTTTATATACTTTCTTCTAATCGTGTAATAGTCAATTAAATCCCACTCGAGTTTTGATTTTCTCTAGATAAATCAAAACGTCTAGTGAGGTTACTGTTGATAAAATATTTTTGGCTCTAACGAAAGTTCAAGTACCGGTACTGCTTTCATACTGCGTGGTGGTAACGGCATGCGTTTGAATTACATCTAGAACGTGGATATTTGTCAGCTGTCAACGTAATTACTTGTGTAGGTGAAAACCAGACTTATTGCTAACCCCACTGTCAGTATGGCAGAAGAGCAACAGGGTATCAAAATTAAACCTGACAGAGTACATAGATAGATGTATGGATGTGGGCTCTCGGATAAGTAGGTAGGTAGGCAATAAGGTAATTAGGTAGGTAGGCAGATAGATAAGTAGATAGTAAGTAGATGAAAGAGTGGTTCCGTGGATGGATGGAGAGGCAGGCGTAGTGGCATACAATACATACACAACAGATGTATGGACAAACATAGGCCTATTCATTAAATGGTTTTAATTAGGTTGGAAAATTTACAAAAAAGAATATTTGCATTTGACAATTTTACAATGTCCTGTTTTTTAATCTGCTATTCCTCATAATCTCCTTCAATGTACATGTATTTATTTATTCCTCCCCATCAACTCTACAAAATTCATAGTAAAAAGTAGGACTTCAACTATACGTACATGAAACTCCGAACTTCAAAGTTCTTTTTCAATTCGGAAAATAGAGGGAAGTCACGAGGTGTGGGGATTTGGAAATATTTGATAGAATGCAGAGGCATTCAGAACAAAAGTATGCAACGTATGCAAATGTCTTTGGAACAAGCTATGATGAGGAGTCCGCTATCGTTTGCATCCGTTCTTCCGATAATATTTTCCCAATTCAATGTACGGGGATGGTTCACATATTTTACCAAAAGATTCGTTATTACAACTATTCCTTCATTATGAATATCAACTTTTGCCTCCCTATTATTTATTATCTTAAAATACTGTTTAAATAGCAGCAGACGTTTTCGCAGTGTATTGATAGACTTGCTAGAAATGGGTGCAAATAATACATCAGATGTCGTTAAGATTAAATTATTATCAAATTATTACAATCATTATAAAAGAAAGGTTGTTCTCGTGGGAAAATATATTGGAAATGTATTAAATTACATCAATACAGATATGGAAATACTACACATCCAACCAAAAAGCCAGAAACTAAACACACTAGAACAATATGAAATATACAGACACACAAAAACACACCCCAATGAAATTCTCAACACACAACTCAATTTCAGAACACACACACTCTTTGACTCCAATTACACCACACAAAAACACCCTCACAGGAAACAAAACAAGAGGCGCCAAGACCAACAACGACCAGTTCTGAGGATGACCCATAATAGGTCGAAACATGTAAACCAGGTACGATAGAATTTAACACAAGAAAGTCATATAATACATATTCCGAAGTGATACAGTGTTAAAAATTGTGTAATCAAGATGTATATTAAATTACATCAAAATAAGTGTTCTGGATTAGTTATTACATTTTAAATGGAGAAAAGTACTTATTCTAAAAGAAATTGATGTTTCCGCACTCTCATGTGCCTAAGATAGAGGAAACAATACCAGATATAATACAATTAGTCGAACTGCACACAATAATCCTGAACTTCATCTGCGACAGATTTTGCGGAACAAATTCCATCATAATTCTCCATATACAGTGGGTGTATTAAAAACAGTATTTAAGACGAAAAAATCACGAAACCAAATAAGTCAAAGAGAAAAATTCTTGTTATATGACAATTATATGGAAAATAATCATGAAAAATGTTTTATAAACTTTGGCGCTGGACAGAGTTTTAAAATGTTAACGAAAAGCCAAACTTTTATAAGGAGACTTTTGCGCATTCCACTGTGTCCTGGAACTTAACATTTCCTACGTTATACAAATCTGATTTTCAGATAGAAGCTTCATCTTCAGGTGTAAACAGTTATACGAGCTCTGTCGATAGATCATTCTGTTCATCGATGTCCGGCCCCGGAACAATTTTCTAAAATATTTTACGTTTTGAACCTGAACCAGATCTTTAAGTGAAACAGATACGACCTTGGTTCTGTTAGATTCATTATGTCTAGCAATCCAAACTACTGAATCGACATAACGAACCCAGCAGGTCGTACCTGTTGCCCGTTATTACTGAACATGTACGAATATGTTCCGAAATGTTAGACATGTTAAGTTACATCACACGATGGAACACCCAAAAGTCACTTCTGAACATATTCACCGTTAACACTCAAAAACTATTTTTGCTAATGTCGCTAGGTTGTCTTTCGATGTTTCTGGACTTCACTCCTGGACGTGGCTGAGAAATGCCTGACAACTCATAGGCCTATGTCAAACTTTGTTTTTAGACGAGATCTTTAAGATTAGCTGACCAATTTAACCCAATTTTTTTTTTACAGTTACCGGACTAACACTCTAGAACAGAAGTAAGGTAATAACTTTAAAATATAAAGCATACAATCATGGATATCGTTAGATTGAGTGTTTAAGACAGGGATACAGAACTGGCGGGAAAGGGGTGGAAAGCTGGGAAAGGCGTTGGTTCCCTGTCCACAGTCCACCGGCGTTGAATGACGTATCTGTGGCCCGTACGCAATCACATAAGACACACTGAATACAAATCTCCTCCCCTACCAATTCAATGGCGCGGGGTTTGAAGGACGGGGTGGGACGGGGTGAGTGACGTATTCGGATGAGTGACGTAACGCTAGAATTGTTGCCAAGTTCTGCAAATCTGGTTTAAGAATTGTACGATATAAATTTTCTTTCAAAGAAAATATATACCGTTAAAACAGATAGTTAATTTTAATGATTATATGCATTTTGTTTTCTTTATGTATTCGGTATAAGCCTAACTACGGAAAACAGGCTGCGAAGAGAAGGATCTCGGAATGGGGAAATTGGGGAGAACTGGTCTTCAGAAAATAGTCATTCAAAGAATATGAATTGATAAAACCATCTGAAAATGTCCACGAAGATCTTGATCGATCGATCGATTGAGTGATGTTTTCGTTTTCTTCTTTCTTTCTTTCTCTCTCTCTTTTTTTTCCTTTATTCCTCACTTTCTTTCACTCACTCACTCACTGCAGATCTGAGTCGCTAAAAGTTTAACAATAACGAGAATAGTTTTTTATTCATCAACATAGTACAGAATCAACAAGAGAATTCTTACGCCATCTTGCAACAATCATCATAACTTCTAAAGGACTGAATCACTATGACATTTTTGGGAGGTTGCGGATATTTCCATTCCATGGATGTCACCATTAGTTCAGAGGTATGTTGTTGCAAGGAGCTCTCATCACCTGTCAGTACAAATAGAGACAGCCATTCTCTAAGTGCGGTGATGAAGAGTGAGTTATCATGTAACCCAATGTGACGGAACTTACGGAAATCCAGAGCATCATGGATAATTGAGTGAGCGGAGTCAATCACCATGTTCATTGCTTTACCACACTTCACACCTTAACTTTGCTGCCTTCTTCGATGATTTCGTTCTACCAGAAGTTTTACATTACTTCGAAAGAGATGTTGCACGAAATGGCAGATTATTGGGATGTGGAAGAATTGACTAGAGATAATATCTAACTCTGTCCCAAAACCCATTGATCTGAATACATCCAAGCTGGAGTAATTAATTTTTTCCTGCAAAAATGTAATTTTTCAGTAGTTTTCATAATAGAAAAATTGTTATAGGTCCACAGTTTGAAAAATAGAGAGATTGTGTTTGCAGTAAAAAAACTTCATTTTTTTCTTAAATGAGTTTTTCAACAAACACAATAGTAGGTACTGGGACATTGAAAATCCTCATGTGTTTCGTGAAGATAATACCCAGTTTTCTCAGAAGTTCAATGTAAGGGCTGAAATTTTTGGAAATGATATTGTTGGACCGATTTTCACTGAAGAAAACCTGACTGGGGAACTGTATCTGAACATATTAGAGAATGTAATATTGATCCACTTATCACTCTTTCGCTACAGAACCAATTCAGTGAAGGAAACACGGTGTTGAACAAACAACATTTGCATTTTCAACAGGACGATGCTCCCTCACACTATGCAATACTTGTGCGACAATGGCTGGATAGAAGATTTTCTGGAAATGTTTTGGTAGGAGAGGTGCTGTAGAATGGCCGGCAAGATCTCCAGACCTGACGCCGCTCGACTTCTTCCTATGGGGTTATTTGAAATCGGTTGTTTATACTCTTCCGCCTTAGAATATTTAAGAACTGAAAAATAGAATAGGCCTAACCCAAGAATGCAATCAAATTAGTAAGGAAACACACCAACACGTTCACGAGGAATTCCAAAATAGACTGTATTACTATTTACGAAACAATGGAGAGCATTTTGAACACTTGATTTAGTGCAAAAAAAAAATGTTCAATGGTAGTTGTAGCTTCAGCTCTAATCAACAATAGCAACAATCGAGGTTGCCAGGCAACGATATAAAACAAAAGATGTGAAATAAATTAAGTATAAAAATATGGGGATGTCATTTGAAATTTCAAAGTGGGGGTGGCTACGTTGGGGAGTGAAATCTAAAATGTAATTTTAAGCCTGGTTGCTTTGTAATAATGTGCAAGGCTTGGTTTATCACTCTACGAATTTTCAGGGCCGTACGGCCCCTCTAAGGTCTGTTTTCGTCACCATTTTTAAAGTTCTGCGTTCAGCTTGCCCTTCAAATTGCTGCAGTACACGCCCTCTTACTTATTATATTAGGTTGATCACAAGCACTGCGCAAGGTGAGCAGAAAGCAATTATTCTGTGTTGTTTGGGTAAAGAGAGATAAGACATAAACATGAGCTTGCAGATAAATAAATATTAAACTTCGGACTCTTATTGGAAATAATTTTCTACACAAAACGCATCAAATGCTAGTATTCTTTTGATTTTTGCACACTCACTTGTATAATTTAACGTATATGTTTATCTGGGGAACAAAATTCCATCTGCACAAAAAAAAAAGACATCCCCCTTTACCCGAACACCACAGAATTATCCTAGATGGTAGGATTACTAACAGGTCATTGATTATTAAGAGGGCATATCTATAAGATGACATTAAGTACGGTAAATATATAAAAGTTGATTTGATTTATTTACTTACCGCACGTGTGTTCTAAGTTTAACTTACAAGGTCCACCAACAATATCGGTAAGTATAGAAATCTGGCTTTCAGGTAGTAAAGCAGGTTTGAATAATTTCAAGGAAAAATTGTTCCGGGATCGATACCCGGCCCCGGAGCAATTTTTCCTTGGAATTATTCAATATCGGTAAGGTTGTTAACAGCACGATCGGCAAAATATATTAATTTCATAATTTTCAACGAATCCAATTTGTCTGGCAGAATTACAACATTTTTTTTATTTTTATAATAGGCTACATACAGTGAAAAATAAAACGAAATGAGAAAGACAACGAATCCAACTCAGACAGTTGAATGTGCCTGAATTCTTTTGACCGGCGACGAACAGCTGAGAAGGCGAAATGAAGCAGGCAAGTATAACAGGCAATGGAAGAAAGTTCCTAAATTTGAACTGATAACAAAGAAGAAAATATACGGTTATAATGAATTGAAATACGTGATAGGATGGCGAAGAGGGGTGGGGTGAGAAAGAGAATACGCATACACTGAATTAACTTAACTTGCACTTGAACTAGATCATTAAGTGAACAAAGTGGATGCTATTCAGGTTTAATTAACTAATTTACTTCCGAGTATCAGTAAGTGGAATGAACATAGGATGTGGATAAATACAATATATCCAAAGATGCCATCTCGAAGACACAAACGAACAGTGAGTTGGAAATAAAATAACAATCAAATAATGAAAGTTTCAGCGAAGAATAGGTATTCTACTATTGGCTAGTTCTCTCCTACTTGAAGAGTGAGGTAAATGCGATCTTCTAAATATCGGGTTATTTCATATTTCATTACCAATACAAACCGTCTATCTCAATATTTTCTCAAGAATAATTATAATGAATGAATAGAATAGAATGTTTTATTTTCACTGGCAGAGTTAAGGTCATAAGGCCTTCTCTTCCACTCAACCAGCCTTAATCAATACAATACATATTTAAATTAAGAATATTTACAATACACTTAAAATATTCTCCAAAATATTCTTCAGTTAAGTTTTAACGACTAGTACATGTTTATTTAAATTTAGATAAACCTATAAGATAAAGTAATAACTTAATTTATGAGCTAATTTAATTCAGTCAATTATAATTCATTTGAGATAACTAGTAAAATGATGAGAATGAATGTAATATAAGTTTACTAGAACTATGTTATAGGGAGAAAAAATATAAATCTAAAATATATTTATATAATGACAATATTAATGTAATGAAATTTTGCCGTTAGAGATTTTGTATTGTATTTAGAGAAATTAATGATAATAATAAGAATGGACAGCTGTTAGTTTCATTATTAGTAACAAATATTAATCAGTAATTAATCTGTTAAATAGGAATTTATGTAATTTTGACCTAAATGAAGTTATTGTACAACAACCCCTTACAACTCCTTCGCCTAACTATTTCTCGGTGCGTTTTACTTTCTTATCCTCTTATCACAGCCTGGGTACTCGTTCTAAAAATGACCCTTTATTATCTATGCCTTGCCATAAAATAGCTCACTATTCTTCCTCTTTCACAGTATTAGCAATTCGTTTCTGGAACTCCCTACCCAGCTCCCTCAGGAACTGTCGAACGATATTGCAATTTAAAAGTGAATTGCTTAAACACGTGACCAGTATTCAGGCTTAATTCTCCCTTGTGTGTATATATGTAATTTTCCTCAGTGTTGTATAGTTATAATTTACATTTGAATTTGTTATTCTTGTAATTTGTAATATTGGTTCACTTACCGCTTGCATATTCCTTCTAGCCTTATATTATTTTGTAATTATTATTTAGTATTTATTATTCTTGTGCTTGTATAACTATATAAAATTTTATTAGTGTTCTTTAAATATTAGTCTGCAATATTGTATCAGCTTCTCTTGTTTCTGGCTAAGTGGAAGAGAAGCCCTGGTGGCCTTAACTTCGCCAGAATAAATAAATAGATATTATTATTATTATTATTATTAT
The DNA here is from genome assembly GCA_025594305.2 of Periplaneta americana. NCBI lineage: Eukaryota > Metazoa > Arthropoda > Insecta > Blattodea > Blattidae > Periplaneta > Periplaneta americana. The sequence goes on from JAJSOF020000005.1 coordinate 48,186,328, forward strand.
TATTATTATTATTATTATTACATCACTGTTACATCAAGCGAGTTCCAATTTCTAGCAACTGAAACTGTACAAGATGAAGAATATAAAGATGTCTTGTGGTAGGGTATAATGAGTAAATTGTTATGATGAGACCTGGTACTTACGTAGCTGATGATATGCGGAAAAATTTTGAAAACGAGAAGCCAAATAGATTGGGGTAGCTTGTCGATCGCTTATTCTTAACCAAGACATATTTTGGACAGACGGGGGAAACATGATCATACTTACGACTCAAATTTGCATTTAGGTTACTTAATATAATATCGCAGTAGTCGAAGTGTGGCATCACGACATGTCAAGATGCAGATTTCATATGAGAATAATTTTCTTAATATTTACGTTGTGAGATTTAATTTCATCATTGTACGAAAGTGCCATAGAAAAAAAGGATTCGAGGTAACGCTACGGGGTAAGAAGTTAGAGTCTGCCTTAAATATTTGAATTCCAGAAAACATTCAATTCTGAAAGTTTCTATCATCATGTCTCAGCTCAAAACTGGGCCATGAATTGCCAAGGAGAGGTATAATCTTGTGTATATATTGAAAACTTGGATACACATGCAATAAGATATCAGCGGGACGCCCGAAGCGAGATGAGATCTGTAGTGTGCAGTCCAACGTTAGAACTGAGTGCTGCATTGAAACAGACCGAAAAGCGAAACAGATAGGGAAGTAGGAACAATACAAGGCATATAGTGGAGATTGAGAATGCATCATTTTGTGTATTTTGCACCAAATTATTACAGTTTCCATTTGTTTAAATTTATTCTCTATATCATCTCTTAATTTTTTTCGTAATAAATATTTCCTAATACTAATATTTCCTAATACTGTCTTCTTTTGTACATCCTTCTGTCTTTTTGACATTTAATTTCAGTGCTTTTAAGTGCGGACAATGTGCTTTGTGTGCATAATCAACTTTCACAGTCAAAGGGATTGTTATATAAAGCTTCTTTCTGTGTGTGCGACGTTTTGATGTTCGCTGGACGACCTCCAAGTTTTGAATGGATAATTTGTATTGTCTGCTATCGAACACCAGATGCATGGACGACAGTGAATGGAAAATTAGTAGAATGGTGATAGAAAAATGGTAGCATCCGAGAAAACATGATCTAGCACTGTCCTTGTCCATCATATAGGCTATTTGGACTTGCCGAGAATTGAACTCAGGTCTCCGGCGCGGAATTCTAGAGAAGAACTTAATGTTTATTGAATTGTTATAGCCACAGTTATGTTTTTGTATGTTTGAATGTGATTGACATTATTTCTGTTTTAGAGAGATCGTTGAGCTATGAAAGTACTTAGGCCTATGCTTTTC
>JAJSOF020000005.1:48190183-48585449 GCA_025594305.2 Periplaneta americana
TTTGATGTCAGGGGAACGGGCTGGCCAGGTGTTACGAAAATGTCTGCTTAACTTGCGATCACCAAACGTGTTACGTAACAATCGTTTAACTGGTGAAGGTTATGTTCTCTATATAATGATTTCGTAAATTTGGTACAACAAAATTCTGCAGCATGTCAAAATAGCGTCCGATAATCTTAGCCGTTATTTGATTCTCTTCAAAGAAGTAGGGTTGAATAATGAAAGGGTTGCGAATTTTGTAAAGTTAAAACAATTTTAAAACACAGTCAATGATAGTGATTTAAAAATTCAATAAGAAATAAAGTTCCTTTTGACACATTATAAATAAAACTGTTACCATTTTAACCAAAACAAATGGGTGTGATAAATAAAAAATTCCCGTTGTTCGATACATACAAATGTGTTACCATTTTACGTAAACACGTTAATTAAAAAAAAAAAGTTACATATGTTTCAAAATGTAACTTAAGGGGTTAGGTACAGCTTACAGCAGTAAAATTTTGGAAATATTCAACATTTTTTTTCTCCATTACTGTATCTTATACAATACTGAAAATTAGTATGTATAAAACACTGTCCTCCTGCTATACGAAAAAAAAAAAAATTTTAGGACTTAAAAAAATTATTTGACTGCCTCCGTGGTCTGTTGGTCAGCATGGTCCAGATCAGGAGGTCCCGTGTTCGATTCCCGGTCTCAGCTATCGGTGAATTTTTTTCTTGATGAAGAGGAATTCCCTGGGTGTCTAGAGTCTGGAAATTTGTATGAATGTGAGTGTGATTGTGAGTGTACCGGGTTAATATTAATTAACCAATCATCACAAATATAAAAATACATCAGGATTGTCGCTGGGCAGTAACCTGAACACACGTTTAAGCGTCACATTGTTGACATGTAACTCCATCTGTTAGCACAACCATGAAGCATCTAATAGATGCTATAGAGTTACCAACAACGAAAAAAAAAAATATTTACATTATATTTTTCAAAATTGAGTTCACTGTGCAATGATGAAGCGTTTGCCACATAACTCAAAAACTATCCAACATTCTATGGTGAATTTTTTTGTGTATTTATGCATGTCAGATCTAATATATGATGCAAGATCACTTCTATACCTTAGATAGATTGTCTGATAAAAATAAATTCATTTTAAAAATGGTCCAATATCAGTATTTTCTGCTAAAACAAAATAAAATAAAAATATTTATTTAGAAATGTAGTTGAAAGAGCATGATATTGTAAACATGAGTTTCAGCAATAAAATGAAAGAGAGAGAACATGAAAAAGTTAATAAGTTTATGAGTTATGAGAGAAACGCTTCATCATTGCACAGTAAACTGCCATCATATTGAATTTTGAAAAAAAGTATATAAATATTTATATATATATTTTTTTAAATGGTAAAAATATTTTTTCATAAGTTATAAGGAGATACCAGATACAATAATGGAGGAAAAAATGTTGAATATTTCTAAAAATGTTACAGCTGTAAGCTGTATCTAACCCCTTAATTTTGAATGACTCTATATATTCATTAAAATTAAAAAGGTGAAGCCTGACGAAGACTCAGAGGTGCCGTACTGGTGTAGAATCTGTTGTATCGATCCAATTTGAAGATAATGTCGGAAATTAAGTTCTTTTCTCCGTTATTGTTTTGTGGGTAGGTCAGTGTAAACCGCTTTTAATGCAATTACATGGCCTGCCTTCTCCTTAACAACGGAGCAGTTAAAGGTTGAAAAGCCCGAGGGATATCTCGTAATCTCTGTGCGCAGGAAATTGTTAAATGACACCTCGAAGCTAATGTAATTTAAAGACCTTGCACATCTTTCCAAACTGAGTGTAAGAAATTTGTATTTCTTTCCAATCTTTGGAAACTAGAAAATTTTGTTTTAATGCAATAACAAGTTAGTCTGGCAACATTTAGGGACACAAACTAAATTAATCCAATTTAAATTTTTCCTAGCAAACTGACACTTCTCTGGTTTGGTGTTCTTACTAAGGTATTTCAATTATTATATTTGGTTAGTTCAAGCAGGACGAATAGAATAAAAATAGTGTACGCACTTCTATGCTTTCCCATTGTCGGTGGCGGACCTGACAACTAATGGCGCTTCGACCGCTAGGATCTATCGGTTGTCTGAAGTCAGATACCTCGAAAATATATTTCTCGCGCGTTTAATGATGAAAGTTGCTAGGGGCTGTTAATATGCTTTGTTGTAAAAGGTTAGGTAGATGTCTTCAATTTGAATTAACCAGTGACAAAATAATATTGTATGGTGGTTACAATCTAATTACAAAAATGCCGTACTGTTTTGTTCCGGGTTGTAGAACGGAATACAGTAGAAATAGTGTAACAAGACATTTCTTTTCATCTCCCAAAGAAAATGATGAGTTTGGGAAATGGGCCAGAGCGATTCCGCGGAAAAATAGGCAGCTTTCGATAAATAACCGTATTTGTGATGTACATTTTTCCGAATATATGATTATAAAATCAGACTGTTTTATTATAAAAAGTCATAAGGCAGAAATACCGCGAGTGCAGTGAAAATTATAACCAGGAACTGTACCTCACATTTTCCCTAATTTACCGAAGTTATGAAATATATGAAAATAAACGTTGCGGAGACGTAATATTCGATGAGGTCTAACTCAGAGAAGAAATTCAATTTAATAATTATTCCCTTAAAGTGGACGGATTTGTTGATTGTTGATTTCGGAGATCAGACGAACTGATGTCCAAAAAAAAAAACAATTAGCAAATCATGCATTAGTATTTATGTTTATGCCATTTATGCAAGATTGGATTCAACCAATTGCTAATTGCTATTTACGCTAGCAGAAACGCTACTCCAGGTGATACTCTCGCTAAAATTCATGTACAAGTTATACTAAAATTAGAAGAATCATGGTGAATAGTTTAATTCATTTATAGACACGTAAAATATGATTTGTCTCTTTATACAGGGTGTATCTAAATTGGTGTCAAATATTTCGGGGACATGTTCCTAACACCAAAATATTACAAAAAGTTCATATGAATATTGGTCTCAAAATAATTTATTTCAGAGTTACAAGACAAAATTTAATGTTACAAAAATTGCTCGGGGTGGCTTCCTCCTGCTTCGATGTGTCCCCCTAAACCTGCGTTACATGCTCTGGCGTGCTCTGTTGAAAATTCCTGGAGTGTTTCGTATTTCGTGAAATCCAGTTTCGATACGCTCTCAGAATATCAACATTAAGTACAGGAGTCGCATAAACCAGGGACTTTAATGTCCTCAGACGAAGAAATCAATTGGGTTCAAATCAGGCGATCGAGCAGGCCATGCAGTGAATCCCCTTCGACCAATATATCTTTGGGGAAATCGATCATTAAAAAAATTACGAACTATCAGACTGAAATGAGCTGGAGCAGCATCGTGTTAAAACACATTCGTTGAATGACGTCCAGAAGCACATCATCAATTAAATGATGCAAATCATTTCGTTCTGTACACTCACAGAATACATTTTCTTCTGATTTCTTTGCTCTACAAAATACAAAACAAACAAAAAACCATCAAACAATCAGTGGTCAATGAAGGGACAAATCCTTTAATAACTCCCTAACGAATGGTTTTCAGACCCATGTTCTTATTAGCTTTTTTTAATTGTTTTGATGTTAAGAACACGTCTCCGAAATATTTGACACCAATTTAGATACACCCTCTATACTAACATTTTGTAGGTTTTATTTTCTGTCTCTGAATTCGCAACTTGTTACGAAAAGATTCTTCTTTTCGTCTGGTTCAAGTGTGAGTCTGCCGTGGTTTACTACGTGCAACAGAATTATTCGCCGAAAGTTGCTTATAGACAATAATGGTTACAGAATTTTTATTTGTAGATTGATTGGTCTGTCATGTTTGCTCCGAATAAATAAATAAAAGAAAACAAATGCTAGTGGTGCAAGATGAAACCGTCCAATAGAAAATAGCGTGTTATAATTAGTTTTTTGAATGCAGAAAGATATGCTCAAATCCATCGCAGAATAGTAGCAGTAGCCTACATGGAGAGATGCATAGTGAAGTCAGCTGTGAAGAATATTATTGGTGTTTCGTTCCGACGAAATATTTCTACAGAAGAATCCACGACTAGTACAAACACCCAATGATATCACTATAAATTCAATTCCGCATGTCGATGCCCTTGTCCGAGAGAATAGGAGAGTAACAATAGCCCTAACACCCCTTCGTCGACGTATAATGATAACAGTACGCATTCACAAATATCTTGGCCTTGATAAACACGGTAGGGCATTATTTTAAAAAACGCTTCACCATTCTTACTTGTACACCTTTGTAATATATTTTCTTTGACATCAAACACATGTATACCAGGCATTCAACCAACGTTAATTATTCTTCACTGAAGACTTGTCTCGAAGTTTGTCCTGGATCTGAAAAAAAAAATTATGTGACTGAATTCAGTTTTAAACAGACTGAAAATCCTGAACACATAAAATGTGTGGGAGCAGTAGAAAAATGTTCACAATAGTCAGCCTATCGTTTATATTGATGCTACGTCTTTATTTTGCCAGTCAGGCATGTATTATATATTTATTTGCTACTTACATAAATGAAGATGCCGATATTTTCAACAGTAATCTCACTAGAGGTTTTGATTTATCTAGAGAAAATCAAAACTCGAGTGGGATTTAATTGACTATTACACGATTAGAAGAAAGAATATAAATATTAGGAGAAACAATGTACTCTAATACAATAAAATATTAATTGACTTACTGGAATTCTATTTCACTAATGCTAGCTTCATCAAAACGTTCGAACGGAGCCCCTATTTTCAGTTGACTATCTATGCTGTAAACAAATGACGATAGCAAAACATGTTTTATAGTACCGTAAAGAATTTTCAGTTTGAAATATTGGCAAACAAATAAAGAAATGGTAGGGAGGTGATCAAAACAGGAGAAAGAATATAAAGATTAGAAGAAATAAAGTACTCTAATACAGTAAAATAGATATTAATTGGCTTACTAAAAGTCTACTTCACTAATGTTTCCTTCACCAAAATAATTGAACGGAGCCGCCATTTTCAGTCTACTAGCTATCTATGCGAGAAACAAATGATGATCGTAAAGCATGTTTCAGAGTACCGTAAAGAATTTGCAGTTTGAAATGTTGGCAAACAAAGAAAGAAATGCTAGGGTAGTGATAAAAGCAAACAAATGCTAGGGAAGCGATAAAGTTGTCCGATAAGCAGCCATGATTGGTTGAAAGACATCCTTTCGTACCGTTTTATTAGTCAAAAGTTGTATGACATAGTATAAGTGTAATAGTCAGTTTAAAATGTTGTGGCGAAAGAATAATTATTTACCAAAAAATTAATTCATGATTGTATAACAATGTATAGAAATATTTTACGCAGTAGTTAGGAATTTAAAGTCAGAAAAATGTTACTGGCGGCTGGCGATAAATGATTGAACGCGATTTACTCCAAAGTTTGTTCAGTTTAAGAATACGAAATATTAAATTCAAAGGCGATGTTTGCAATCTTGTTGGCGCAACGAGAAAATAGGCTACACTGTTTCCTTTTTGCAGAATAGTTCATATAATCTCTTCATACAAAATCTCAGGTGGTGAGCGTTTTATATTTTACCCTTTTGGCCAAGTATGAAGTTTCCTAAAGTGGCAGCGGCGATGCCTGGAGCTCTGAGATAAGGATGTGTTGTAGTCTTGGAGATTTCTATACGCTAGATGTTATAATCCGAGGCATAAAGCCTTGTTGAGATGTGAAGTGTACAGACTCGCAAAAGTGTATATGCTACTACTATATAAATAAAACAAGCGGAATCTACACTTGTAACTTTTAAACCTCATGTTCCGTCGTGTTATTTGTCAGAAACAAGAAACCTCATAATTTAACAGACTTCGGGACAAAGAAAAATAGTATGTATTCTATATTCTCTCTGTTAACAAGAAAATAATCATGGCAGATGATAGTAAGATACATATTTATCGTATGTCTACTTTATACCCTCGAAATGAATATGTATTAAAATTTTGACTACAAAAAAAAATAATTTAGAGAACATCAGACACAATTTTATTTTTTGTTCATCTCAGTAAAACAAGTTTTAGATCGCTAATAAAAAGTGTATTGAATTCGTAATAGTGACCTATGCCGCTCTTATTATAGATACGTTATACACCTAATAGTTCCATATAATATTGTTTATATGTCCTCCTAACTGAAGCCGCCTCACATACAAGGTTGGAAAATTACGCGTAAAATTAATTGCTACACAACTCGTAAAATACGCTTAAATTACGTAATATGTTATAACTTCATAAAATTATAAAAAGTAATAAATTCAAAACTTGCTGTAATAAATTAAATCAACAAAGTGTTAAATTCTTACCCGAGTTCCAAGGCTATAAGTGTGCATTACCTAAGGTTATCATTCGAGCTCTTCATGTTGCCTTAATTTCTTGTATCCATTGAAACGATATGTCGACACCATACACACTTCCCGCATTTATATGATTGTGTTTAGCTCTTCTTCAAATACATAACACAAGAAAACGGATACAAACCTAACATAGTAGGCAACATAATAAGAAAGAGAAAACATAATCATAAAAAGCATAAGAAGACAACACAAACATAAGAAGACAAAAAATACATCACACTAACATACGAAAACAAAAACACAAGATTGCAACCTCATTCAAGAAATTAAATTACAACATCGCATAAAGAACAAATAATAATCTACAAAAGCATCTCAACACACAAACAACACAAACATATAAAAACATACAGGCGTATACAAAATCAAATGCAACACCTCCAACAATTTCTACATAGGACAGACAGGCAGATCACTTCAAACAAGTTACAAAGAACATATCACAACCATAACAAAATTACAAAAGACTTCCACATATGTAGAAAACATCACAAATGCTAACCACACCTACAGAGACATAAACACAGACATTGAAATTCTACGTATTCAACCAAAAAGTCAGAAACTAAACACACGAGAACAATAAGAAATATATAGGCACACAAAAACACATCCAAATGAAATTCTCAACACACAACTCAATTTCAGAACACACACCCTTTTTGACTCCACATTACACTACACAAACACACCCCCAGAGGAAACACAAACAAAAGGCGCCAAGACCAGCACCAACCAGTTCGGAAGATGGCCCACAACATGCTCAAACATGTTAACCAGGTACTGCAAAATTTAAAACGAGAAAGACATATAATACATATTCCAAAGTGATGTAGTATTAAAAGTTGTGTAATCAAGATTTATATCTTTCCAAATTTATTAGTAACCCCATTTGTAATGAAAAATAATTAATTAATAAAGATATCACATTAATTTATTTCTCCTTTATGTATTATCACAGCTGACTGGATTCGAAACTACTTTGTTTTAATACACCATAATTTGTCTACTGTAATTAGTGACGTTACCGTAGCAACAGAAAATGTGACCAGATTTCTCGAATACCACGCGCATAAACTCGTTTCACGTTAAAAGAAACTGAGTTTCCTAAACAGTAGGAGAAAACATGCGTTACAGTAAAATTACAAATGAAAATATTTCAGGTTCGCTTGTACAGGATGATTCACGAGGATTTACCGTCCTTTAGTCCTTTACGGAGCTTATTTCCGAAAACATTCTGAGCAAAAAATGCCATATAAATAGCCTATTTGTCCTATTTACAATATTTACAGAGTTAAGTTTCGTTATTGGAACGCATTACTGTGAACACGTGATCTTGGTCAGCGTGCAGTCAGCAGCCAGCGCGAGCGCTACGGAAATCAAAGATAGCCGTATGCAGTTACGTAGAGCGACGAGTGTCGTTCACAAGCGTGCGGCCAAGTGTATACAAGCAAACGGCGACATTTTTAAAAATGTGTTGTAAACTCTCCAAGACTGTAAATTAGGATACAAAATTGAACAGCAAATAATTAAGTTTGTGGAAGTGGTGTGATTTGTAATAATTGTTGTGATAACTGCGTAAGAATAATGTAATTTTCTAGTTAAAATAGAGAAAGATGTCTGTACGAAGCAACTAAGGAGTTCACAGGACATTTTTAATTTCATAATACAACTTCTGAATGGTTCATTCTCTATTTGTATTATTCTTTTACCTTCAAACTAAAGAAAAAAACGTATTTTACAGACAACTTTAAATTAATGAAACTCTGAAAATATTGAGAATAGGAATTATTTTCTATAACATTTTGTGCTCAAAATGTCTTCCAGAAATAAGCTCCGTAAAGGACGGTAAATTCTTGTGAATCACTCTGTATAGTCCTACCATCAATATGCAATCTCCACCTCTATTTCACTACTAAAATCACACGAAAACTAGGTACAGAGTAAAACAGTACAGTCACTTGACCAACAATGAGAGAATCGGTTTCATACTGTGTGCAATAAAAATTGTAGAATTAATTTTGTTTCAGGGATTAATTATGTACAAACTATTGATGCTCTTAAATCATTTCATATTGTGTTCCTTGACGTGGATAGCTGTTATGTTTCATTATTTAAGGAAGGATTCGTAAATTCCTGGCGTTTTAAAGCTCGGATATTATATCCTTCATCCTTAGCTCTGTATATATAAATTATATGTTTTTACTTCCAATCCGAGTGGCGTCGGGTTAGTATGGTCGTAATCCAGTACTCCAGTTTCATTCTGAAAGCTTTCTTTTTCCTTCCTGCAGGAAACTTAGTAAAGCAAAGTAACCCCACATAGAATACTGGGACGCAACTAAGCCTTAAATGGGGAACTTACTCCAGGAGGTAGTTTTTAAGAAGATATATCTTAGCTATACTCTTTCTCGAATGCTTTCCTACTGTCTTTTATTTTTTTTTTCTAATCCAACTCTCTAAGGACATTGACAACGTCCTCTTTTTTTTAACTTAATGCCACGCATCACCGCACTGTATAGTATTAAGACTCGCTTACGCTTCAGATGGTGAGCGCAGCCGGTGAAGAAAGAGCTTTGCATATTAAAATTTATTTATCTTAGTGTTTTTCCTTGTATCCAGTGTCAAAATAAGGAAGCAGAGACTTGCGTACTTTCATATTCAGACACACACATTTACTTTTTCTTAAAACATCTATTAAGCCTAATGTTCATTTTACTTACAAGTCTATACTGTTTTCGCTGTAAGAAAAATCCTAATGTAAACATAAGCATACCCGTGCTGTCATACCCGTGATTGGCTCCCAGTCGAAACACCCACATGACGCAGGAAAATATAGTTCGTATTTGGAAACCACAATCTTGTATTATTTGAAAATAAAAAATTGAATTCTAGTTGTTAAATACGATAAAACATGTAACTTCACTCTTATGTAAAACGCTATGTAAAAGAAAAGCTACTTTTATATTTTGTTACGTACTATGAACGCGGATGAATACCAACAGTAATACCGAGGTAGTCTGTTCTTGTAACAAGCTGGCGTCACTTGAGCTTGTAGTTGTTCACGTAGTAAGCACGTGGTACTGAAGTATGGCTTCTGTATCCTCAACTGTCCATTGTGAAGACATAAGACTTAAAATAATAATTTTATTGCAGTAATTATAAAGTAAATGTTTCCTAAGCAAACGAATGCATAGCAGTGAGGTTAGGCCTACTTGATGAGTAACGGGAAATGTTTAACATGAAACAGAATGTACAACAGTAGGCGGGAACACGTACTGAGAGTCTATAGCGCCAAACAATGGCCATTGAAGCCTCACTTCAGTCACGTGCTATTGTTTACATTAGGATTTTTCTTACAGCGAAAAGATTATAACTGCTAGAGTGCTTTGTCTAACTTGACAAAGCATTCCTAACAACATCATAATTTTAAATAAAATTCAAGAACCTAAACATGAATTTAGAGTAGATAATTATAATATAATTATTCAGGGTGTAAGGGGTATAAGTGTCATTATATTAATTGATGATTGTTCATGTCACAAGGAAGAAAAAACCTCCTCACATTGTTTTTCTAATTGCAATATTTAACTAATTATTAAAGTTTACAATATTAGGCGTTTGGCAACGTTGCTGGATGGGAGGAGGGAGTTTACAAGAACACCGTACAGCTCAAGCTGTACAGACAGACATACCGGTACAAAACAGATGCTCTTTTCTAATGCAGGGGCGGACCATTGTTTTTAGTAGGTTATTTTACGACGCTCAACATCTCAGGTTATTTAGCGTGTGAATGAGATAAAGGTGATAATGCCGGTGAAATGAGTCCGGGGTCCAGCGCCAATAGTTACCCAGCATTTGCTAATATTGGGTTGAGGGAAAATCTCGGAAAAACCTCACCCAGATAACTTGCCCCAACCGGGAATCGGACCCGGGCCACCTGGTTTCGCGGCCAGACGCGCTAGCTGTTACTACACAGGTATGGACGACCGTTGTTTCCATAAAACGAACAGCAAATACAAACTTTCAACCTTTACACATTAAGTTAGGGTTAATGAAGAATTTTGTTAAAGGCGTGAATCACGAAACTGAAGCATTTAACATATCCAGAAAAAAATTCCTGCTATTAATAATCCGTGGCGCTACAGCCCATGAAGGGCCTAGATCGACCAGCCGGCTGCTGGCCTCACACCCACATGCCGAAGCAGAGGTGGACGATCATCCAACAAGAATGGAGGTATCGTGTGGTTAGCACGATGATCCCCCCAGTCGTTATAGCTGGTATTCGCAACCGGATTTCGCTACCAAGCGTAGCTCCCCAAGTGCATCACGATGTTGGGTGGGCACCGGTCCCATACATTGGCTGAAATTTCATGAGAAAATTTCTTCCCCCATGAGGACTCGAACCAGCGCGCATTCCGTATGGCGAGTCCTAGGCAAGATGCCTTAGACCGCGACGCCACGGCGCGGGACTTCCTGCTATTAGTTATTCAAAAATAAAAGAGAGAGTTGTCAATGGACCACAAATTAGAGAAATAATGAAGGACAATGACTTCGAATCTTTGTTGAAAGGAAAAGAGAGAGCCGCCTGGATTGCATTCAAGGAGATTTTATTAAATTTTCTGAGTAACCGTAAATTGAGAACTATAAAGAACTAGTGCAAAATTTACTGTTGGCGTATGAACCTATGGGTTGTAACATGTCCCTGAAAATTCACTTCCTTCAGTCCCATCTTGAGTTTTTCTCCTAGAATTGCGGCAATTTCAATGATGAGCATAGTGAGCGCTTTCGTCAAGAAATTTCAACTATGGAAAAAAGATACCAAGGACAGTGGAGTACCAAATTACTAGCAGACTATTACTGGACCTTAGCTCGTGATGTAGGCTACCTGATGCAGCATTAAAGAAAATTCAGAAAAAGAAAGCTATAATCTTCTGAACAATGAGTATTTAACCTTATTGTCATTACATAAAGCAGTATTTTGAATATATATAAATTTGAAAATTTCTCAAAAACCGTAACCAACAACTGTTTTTATTGTCATATTGGTATTCAGGAGGTCCAAATTATATAGAAAACATGGACCACATCCCCAGCGCAAAATAAAAGTTAAAATTTGTTACGCTGTGGTATCAACCGTAACGAGCAAGATTATGATGTGCAATGAAACACTACAGGTAGAATTGTTAACGTGGTCAGTAATCTTCGTAGTTATATTTGGAAGACAAATAATAAGCACTAATTACGTTATATCAAAATACAAATCTGCATTAAGAGAATAACAAGACATAACAAACGAGTATACAGCACTTTGGCCTTCAAAACACTGCCTTACTACACAGAAAGAAGACTCATTATAATAGTTATTTATGTAATAAGTGGATGATCTTGATGATTATGGCATGAGTGAATGTTTTTCGCACTCACTATCGTTCGTGCAATAATTTTCATGAGTGTCATAATAAGATTATCCACGAGTTGGATACAACACTTTATGGCATCTTAGCATTATAAATTATAGGAAAGAAATTATGAAAGAAATTCAATTCGGGATCAATAGCAGACAAATTGTCTTCATATGTTCGTATCGATTAGTTGCGCCTGGTCTTGGCATTGAGTAAAGATTAATGGATGACCTTGCAGGTTAAATTACAAATATTCCTTAATTCTGTTAATATACTTTCTTTGAACCACGGACCTGTAATGTGATATTACAAAAGTGATACAAAATTGTTAAAGATTGGAAATAAATGATACGTTACCTTCTGTCCTGCATTTCATTTCTTGTTACTTGTTACGTCACTCGTAGAAGCGATAACCAAGATAGCAAGCGTTCCGGTAATACGTCAGAGCAAATACGTCATTGCTTTTATCGGCACGCGTGCTATAATAAGGCAATTACGCACGATTTTCGATGTAGTAACAACCTGTTTATAATGTGAGGATGGCATATAATTTACTCACGAAACTGAGCAACCAGTAAAATATTAGTGAAGGATAGACTCTTGCATTACATCTCATTCTTTTATAGAAAACTTTATCATACAAGTCTCCACTACAGAGATAAAATAACTTTCATCTTTGTATTTACTTCAATTTATAGATATTATAGACACTAAAGCGTTGTGATATAAGTGATACTATGCGTATCTTGTGAAACTATAAAGAATGGGTTTAATTGAATAGCTTTCCAAATTTTAGAGTTTTTTCTCTCATATTCTCTCCATATGTGTCCTTTTCTATTCATCTCTCTCACTGTCTCTCTCTCTCTTTCTATGGTACTCATAAATGTCTTTACCGAGCTTTTAATGGTGTATGCCATATTAAACACACAGGCTATGGGGCGTTAATGGATTTTCTGTGTTCCGATCAATACATCTGCTCTAGCGTCAGCTGATTTTTGCTTTGCGTCTCTCTTTCTCCCCATTTCCCCCTTTATAATATACATTTTTAACCCGGTGTAAAATATTTAGTATGTGTTCATATCTTGCTTGCTATGGACCAGCACTTCTGCCAGTTATTTAAATAAGCCTGTACTTCTTTTCATATTTTTATTTTTCTTGAAGTGAGACGAAGTAATATCTTATTATTTATTATCTGCAATACGAAATAAAAAGCCTGTTATGTTAACAACATGCTTTAATACTTCTCAGGTAACAGTGTAATGTATAATACGTGACGCGACAGCCCATGAAGGGCCAAACTTGCTGGCCTCCGTCCACTTGCGTCAGCAGAGGTGAATGATCATTCAACAGGAACGAAGGTATCGTGATCCCCCAGCCGTTATAGCTAGTTTTCGTAACAGGATTTCACTACCTATAGTAACACGATGCCAGTGGGCACCGGTCCCATACACTGACCGAAATTTCAAGAGAAAACTCCTTCCCTATGAGGACTCGAAGCAGCTCGCATTCTGTAACGCGGATTCTATACGTGATGCCTTGCAAGGTACATTCGCGAAGTGTTTGTCTGATAATGGTATAAAATCAAATACGATAGAAAGTTCAGCTCTAATCAATGTTTATGGCACCAGTTATAGCTGCCCATAGTGGTAATTATACAATGTTTGTGAGGCAAGGTAAATATTGGTATAATAATGAATAAGGAAGGAAACCCATCTATAAATAATGATTATTCTACTAATTTTAGCTGTTTTTACATATACTTAAACATGTTTGTGGGTGTTCATGTAGAAATCCGTTAAGCAGAATTAATATAAACGACAATAAGCACATTAGATGAATGATGCATTTCTACAGTTTGGAGTTGAACAACTCGAATCTTCAGTGTTCCAGATAACGTTGGCAGGAGCTTCAAATGCATCACATTCAACTGGAAAAGTGACTTTCTTCCAGGCATGCTTAAACATGTTAGTGAATATATATATATTTGTTTTTCTTTGTAACATAAGATACATATTTAAATATTTAAGCATAATAAAGTACGAATCAGTTCTAATAATTCTTAACAGTACTTAAATCATTGATATCAAGTAATGTTTTACATAACTTTTTCTTGTATACTGTATGATAACGAAAAATCTAAATCCTGTTTATTTGATAGACGATTGCATGTTCGAAACATTGATAAAAGTGGAGACATTTTATGAGATGTGTTTTTGATATCTGCAAATAAAAGAAAGATCGCTCTCTCAAATTTGATTTACCAATATTGAAACTAATTAGCTGTAGAAGATCATGGTTGTCTATTAATTATTAATGGTTTTGAACAATATATTTGTTGTGCTGTTATCCTACGATTATTGAGAGATGGTACATTCAATTCATAAGATTGGAATATGTTGTAATATGAACATATATGTTTTCTCATATAGCCTATAATAGTTTTAGTATTTTATTCCGTACTCACTCTAGAATGGCCGAGTGCGAGTGATAGTGAGGGTTCCAAACTATAGATACGTACTCTAATTTACTTCGTATTATACTGTTATATATTTTTAAGACAGTTTCAACATTCCTGAAATCTTTTGAGTTTCTGTAGATTAAACCATTCGCTACAAATTCTGCGAATCCAAGTTCAATTTATGGCTTGGTAGGTAGGTTGAGATTTTCTTCACCCCTTACGTGTAAACGCGTGACCTTTGTGTTATGTTTGTTCTGTATTGTCTTAAACGGTCGTTTTGCGCCATGGTGAGCACTTTACTAGAGATTTACAGTCGGTGTCAATGTCTCGTATTTCTTTTATAATCCTCCCACGAATGGGGATGAAATGAAGGTAGATGTGGTGGTAGTGGTTGCGGTGAAGGTAGCTGGCAGTAAATACTTTATTTATAATAATATTCTGGTTGCAAATATATATTTGTAATTCTCCTAAAACTACTAGGAATGTTCTTAACTGAATATAAGATTAAAATGGAAGACAATGTAATTGTAATGACTTGGGGAAACCCCCTTATAGCCTCCCTCCCACCGTACAGGTACTTTCCATAGTGTCACAGACAAACTCAATTCCTTATGATTCCTTAAGCCATTAGCTGACGACGGACCAACGCAACGACCGGACCTCCTTGTCTTATTATAATCGGTTATTTGACGGCGATGTATCAACTACGCGGTTATCCAGTGTCGTTGTAACTGTGACAATGAAATGTTATTTTGACGAGATGAAGCCGAGGATTCGTCGTGGATTATCTGACATTGATTTTACAGTTGGTGAAACTTCGAAAGAATCCAAACCAGGTGATAAGTTCAAGTGGGATTCAAACCCGAGTACAGTCTCGGGTCAGAAAACTAGCCTCCTTTCCTGAGTTGCGGCGGTAACCATCTCCTTGTACGGATTATCACTCTCATAATAATCTGCTACATGATATTTTGTATTTAGATGACACTGAAGGTCACATTTCGCTTCGAAATAAAGGTCAGTTTCGTTTGGCATTTTATAAATAGTATTTTTGGTTCAAAATGACAGGAGAATAATGTAATTGTTCATAAATTAATAATTATCAGATGATTATCAGAATAATGCTTGTGAACATAACAAATAGCAGTACTTATGCCATTTGAACACACTCCAAATAACAATCCTAACACCACTTCAACACATAGCAAACGACAACTCTAATACTGCTTGAACGCATACTGAACAACATCCTTAAAACCTCTTAAAGATATTCCAAATAACAACCCCAACATTGAAAATCTATGTCAGGTAGAAGCACTTTTAGAAACGGAAATTATTTTATTGTCCTTTTAAGAGTCTATTTGGAAGGGGTGAAACAGGTTCGCGGTGTGAATTCGCTTGAGTTTACCTGATTTCACTTGAGATGTGTATTTCTTTCACTGTGAGCTTTAATGACATTACTGTAGTTTACATTTTGCAGTATACCACCCTGCCAAAACCACTTCTAGAAGCAGAAATTCTTATATTGCCCTTTTCGGTTCCATTTGAAGGAGGAGAAACAGGTTCGACATACGAAATCGCTTCAGTTTACCAGGAGATTTCTGTGCTGTTAGTATTCTATGTTTAAGACGTGTACTTCTTTAAAGTGTGTCTTATGATAATATTCAAGGTACGAATGTTTTATATATGCGGATTAGAAGGTTTTAGCATTGCTTCTTGGAATGCAATTAGGCTACACAAAATTTTGCTGCTTTCTGTGCAAATGAGACATTCACACTCGAGATAAGCATTATAAAGTAAAAGTATGGCCAACACGACAATCACTTGTACCAGGGAAGAAAAACATTATACATCAATTCCCTTTACACTTTAATTTAAGGTTAATTAAGAATTTTGTTAAAGGGATGAATCATGAAACTAAAGCATTTAAACATATCGAGGAAAAATTTCCTGCTATTAGAAACTCAAAAGTAAAAGAAGTTTTCAATGGACCACAAATTAGAGAAATAATAAAGGACAGTCGCTTCGAATCTTTGTTGGAAGGAAAAGAGAGAGCCGCCTGGATCGCATTCAAGCAGGTTGTATTAAATTTTCTGAGTAAACGTAGAAGTGAGAACTATGAAGAACTAGTGCAAAATTTACTGTTGGCGTATGAAATTATGGGTTGTAACATGTCTCTGAAAATTCAGTTCCTTCACTCATATCTTGACTTTTTCCCCGAAAATTGTGGCGATTTCAGTGACGAGCATGATGAGCTCTTTCGCCAAGAAATTTCAACTATGGAAAAAAAGATACCAAGGACAGTGGAGTACCAATATGCTAGCAGACTATTGTTGGACTTTAGCTCGTGATGTATCTGATGCCCAGTGTGAAATAAAATACAGAAAAAGAAAGCTGTAAACTTCTGAACAGTGAGTATTTAATCTTATTTCCATTATATATAAGGTGGTATTTTGAATAAATATAAATTCGAAAATTCCTCGAAAACCGTAACCAACAAATATGTTTATTGTCATATTCGTATTCTGGAGGTTCAAATCATATAGAAAGCATGTACCACATACCCAGCGCAAAGAAAAAGTTAAAATTTGTTACGTAGTGTAATTTATCAAATATCTGCATTTATGTTCCATTAAAAAAAACCTTGTCGATATAAGGAAAATATTGGAAAACATGAACGATAAACATCTATGAATAGTTTTTAAAAGCTTACACAAAGACATTAGTAGGTCCCTTATTCATTCAGCGGCGTCTGTAATACTTACGCAAAAGACGGTCACAAGAGCTTTATAGAAACATTGAATAGCCTACTAACAGTTAGGTGATATGCTGCTGACATTTCTTTATAGTCTGGCAAGAAATACAGTTGGAGAATTTATTTGTTATTTTCCAACACGCTTACTATAAATGTTTGACTTTTCTGTCACTTGAATCTGTAGTTTCGTCTCTACTCAGCCAGATTTTTCATTTTCATATACCGACCTAACACATCCAAATGTTTCTTTCCAGCGCACTGGAATTTTTTTATAGGCAGTTCATCAAAGGGATCTATGTTCATACATTTAGTAAGAAACTTCCTCATCTCTGGATTATTAATTTTATAAAGTGGAATGTCAGTTAAGATAAATGCCTCGCATAAATCTGAATAATATATTAAAACTTCTTGAAGTGTTGGAAGATGAGGATGGAGCTGGTTCTGATATCAGAGCTTGGCTTGATGAAACACGTAGAGCAGCTGCGTTATATACTGGTTATCTGGGATCCCTGATTTGTACTCCACATTCATGAAAATAGTACATTAGTCCTGACGTAGGTACACTCGATTTCACTTTCTATAATACACCGTGTCCCGCTTAGAGGGATCGAGAAATAAATGCTCACCACTTAAAATAAGATAAATATATCGTTGTGATTTACATCTGACAAGATAGAGAAACTGTCCAAGTTTATGCAGCAAAGTCTGAAAACAGCTTCATGCATAACTTTCTTTTGTTTATGCGTAACTTTCGTTTATTTGTTGCTAGGGCACTAAAACAAACCTGGCGCAATTTTGTAGAAGAACACGCTATTGTAAACATGTGGACACCACAACAGAAAGTTCAGTGCGTGCTGTGACTAGCAGTGAATGTTTGGTGTGGATTGACGAGGAACTTCGTCTTTGGACCTATCTTCTTCATAGGGATTACAGTCACGTGTATCTGGATATGATGCATAACTTTATTGTTAACCAACTTCCCCCAAGATCGGTTTTTCAGCAGGATGGGACTCCACTCTATTATCACGAGCGGTGCGTGAGTTCTTGGATGAAAAATTCCCCGATAGGTGGATCGGAAGACGAAGACCCTTGCCTGGCCACCCAGGTCACCCGATATGAACCTCCTCTTAGACTTTTTTTGTGGGGATTTGTGAAGGATACTGTCTACCAAAGAGACAGAGCTAACACTGGAGGAACTGAGGCAACTCATCACAATTGCAGCTGCGCTAGTGACTCCACAAATGCTATAGAACACTGTGCAGGAGGTTGAATACCGTTTAGGTGTCTGCAGAGCAACTCAAGGTGCACACATCGAGTTGGATTGAGCATTCTCCAAAATTTGGAGAGTTCTTACATCAAGTTATGTAAAAAGATATGTTAATAAACCATTATTTACACTTGAAATTATAACTTATTTCTCGATCCCTCTAAACGGGACACAGTGTATTATTTTAGTTAACACGACCAATAACATGACAATTGAATGCACTATTGAAATGAGTGAATACTGACTGCCAATCAGAACAAAGGGAAGGGAATTTAATTCCTAACACTAGGTATGTAGAGTAGAGTAGGGTAATTCCGATCTAATTTGAGGAAATTGTCTCTAGATTAACTAAGACAACATGTTAAAAAAAACTATGTTCTAAATTGAGAAATTGCTCCATTACCTCTAATATGCAGTATGTAAATATTTCTTTAAGAAAATTCGAATTTATATTTATTAATATATTTTATAAGCCTTGCAAACGATCGAATTCACCCTTCAAAGTCAAGTGATTCCGATCATTATAATTAAAAAAGGTAGAAGACACACAAAACGAAAGTTATCTTATCCCAATGCAAAGATATTATATTCATCTATAATATTAACAAGAGAAATAGCGTATATAATGTTTCTGTACAATTGAGCATTGACCTTGAAAAGTTACGCAGAGGAGCTGCGTTATACTTAAGGCTCATTCACAATAAAAATTAAACATAACGTTAGCGTTGACTTAAGAATATAAACGTTGCGGTAAAATCAAGAAGTCATACCATCATTCACGATGGGAACATAAACATAACAGCAAACATACTTGGTAACCATGGAAACATGACGACGACGCCATTTCCTCATATTCTGTTGTATACTTCAACGCTCCACGATTGTGTTGTTTGCAAATCACGAAAGCATGAAGAATGAAAGTTTGGAGTTTGCATACTTTCATGTTTACGTCTTACGGTAATGTTTATGTCAATGTTTATTTGAATCATTGTGAATGATTCCATTTGGTAGCCTGGGCGCAAACTTCTGTGTTTATGTTACGGTTATGTTTAATTTTCATTGTGAATGGGCCTTTAATGCTTATCTGGGATCCATAATATTACTCCACTTCTGGAAAATACTACATTTTCACAATAGCTATATTAGTCCTGATGTAGGCACACTCGATTTCACTCTCTATATTATTTTAGTTAACACTAACAATAACATAACAATTGAATGCACTATTGAAATGAGCGAATACTGACTGCCAATCAGAACAATAGGAAGGGAATTTAATTCCTTACACTATATAGAGTAGGGCAATTCTGATCTAATTTTCGGAAGTTGTCTCTAGATTAAATAAAGTAACATATTTAAAAGAAACTATATTGTGAATTGAAAGTTTTCTCCATTGCCTCTAATATGCAGTGTGAAAATATTTCTTTAGGAAGTTCTAATTAAATTTTTTTAAATATCTTTTATGAGTTGCAGACTATCGAATTCACCTTTCAAAGTCAGGCGATTCTGATCGCATATCGGGAAATTCCGATCGTTGAAATTAAACACGTGCAAGACACACAAAACGAAAGTTATATAATCCCAATACAAAGACATATATTCATACCGCCCGTATCTCTTTACAGCACAGCAAACATCGAATGTGGTCTGTCTCTTCTTACTTACTTATTTATTTACTTACTTGCTTGCTTCCTTACTTACTTACTTACTCACTTACTTACTGGCTTTTAGGGAACCTGGAGGTTTATTGCCGCCCTCACATAAGTCCGCCATTGGTCCTTATCCTGAGCAAGATTAATCCAGTCTCTAGCATCATATCCCATCTCCCTCAAACCTATTTTAATATTATCTTCCCATCTACGTCTCGGTCTCCCCAAAGACCTTTTTCCCTCCGGCCTCCCAACCAACACTCTACATGCATTTCTGGATTCGCCTATACGTGCTACATCATCTGCCCAACTCAAACGCCTGGACTTAATGTTCGTAATTATGTCATGTGAAGAAAACAATGCGTGCACTTCTGAGTTGTGTAACTTTCTCCATTCTCCTGTAACTTCATCCCTCTTAGCCCCAAATATTTTCCTGAGCGCCTTATTCTCAAACACCCTTAACCTATGTTCGTCTCTCAAAGTAAGAGTCCAAGTTTCACAACCATAAAGAACAACCGATAATATAACTGTTTTATAAATTCTAACTTTCAGACTTTTTGACAGCAGACTGGATGATAAAAGCTTCTCAAACGAATAATAACACGCATTTCTCATATTTAATCTGTGTTTCATTTTCTCCCGAGTATCATTTGTATTTGTTACTGTTGCTTCCAGGTATTTGAATTTTTCCATCTCTTCAAAGGATAAATTTCCTATTTTTATATTTCCATTTCGTACAATATTCTCGTCACGAGACATAATAAAATGCTTTGGCTTTTCAGGATTTACTTCCAAACCTATCTCTTTACTTGCTTCAAGTAAAATTCCCGTACTTTCCCTAATCCTTTGTGGATTTTCTCCTAACATATTCACGTCATCCGCATAGACAAGGAGCTGATGTAACCCGTTCAATTCCAAACCCTCTCTATTATCCTGGACTTCCCTAATGGCATACTCTTGAGCAAAGTTAAAAAGTAAAGGTGATACTGCATCTCCTTGCTTTAGCCCACAGTGAATTGGAAACGCATCTGACAGAAACTGACCTATATGGACTCTGTTGTACGAGTCACTGAGATACATTTTAATTAATCGAACTAGTTTCTTGGGAATACCAAATTTAACAACAATATCATTTAAAACTTCTCTCTTAACCGAGTCATATGCCTTTTTGAAATCTGTGAATAACTGTTGCACTGTACCCTTATACTCCCATTTTTCTCCATTATCTGTTGAATACAATACAAAATGACACCTAAAACCACACTGATGATCTAGTGGTCTTTCTCTTCACAACAAAAAAAAAATGGTCTTACCATTCTTTGTGAAAATAATATCATTTTTCTTTTTTCACTTGCGAAATCTCCTTAGGAAGATGCATGTTTCTTACGTTAAACGTTACCTGTTCTCCCATGGGGCGCTACTGAGAATACAAAGAATACAGCATTGAGTTCGGTAAACATGTCAATCACCCCGTAGGGATGCAGTGGTTTCCAAGACTCGAACCGAGTGCTGCCAGGCTGCCAGGCAAAATAAACCTACTACTACTACTACTACTACTACTACTACTACTACTACTACTACTACTACTACTACTACTTGCGCTCCGTTTGGCTATAGATGAATTAGAGCGTTGTACATATCCACCCACAAATGAAAATATGGAAATAAAAACGTTGTCTTTATCCGAGTTCCTTAACAAAGAGTGAAGTCAATTACGAATAAAATCTTAAATTTTTCTTACTATAGTACTGTCATTGCTTTTAGCGTTTATTACGTTAGTTCCATTACATTGCACATGGAAATCCACTTCCTTTTACCTTTGGACATCTTGCTAAGCTGCATAATATCTTGTTGAACCGTGCATCTCGAGATGAGAAATCTCACTGTACTAGAGCCACATTGATCATTCAAGATATCTGGGAAAAATCTTCATTTTTTATAAGATAAGCAGCAAAATGAAAGCCTTTCTCTTGTCTTCAGTTTCTTTCAGCCTGGCTATTGCATTACTTCTTTGCTGTGGAACGTGTTGCTTAAGGTCTGGTAGAGGCAGCTGCACCAGAAATTACCCCCCCCTCCCTCACGCACCCCACTACTTCAACAGCTTCACATAAGTTTAATTCCCATCACGGGCAGAGTAGCTCCATCATTTCCCGCTAGAGTGGGTGGTGTTATGATGACGCGCTGCTTGAGAGACAAGTGAGTGTTGCGCAGCGGAGCGGGTGATGGCGTTGACAGAGACATCTGTCGCTCAAAATATATCCTCTTATTTCTTTTGTGTGTAGTCTCCTTAATATCCCGTTTTGGTTTTCACTTTAATGAACACTTTATATCTTGGAGCTGCAGTCAACCTAGTCTTGATTTAAGACCTAGAAACATGGCATAATAGAATAATTGTCTCGAAAGTGTGTTAAGTGTTCAGTGCTCTATTTTAAAAGCTATTTTTAATGTACCAAACTGCAATTGACACTTTTTGCGTGAACGATGACGTCCTTGAACACAGTCCTTATATTGTGATGAGTCAATAATCCAAAGATTTTTACTTATTATTTTACGCAGATTATGATGAGTCAGTAATCCAAACATTTTTATTTATTATTTTACGACAATATAGATCTAACATCACTTTACCAAGAGGTATGAAGTGTAAAACGTTCGTGCTTTTTTAGACTTTTTTTCGTTTGTTACAATCGAACTAATACTTATTTCACCTTCCTTTTCAACTTAAGGGATTATGTACAGCTTACAGCAGTAAAATTTTGGAAATATTCAACATTTATTTTCCACATTACTGTATCTTGTACAATAATGAAAATTGGTATATTTAAAACACTGTCCTTCCGCTATATGAAAAAAAAAATATATATTTTTACAATTAAAAAAAATTATTTACAGTTTTTCTTCAAAATTCAGTTCAGTGTGCAGAGATGAAGCGTTTCCCACATAACTAAAAAACTATCCAACATTCTGTGATGAAATTTTTATGTGTATTTATACATGTCTACACTATGATGCAAGATCACTCCACTACCTTTGATAGATTGTCTAATAAAAAATAAATTCATTTTAAAAAATGGTCAAATATCAGTATTTCCTTCTAACACAAAGAAAAAATATGATTTATTAAGGAATGTAGTTAAAAGAGCGTAATATTGTAAATATGAGTTTCAGTTATAAAATAAAAGAGAGAGAACATGAAAAAGTTAACAAGTTTATGAGTTATGAGGGAAACGCTTCATCACTGCACAGTGAACTGCCACCATTTTTGATTTTGAAAAAAAAAATGCATAAGTATATTTTTTTTAATTGTCAATTCATATAGCATAAGGACAGTGTTTTATACATACCAATTTTTATTATTGTACAAGATACAGTAATGGAGAGAAAGAATGTTGAATATTTCCAAAAATTTTAGTGCTGTAAACTATACCTAACCGCTTAATTGCAGCCACTCATAGCAAGTGCAAAGTGTTGTAGTCTTCGGTTGACAAGATTTATGCTACTAATTCAGGGTCAAATTTTTAATCGTTTAGAAGAAGAAAGGAACGTAGAAAGAGTAATACAAGAAGTACTTTTAAGCGAATGAAATGGAATCGTGAACGCATTTCTAAAATAGAATAACCTTTTGTAGTAGTTCAAATATGTGTTCTTCTTACTCCGAAGAACTGAAATCGTTAAATTTATCATCTGGTATTCAATTTTCTAGGCACTTTGTGACTGCAACAGGATATTAAAACGTCGTTCCCTGCTTATATGGGTGCACAAGTTATTCCAATACTTCGCATCGTAAACAAGTAATAATGAGATTATACTCTTGGAACTGTACGACGACGATGTATTGAGGATTGTAACTGCAAAAGTGTACTAAATGTATTGTACCAAAACACTGATATCGTCTTCGCTTTATTTCAATTACAATAATATTATAACATTCGTCATGTTGAAAGTCACTCGATTTCAGAACGTTCCTGATTATGTTTTAACATTATGACGTTTGAGCCATTTACTTTAATTATTCGTCACTTTCATTGGTGTATACAGACGTGGACAAATTATTAACAAAATTGAGGTTTTTTATGATAATTCTGTTAACAAAATTTGACTTTTCAATTTAGACTACAGTTGATAATTTTGCATATTTCTATCATTACAATAGATAGAAATATGCAAAAATGTCAACTGTAGTGAAGAGTCAAATTTTGTAAAATATATAATAAAAATTTTCATATTTTGCTAATAATTTGTAAATATGCAAAAATGTCAACTGCAGTTTACATTGAAGAGTGAAATTTTGTAAAAATATAAAATAAAAATCTTCACTAATAATTTGGAAATATCCAAAATGTAAACTGTAGACCAAATTAAAGAGTCAAATTTTGTAAAATATGTAATAAAAATCTTCAGTTTTGTTAATAATTTGTAAATAGCCTATGCAAAAATATCAAATGTCCAAATTGATGAGTCAAATTTTGTAAAAGGTATGCAATACAAATCTTCAGTTTTGCTAATAATTTAGAAATACGCAAAAATGTCAACTGTAGTCTAACCTGAAGAATCGTATTTTGTAAAAATATGTAATACAAATCTTTAATTTTGCTAATAATTTGTCCACGTCTGTATATAGCGTGTGAGATGGTGATTGTTTTAGTCTTATGTGTTCATGTAGTAGATGTATTTTATTTTATTCTAAGTAATTCTCACTAAAGTACAGGATTAGGCTGTTTTATTTGGGGAATCAGAAGAGGAAGAAAGATGATAATTATAGGGCTCGGATTTCTAGGTAAAAAAAATTTGGTTTGCTAATACAGGGTTCCTACATAATACCTTACCGGTTTCGAACACTTTTTATGAATCTGAAGTGCATGAAAATTGCACCAATGGAAAGAGAAGCTCAAAACGTTTAGTTGTGACCTAGACCATATATACCCAAATTGCTCGGCCTTCTAGGCTTTGACAGTAACAACTTTTGTCAGGTTTACTATGCTGCCATCTAGTTTTTACATAATTAGTCACGTCGTAACTCCCATTTGAATTGCATTAGCGACTGTACTGCCATCTTGTGTTCGTTTACGGCGGACGGGTGGCGATCCTGGCGGTTATGCTCTTCAAAGTGCTACCAATTTTAACATAGGGATGAGCAATCTGTTATGTAGACTATGTGATCTGCGATTGTGACAACATTGTTTTCCTAATTGGTAACACTGCCTCATAATAGCGCATATAAACAAATTTGTTCATTCTTAAGGGGAATAGAAAATAGGACAGAAAAGCTATTTGTGTGCTTGATTTGCATGTGAACCAGTCGGTTATTAATGTTCAACGGCATTACCGAACAAAGTTTGGTGCAGATCCACCCAGTGGGCCTATAATCCGTAAATGTATGGTACACTGATTTTAAGGCAAGATTCTTCGAAAGCGGTTGCGATTTCATCCGTACCGACTACAGTTGCTGCGAGCTCAGAAACCAAAGCATAAAGTGCTATGAAGAAATTTCTGCATAAGTATGCAGCCTTTAATTAAAACCACGATGAATTTATTATTTCCGTGGTGTTTTCTGACGAAGCCTGCGTGGAACTGGACTATAGGCTTGATGTGTGCCGTGTTACCAAGGGGGGACACGTTGAACATCTTTAAGGTAAGGAACTAACTTTTTGAATTTCTCTCTCCATTGGTACTATTTTTATGCACCTCAGATTCATAGAATGTAAATCACATGTGTTCGAAACCGGAAAGAGACTTTTGTAGGAGCCCTGGGTTTAATCTCTCTAGACTTAAATTAAATTTCAAGTTTTGAGCTTAGATTTAAAAATATCAAATGACACATTACTTAAAAAGACATATTTTAAATATTTTTATTTGAATTAACATTTTAATAGAATGAATATTATTACATATTTTGCGATGTAATATGTAGATAGATGAATATTTTGACTGTTTTCGGAGTTGAATCTCACTGAGAAACCCCCCTATAAATTGTAATATGGGAGTGTTGACTGTTTTCGGAGTTGAATCTCACTGTGGACTCACCTAATATGGGAGTGTTGATTGTTTTCGGTGTTGAATCTCACTGTGGACTCACCTAATATGGGAGTGTTGACTGTTTTCGGCATTGAATCTCACTGTGGACTCACATAATATGGAAGTGTTGAATGTTTTCGGCATTGAATCTCACTGTGGACTCACCTAAAATGAGAGTTTTGACTGTTTTCGGCATTGAATCTCACTGTGGACTCAAATAATATGGGAGTGTTGACTGTTTTCGGCATTGAATCTCACTGTGGATTCCCCTATAAATTGTAACATGGGATTGATTAAATGTTTAGCAATAACTTAAATAAAACGTCTTGTTTATCTATGCCGAGACAAGCATCACGTAACAGGGACTTCCTCATATCTGCACTTTTCTTGATTTCTGTACTCAGCAACATTGCATCACGCTTCTCAATAGTGTTACCAGTTTAGCTTTTTTTCAAGCCAAATCTAACATTTCTGTGTTTAGTTTAGCGGAAAAAAAATTCTGTCCCTCTTAGAGAGGAATATAGCTTATTTCCTTCGCTTAGCAGCCGAGAAGCTTTATTGTTTTAATCCAATTTTAGATCCTTGCTTTTATATTGTATACATATTAATCTCAAACTATTGATGGTAAGCACGGAATAGTATATTGTAATGCAGAGACGAGTTCAAATATGTTTCATCATCCAAGAACGTATCTGCTTATCATCCTTCCATCCCAACTCTTTCCCTTTCTTGCTGAGGTGATGCGACTCACGTGATCCATATAATTATGCAAACATTGGAAATCCAAAACACAATTTCTTCATCAAGAAAGTTGGTCAGTTGTTGTAAAGATTACATATTGTCAATACATGTGATACGTAAAGTAGAAACCATGACTGCATGCAAGTACTTACTGCTTCTTTGCTACTTAACACTGAGGATCCAGATATTGACCATGATGATCCTGAGGAAATTTTCAATTATTCAATATTAAAACATGTGATACATAATTAACATTATCTATAGATTAAATTTTGAATTACTTGATTTTAAGGTATTATATGAAAATCTAGTTTTTTTCGCTCGAAAATAACTTATATTTAAGTTCTATCTAGCGGGATTAAGTGATAGCCAGTTGGCAACACTGCTTTTCAGTTAAGTTCATTCGCATTAAGTCAGTTTGAAAGTTATTTCGTGGTTAAGATACTGTAACAATGGGGCAAGTGAAATATAGTGACAATATTCTTTGAGTCAGTATTTTAACAAAAATTCTTGTCGTGTCTAAGTAAGAATGTCACGTTAAATGAGTAAATTGTCTGAGCATTTGGAACTTGTGTGTATTAGTAACATTGCACGGTATAAATATGCAAGACTGACTTAGTGTAATGTTGAGCACATATTTTCAAAGTACAAGTCAGTGTTTCGTGATAAGCGATGCAGCTTTAGGATGCATAATTTAAGCTTCATCTTCCTGGTTCACTACAACCAGTTCTTCACTCACCAACTAAGCTACTGGAAACTTAGAGTGAGTACTTTTTATACCCTACCGTAAATTCAGTTTAGATTTTTAAATAAAATACTAGTGGCGTGTAGCAGCAATTGCTGCTTGATAGAGATTTAAAACTACAATAAAATTCCTATACACAAAATCCCACATTACTGTTAACATTCATGACCTTCAAAACACCTAACACAGCTTTATTAATAACTCGAAGATGAAGTACATTACGTGAACCACGACCCTCTGCACAACACTACGAAATGAACTTCAAGATGTCCTACGGTATACGTTTTTGCTGCGATGGATGCACATATTTTTTAAATTTTTACATCGTAATATATAATACTGTCTTCATGCATAATTTCATTTCTTGAAACGTTGTTACAAACATCATTTTCTACATAGTCGTTTGAGTTCTTAATGCAGTTACATTCTAAACGTTCTACCATATTTTCTTGGTGGACCAGCTACACTCATTATAAGGAACTAATAAAGAAGAACTAAATTCACAACGTAACATTATTACATTTTAAGTAATGCCAGATAAAAAAACATACGTACTGTATTGAAGAACGAAAAAAATACGTGACAGTTGAAAGATGAACAAACCATTATTACGGTCAGTGTTGCCAACAGTTGTTCGTATAATGCCGCTACATGACTTTCGAAAACCCGCGATTTTCTAGCAAATATCTCTAGATTTTTATGTATAAATAATAATAATAATAATAATAATAATAATAATAATAATAATAATAATAATAATAATAATAATGGTCAAGATAGAGCATCCACCCGCCAATGTAACGAATATTGCATACTTTTTTCATTCCCAATGTGGCGCTATAAAGCAATTTTGAACACTTTTATCACAGACACAACCTATTTAAATTCTTATTGCACTATATATGTTACCGTTAAAACCAAAAATCCGACAAAACCAGTTTCAACTAGTAAAAAATAATTTTAAAATATAGATAGATACAAAGCGAATTTTCGTAAGATCTAGAATCAATGACAGGTTAGGTTTGGTTTGTATAGGGTTTTTTTAGGCTTTTACCGAACAAAAACCTAAACAAACCAAACCTAACCTGATATTGATTCTAGATTATACAAAAACTCACTTTCTATCTTTATTTGCTTAAACTAGTTTTTACTAGCTGAAACTGGCTTTGACGGATTTCGGGTTTTAACGGTAACATATATAACTACATTAACACATCCATTACTTCACAGAACACACACTGAACGAATTAAAGGTAATTATGAAAGCCGCTTATAATGCTAATATGAATTTCATTTCAGAAATTTTAAAGATTAAAAACAGCTAGTATTCCCGCTAAGCGGGATAATATAATTTTACCCGCGAGATGGTTATCCAAAAAAGCTAGATTTAGCGGGAAAACCGCTGAATTGGCAACACTGATTACGGTATCGAAGTCTCGAAAAGCATGATATTGTGACGTCAACATCTCGCATGTACAGAAGGCTTCGATAACTACATTTGTCAACGATTTAAGGAAACACGATCTTTGAAATTTCATTATTTGAAACGTGGCCTTTCCTATACACAAAGCCCCTCGGTATACGCTTTGTTGCGACGGACTCACATATATTTTTTTAATTTGAAGCTTTTTATGAACTTCGCTACAAACCATTTAGAATTTCCCGCAATATTAATATTATTAGCTTTCGATTGACACATCACTTTTGTTGACGTCGTACAAAATTTTGTCCAATATTCTTTTGAGAAGATTAACTCCATATTTATATGAAATTGTTTGGGATCATGAGTGTGGTTTTAAGCGTAATAGATCAACTATTGACCAAATATTTTGTATTCAACAGATAATGGAGAAAAAATGGGAGTATAAGGGTACAGTGTATCAATTATTCATAGATTTCAAAAAGGCATATGACTCGGTTAAGACAGAAGTTTTATATGATATTCTTATTGAATTTGGTATTCCCAAGAAACTAGTTCGATTAATTAAAATGTGTTTCTGTGAAACGTACAGCAGAGTTCGTATAGGTCATTTTCTGTCAGAAACGTTTCCAATTCACTGTGGGCTAAAGCAAGGAGATGCACTATCACCTTTAGTTTTTAACTTTGCGGTAGAGTATGCCATTAGGAATGTCCAGGATAATAGCGAGGGTTTGGAATTGAAAGGGTTACATCAGCTGCAGATCTATGCGGATGACGTGAATAAGTTAGGAGAAAATCCACAAACGATTAGGGAAAATACGGAAATTTCACTTGAAGCAAGTAAATAGATAGGTTTGGAAGTAAATCCCGAAAAGACGAAGTATATGACTATGTCTCGTGACCAGAATATTGTACGAAATGGAAATATAAAAATTGGAAATTTATCTTTTGGTGAGGTGGAGAAGTTCAAATATCTGGGAGCAACAGTACCAAATATAAATGATACTCGGGAGGAAATTAAACACAGAATAAATATGGGAAATGCCTGTTATTATTCGGTTGAGGAACTTTTGTCATCCAGTCTGCTGTCGAAAAATCTGAAAGTTAGAATTTATAAAACAGTTATATTACCGGTTGTTCTGTATGGTTGTGAAACTTGGACTCTCACTTTGAGAGAGGAACAGAGATTAAGTGTGTTTGAGAGTAAGTTGGTTAGAAAAATATTTGGGGCCAAGAGGGATGAAGTTACAGGAGAATGGAGAAAGTTACACAACACGGAACTGCACGCATTGTATTCTTCACCTGACGTAATTAGGAACATTAAATCCTGACGTTTGAGATTGGCAGGGCATGTAGCACGTATGGGCGAATCCAGAAATGCATGTAGAGTGTTAGTTGGGAGGACGAAAGGAAAAAGAACTTGAGGGAGGCCTAGACGTAGATGGGAAGTTAATATTAAAATGGATTTGAGGGAGGTGGGATATGATGATAGAGAATGGATTAATCTTGCTCAGGTTAGGGACCAATGGCGGGCTTATGAGAGGGAGGCAATGAACCTCCGGGTTCCTTAAAAGCCAGTAAGTAAGTTGACACATCACACAACCTCACAGGATGTATAGTTTTCATGAAATTTCCGCCACATTTCAAATTAAATTTTCTTTAGTTTTAAGCACGTAAAAATAAATATTTTCATTTTTACAGCACCTAAAATTCCTAGCCCTAATGTTAATGAAGAAAAACTATTCCATAGATTGTGAACTTATTCCATGAAAAGGGAATGTACAAAGCGTCGGATTCTTTATAGGAAGCCTGTTGAGTTGATTTTTTTTATAATTTGTTTTAGTAGGAAGCAGACAGTTGTCCAACCACATCTAAAGTTGTAAGAGTTCAGGAAATTACTGCAGAAACTTTGGAAGTTAGTCTAGAACATTTCTGTTTTTCATCTTTTCTCATATAATTTGAAATGATAACAGCGCATTATCTTTTTCTGTGAACCACTCGGCCTCTAATGTGGTAGAGACCATAGCTACGTACTTCAAATGAACAAAGAAATTTGCTTTATGAGAATATTGTGTAATTCACATCCACCGTTTTTATGGAAGCTACATTTTTTTGTGTAGTGCCTGAAAAAGGTGAAATTTAAATGCGAGCCGGATATCGCCGTAACTCACACAACGGTACATAAACTTCTTAAATCCCGTCAACAAGAAATGCACATAGAGCGGCGTGGGTGGGCACCGTATATTTTTTCTATTCGGTGCTATGAAATTCTGAATTCAGCCTTCTAAAATACGTTCCGTTTTCTGTCAGTAAGTTTTTCAGAATGATGGTATACGGTCTACATTAATTTCAGAAAATCGTACATCTTGATTACGTACCTTTTAACACTATATCACGTCGGAATACAAAGTATATATATATGCTTTCACGTGTTGATTATCTTGGTAACCTTGTTGACTAGTTTCAGCCTATGGGCTATATTCAGAACTGGGTGGTTTTCGCGCCCTCTGCATTTCCTGTGGAGGTGTGTTTATGTAGTGTAATGTGGAATTAAAAAGTGTGTTCTGAAATTGAGTTGTGTGTTGAGGATTGTGTTTTTGTGTCCCTGTATATTTCGTAATTTTCTAGTGTGTTTAGTTTCTGGTTTTTCGATTGGAGATGTAGACGTTCCATGTATGAGTTTATATTGCTGTAGGTGTGGTTGACATTTTGTGATGTGGAAGTCTTTTGTGATTTGGTTATGGCTGTGATGCGTTTTTTGTAACGTGTTTGAAATTATCTGCCTGTCTATCCTATGTAGAAGTTGTTGCACGTATTGCATCTAAGTTTGTATACGCGTGTGTGGTTGTATTTGTTTATATTGTTTGCTGTTGAGATGCTTTGTAGAGTGTTTTGTGTTCTGTATACGATGTTGTAATTTAATTTCTTGACTGAAGTTGCAATCTTGTGTGTGTTTTTGTTTTCGTATGTTAGTGTGATGTATTTTTTGTGTTCTTGTGTTTGTGTTGTATTCCTATGTTTTTTTGTAATTCTGTTTTGCCTTTTTTATTATGTTGTCTATTATGTTGGGGTTGTATCCGTTTTATTGTGCAGTATATTTGATTGTGTTTAACTCTTCTTTGTAGTCTTGCTGGCTCATTGGTATGTTGAGTAGTCTGTGTACCAGTCATTGCTCGTAATGCAGCTTGTTTGTGTTGTGTTGGGTGATTGGATGTGTTGTGTATGTATGTGTGTTGTTGTTGTTGGAAAATTCCTCCTACAGGTCGTCATCATGTCTAACCCTTCTGATTCGTCTCGTATTTGACTCGTTTCATATCAATTTTACTGAAAAACAGGCTTTTACCAGCCTTCATTTCTATAAGTAAACAAGAGACTAATGAGACAAGAGTTTTGTAACATAAAACGGAACTTGTTCGAATTAGGTCGAATGTCATTTTGACTGCTCCTACACAATAATGAAATGAAATATTATGCAGATATTTTAATTACGCAACCACATACATATTTTATTATTTACGAATATGATAATTGAATCACCGATTAGAAAAATGGAAGGAAGTTCAATTTTTCAAAACTAGCTGACAAGCAAACATTCTGATGGGGACAGATAAAAAAGTTATTTTTTTCCACCATGTTAATAATGTCAAAAGTAGTGCTTATACAAATTTTGGCCACTCGACCACAATTACGAGGCCGTCCAGAAAGTGATTTTCTGTGAGACCGTTTACAGAAGAAAAGCAAAATTTCGTTGAAAGATTTATTTAAGCAGACACAGAAATTGTTGCGCTATTTATCAACATTTTCACCACTGGAATTGAGACATTTTGTCATACAATGGGATAAATTTTTGAATCCTTGTATCGTAGAAGTCAGCTGTCTGGATCGGAACCAGAGTTTGACAGCCGTCTGCACCTCTCTGTCGATCCCATGATATGACAAATGTCTCAATTCCTGTGGGGAATATGTTCAAAAACAGCTTAAGAATTGCTGTTCTGTTCAAATACATTTTTCCAATGAAATTGTGTTTTCTTTCTGTTATCAGCCCCTGGCGAACTTAATTGTTTACGGCCCTCGTAATTGCGATCGAGTGGCCAAAATTTGTATAAGGACTAATTTTGACATTATTAACCTGGTGAAAGAGATAAAAACTTTATCTGCCCCTATCAGAATGTTTGCTTCTGAGGTATATATTTCCTTCCTAACCAGTATCCATCGATTAGTGGAAAAAGGAGGAATCTACCAGCAACAACAATGAAGTAACAGTCGGATATTTGTTTAAAACAACGTTATAATGATTACTTCTTACGATGTTTCACTGAAATTATATGTATATACTGTATTACTTATAAAAATTTGTATATGTTAAATCTATTTATCACTATTTGATTATTTAGAATAGGGCCTTGTATATGTATCTATAAATATAACTGATGGTACATAATTATTATGTGTGAGATATATTAAACACTTATAAGTAAATAATAGTAACAGTATATTCTTAAAGATCTTATGTTTTACAGTGTGTTAACAATAGAAATTTAACTAACAATAAATAGCAGTGTTTATTTCAGTTTCCTTGAAAATTACCTATGAGAAAGGATATTTTATTAGGAAAAGAAAGAATGTCCACCAACTTCAAAAGAGGACAAATTCAAAAATAGTTATCGAACGCGTTGAAACGACTAAGCATACAGCTCAAGTAACTTGGTTCTATGAGTTTGTAATGCACCACAAAACTGTAGGAACAATATTGTGTTATTAAGTTTTTCTTAGTTTCCTCTAAACATAGGTGATTGGATATACTACACTTTTCCAATCAATGATTCAATTTCGAACTCTGAATTACGGTGAAGTAAACTAGCACACTGTAATGCCGTTCGCTGCAATTGTCCTTATCAAGTTACGAGAAATCACTTTCAGATGGAAAACCCGATAAAGAGTTCACATGAAGAAGTCTAACATACAGAGGTGAGCCAGCGGCGTACCTCAGGCGTCAGGTGCGTTTGTTCGCAGATTCAGAGTTGCGTCCGAGCGTGGGTTCGATTCCCGCTTATGTTGATTATCTTGTTGGGATTTTTCCAAAGTTTTCTCCAACCATAAGGCGAATGGCAGGTAATTTATACCAAATCATCGGCCTCATCTTGCCAAATATCATCTCTCTATCACCAGTTGCATTGATGCTAAATAACCTAGTAGTCGATACAATGTCGTTAAAAGGAAACTTCAAGAAAAATAAACTTGTGGGATTAAACGATAAACTAATTTTGCCGTATTCTTAGACATTCTTAGCGGGGGCTTCCGGTGGATAATCATCGAACTAACGTTTTTCGTATTCATAAACCAGTGTTAGCGATATATTATGATATATGATATGAATGATATGATATATATGATATGATATGATATGATATGATATGATATGATATGATATGATATGATATGATGCGATGTGATGTGATGTGATGATGTGGTATATTTTATATAATATATATGATATATGATATGATATGATATGATATGATATGATATGATATGATATGATATGATATGATATGATGCGATGTCATGTGATGTGATGTGGTATATGATATATAATATATATGATATGATATGATATATGATATGATATGATATGATATGATATGATATGATATGATATGATATGATATGATATGAGATATGATATGATATGATATATGATATATGATATGTGATATGATATGATATGATATGATATGATATGATATGATATGATATGATATGATATGATATGATATATGATATGATATGATATGATATGATATGATATGATATGATATGATATGATATGATATGATATGATATGATATGATATGATATGATGCGATGTGATGATGATGTGATGTGATGTGGTATATTATATTTGATATGATATGATATGATGTGATGTGATGATGATATGATATGATATGAATCCTGTACAAGTAACCAGTCGATAGCCGGGGCTAGTTTAGCATGCCCGCCCGTAGCGTGGGCTAGCGAAATGTCTATGAATAGCACCCCTAGAGTCGTATAGAGCGGATTTAGAAAATTGACAGATATCTCACTTGACATAAGTCGAAGAGTATATTTATTATTATTATTATTATTATTATTATTATTATTATTATTATAATTATTATTATTATTGAATACAGCATTCCTCCTCATTTATTTATAGAAATGTATGATAAAAAATTGTACGTGAGACGTCATATATCTATTGTAATTTTTAAAGTTAGAAGAAAGGAGAGAAATTAGAAGAAATGAAGTCGAGAGGTGAAAAGAAATTAGACCAAAGTATGAGGACTATCTTCTCATTTAATCTCCCCTTTTGTCCGATTTACACACCACAGTTGTCATAGGAGGGAGATTCTTTTGATCGTTTATTGGAATATCGCAGATTCGTACCTCGCTACTGATGGGATCGGTATGAAGCAGTAGCAACGCAGAGACATCACAGGACAATCACTAGACAACAAGACAATCAATCAGTCTCGTGGACTGGAAATGAATTTCTTCCATTGCCCACGCTGGGAACCGAACTTCCGACCGTTTGGTTGGGAAGTGCATGAACTATCCACATAGCCACAGCAGCGGCGGATATTATTTTTATACTAGACTGAAATACTTGACAGTCACATATGTTCTAATTTTCTTTGTAGAACATACTGCTTCTCACGTGGAAACCAAGTAAAACGACTGAAAGATTTATCATTGTCTTTCCCTTGTTACACGACCTCATTTCCGCTCTCTGCCAACACACGTAATTACACAGTTGCCTAGTATGCCACCCGACAACTAGTATTTGCATTTGTTATTCTATAATAAATTTTAAGGTGTCCAGCAATTTCACCATCACCATTGTTGTTAAGTTTGTTGACTTTTAGTCCACACTTGTGGAGTAACGGTTAGCGCGTCTGGCCGCGAAACCATGTGGCCCGGGTTCAATTCCCGGTTGGGGCAAGTTATTTGGTTAAGGTTTTTTCCGGGGTTTTCCCTCAACCCAATATGAGCAAATGCTGGGTAACTTTCGGTGTTGGACCCCGGATTCATTTCACCGGCATTATCACCTTAATCTCATTCAGACGCTAAATAACCTGAGATCTTGATAAAGCGTCGTAAAATAACTTACTAAAATAAAAGAATAAATAAAAAAATTGATGACCTTCAAGTCTGTTCCATTTATAAATGATATGAATGTTCCATTTATAACTGATATGAATTGGGAATAAAATATATTGTGCTCGTCGCGAATTTGTCATGTTATTATCCTAGTGAACTGAAATGTAATTTTTTTCAACTTACACGTGGTGGAGAATTAGTGAAATTTCCATGGCTTGGTGTCAGCACGACACTATGGGACATTATATTTCATCAAGCTCCAGATTCGAATCTTCTCTCTGGCTTCCATCCAGTATTAACGAAGTGAAAAAGTGGTTTAAAGATTATGAACTAATTATAGCCTATAATTTTCACCATTCCCCACCTTTTAGTGGCACACGTGTAGATTAGTATTTACAATTACTTATTAATTTTATAATGGGGTATTATTAATGCATTACATAATAACTGCCATCCATGTTCACACCTTGATGTGTAGGCAGTTCATTCCCACTTTTTAAATTATACGAATACTTATGATGTGTTCTGTAATAAAGGAACGTTTTGAAAACTGCATTTCAAAATTTGCCAGTTTATGAAGATAACTTCTAGCTAATGGATTACATATCTCTCAACGCCTTTTTCAATAGAAGCATTTGAAATATGGATATGGAGAAGAATGGAGAGTGTAAAGTGGACAGACAGAATAAGAAATGAAGTTGTGTTGGAAAGAGTGGGTGAAGAAAGAATGATGCTGAAAATCATCAGGAAGAGAAAAAGGAATTGGTTGAGTCACTGGCTGAGAAGAAACTGCCTACTGAAAGATGCACTGGAAGGTATGGTGAACGGGAGAAAAGTTCGGGGCAGAAGAAAATATCAGATGATAGACGACATTAAGATCAGTGGATCATATGCGGAGACTAAGAGGAAGGCAAAAAATAGGAAAGACTGTAGAATGCTGTGTTTTGCTGAAAACTTGTGTAAATTCTTTTTAATTAATTGTAAATAAGGAATTCTGGCGATGAAAAAAAAAACTTTACCAAAATGACGTAAGCTGCAGTCAAAATCAATCATCCATATCTCGTCTCCGAAACTTCCTGCTCTGTTGACAGATGTCTCTTAAGATCTACTTCTTGCCTCTCCAAGTCCTCTGATGTTCAAATATGACGGGGAGAAAAGTAGGCCTAAACCAATTGATTACAATCTTTCCCGACGAGTTCTTAATTTTAAGAAGTAGAAGTTAGTTCTATTGACATTTTTGTTCTAATTATAAATCATATACAGTACATAAACTGTAGCATATCTTGAACATTTACCATTGATAAATAGTTATTTGATTTTTTTATACTTTTGGGCAGCTTTTTAGACATGGTTTTAAAAGTTTATTAAACGCAGCTTTTGTAAATGTCGTTGATACTACAAAAATGCATTCATTCACACGAAACGTACCCAGTGCCACGATTTTAGTATATACAGTATTAACACTAAGCTTAAATATTTAAAAATGTTCCTCCTTTTGATGTTAATGTAGTCCCATGTTTTGAAGTTACTACTTTGACTTGCATGTTATTTGCTTTTGTTGTAGTTCAAAGTTGGCCTTCTCAATGATCTACTTCCAGAATAAAAACTTTTCTTTTTAAAAATATTTCAACTTAAGAGAGGTAAGAAGCATGGCTTATTTTTCATTTATTTTGACTTATTTGAACTTTATTAATAATGCAATACAATCAACGTCAGTGAGTAGGTATATAGGAATGAAGGGTAATGAAACGAATACATCAATAAGTGTATAGAAACGAGTTGTAAAAATTGCAATGCACAAATTAAGAGACAATAATAATAATAATAATAATAATAATAATAATAATAATAATAATAATAATAATAATAATAATAATAATAATAATAATAATATAATAACCTAATAATAATAAGTGTAATGCAGTGTAATATGAGCCATTCAGAGCAAAAGTGGTGTAAGTCAAAATTGGGCAGCGAGATTGAAAGTAAAAATTCTGTAAAATACAGCGCAGAGTAGCAAATAATATGTCCTTCTTGCTATTTACTGACTAATAATAGTTTAAATAAATTGAATATTAATTGCTACTTTGCGCTGTATTTTACTGAATGTTTACTTTAACCCTCATTACCCATTTTGATTTACACCACTACTGCTCAGAACGGCTCATATAATGTAATGTAATATTTAATATAATATAATATATACTTTTGATAATAATTATCAAAAACTATAGCCTACTCAACAAATCATATTAAAAGGCATACAAAACATCATATAGGCTAGTCGCATTTCGTTTTCACATTTTTCACATTGATAATAAGGATTTTTTGTCACTTCGTTACACACACTACAGAGCCATGACTTGCACATAGGGCTGAGTAGTTACTCGTAAGAATTAATTTCTGCACGACGCGTAAAATGCCTAATTTATGTTATAATATAAAAAATGTTATGCACTCAAAACTTGCTGAATAGGCCTACATTAAGTAGACAAAGAGTTCCCAGCTACCGGCATGCATTGCTTGCTGTAATACATTCGAGCTCTTCATATTAGTCGTCATTTCTTCTATCCTTTGAAACGATACACCGACATCACACACTGTTCTCGCGTGTTGCTTAGATAGGTCTACCCACCGCTTCGATACAGATCCCAGAGCTTACTATTATCTGTGCGTTTCGAACTGGCGGATCAAGGTCACATACGAGTCACAGAACTGAAAACAGTGAATTGAAGCACTGACAATTCCTGCTGTTCCAGGTGACTTTAGTTGAGGAGAATAGTCCGCGATTGGGATAAGCATACGTGGCAAATGTAGTCCATTGGTTGGCCTTTAGCAGCCAGTTTGGAATGCATAGATAAATATTAATGAAACTATTTAAAATAAATGGTTGCCAACTGTTTTGCACAGGTACCGGTACTATTAATTTACTTTCATGAAAGTAATATATTGCGCTGCGTAGAAAATGCCGTAAAGATTAGTATTTCTAAGCGATGTAAATTCCACTCCATTTCCATTTGTAGAAGCGAAAGTCACACTTGCAAATAGAACAAAGATTTTTTTCGGTTTCCTGTTTTCTTATTCTTCTCCAGGTTTTAACATGACGCACCTTCACATGATGTTGAGTGTTGATTTCACTACAATATTTACTCCAGAAATTGATAGTCAACCGCAAACGGTATTAACTATACTTTATTAGTAGTAACAAACAATATTATACATTTAAAAATCGTAGTATCGAAATAGCCCTGAAAATGATCGAAGTAACACGGAAAGTTAAAGTACCTCTAGTTTACCATACTGCGTATAACCTTACGAAGTGTTGTGGTTAATAGTTGGCACGACGCATTATTTTATACATTCCATACTCATGAGCAGAGACCGGAACTTTGGCACAATGCCTTTTTTAATGTGTTAAATCTATCTTCATTTTGAAAGTAAATCTGTACGAATTATACCTTTGTGATTGAAACGTCACAGTTTTATGTTGCCCTTTTCTGCCTTTTTTAATATAAATGCCTAATTTACAAAATAAATGTTTTTTTAAATTTATTATTAAAATTGCCTACAGGTATATTTTAATTTATTTCTATTACTGCTACAATGAAAGTGACTTCACCGAATGTATGTTATTGTCTTTCAGTCAGTTCATATTCTATTTGCAATAATGAGTGCTGCCGTGCAAAAATGTATAACAGTAAGAGTTTTAATTATCACTTGTGTTTATTTGACAAGGCAACAAAGAGTGCGGGTCTAACGATATTTTTAACGGTTACTTTTCTTTCAGTTTTCATTGCGACGTTGTTGTAGCTAGCTAAATATTTCATATTGCAACATATCAGTACAACCAAACACAAAAATGCACTTTCCAAGGCTACTGTGAATAAGATTTCTTTGTTTCCAGTAATTGCAACATCGAGTAGAAAATCTCAATTTGCATTCGACTTAATGTGAAGCTTTTCTTGCTGCCGAAATCCCTTTGTGGAAAGTGCAAGGTTGTCGGTCTAGTGCAAGGTTTTTGTAATTGCCTTTTATTGCGTATTTTAGCTACTTATAATGCCTTTTTGCCTGCCTATTTTAATTATTCATAATGCCTAAACTTCCGATCTCTGCTCATGAGTATCAACGTAGATATATTTGCGTATAATAAATAATGGGATTCTCACAAGCACTGTGCTTATATCTATGCATAATTCGACATGGAAGTGCAGGCTGCTTGCAGCGTTCAGTGACGCTGACGGGACGCATATACGAACAGACGTTGATCAATGAACGCTACCCCTGAACCCGGCCATCCGCTCGCGTTCTGATCACAAGACGGCAGAAGTAAGCTTGAGGGACTAGTCGTGCATATAGCCTATTTTCCAGGGGAAAGAACCCAGGGCGGACTTACGATCCTAAAAGCCTCTTCTTCGTTGTCGGTCTTCTTTCACCTTTTCTCTTCAGACCACCTTCCTATCCCTAACCCCGCTTCCCTTTCCTTCCATTTTAAAACCACTGTCTACAGTTACGTCATAAAGTAAGAAAGCAGTACAGTATGACATTTTGATAATATCAAAAAATAGAAACGAATTCACGGCGATCAAGTGAAGAAATGTGTATTAGACAAATAGACTTACTTAAAACAATATATATTAAATATATGTCGTATTACTTACGACACATGAAGCTAAAAGTAATTATTACTTTACGTCATGATGATGATAAAGATGATTATCACCATTATCATTGTAATTATAGTATTAGGAAGCTAGTGATGTGTATATTGCGGAAGGATGTTTTGTAATAATGATTTTAGGACTATAGACGAAATTCTTTGAAATTCCAGATATATTTTTTATTCACAAATCGTCGTCGTTCCTGAAATAACTCCTATGTGACATATTTATCGATTTTCAGATTTTTGCTCTATTAAATAGCTTAAATAGTGATACAGCAAATAATAAAATCTCCTATATGTAATTATATTTCTTTCTTTTGAAAATGTAAGAATTCACAATCCCCTATTTACGGCTGCCATAGGATGTATAAATGTGTTTTTTCCTCCTACTGAAAACTTGTATATTTTGCACATAGCAGTTATTGCAGGAACAACAACGAAATACTTTTCTTAATTTCCGAAAAGAAGCCTGCAGCTGCTGTGTTGAAATTCACAACAATAAAGTTAGAAAATTCTATGTTAAATATTGTCGCATTTCGAAGTGGGTACAATTACTCGTATACCTATATGAAAATAAAGAACAATCTGATGTAATTTTGTAAAGAAAGCTTCATATGAATGGAAGATTTCGAAAATAAAAGTAAAATGTTATAATTGTACTTTACATTTTGAGGCCAATATTATTGAAGTAGAGAATAAAATTCTTGAAAATCTGATGTAAACACAGTTTTATGCCATTTAATGTAATTTGCCGGATAATAATATGACTTACAGAATAAGTAACGTACGAGATTGAAACTTCACTATTTATTCTGTATAAACTTATGAGAGCACATTAATTATTGATTCTCTCTATATCCTTTGAGAAAATATTTTTTATTGATTTACTTTGTAGAATACACTAAATGGTGCCTATAATAATAATAATAATAATAATAATAATAATAATAATAATAAAAGGAGAATCGGTTTAGAGCCTCGAACCTTGACGTTACTCTGTACGCAATGTCGCCAACATGACAAAATATTTTACGTGGCTCTTATAATAGTCTATCTTTCTCAAATTGGTGAAAAAACCGTTTTGGAAAAAATTGTTCCCGAATTTTCCTTCGTCAATTTAAGTGATAGATCCCAGGAACACAAATTTCTTCTTTATTTCGCTCTAATACTTTTCATCTTGCACTTGACTACTGCTGGAAGAATATGCAGTAGTCAAGAAATTTACGAGCACTATATCGCTTCTCTTTTATTTCATATGGCTCGGTAACTAGTAGCGAGTATAGTCGTCGCTGCTACACCACATGCATTCGCCAGTTATTCCTAAATTTCTATTACACGATAGTTTCGCTTTACCCAAGGCTAA
This sequence comes from Periplaneta americana, assembly GCA_025594305.2. Classification (NCBI taxonomy): domain Eukaryota; kingdom Metazoa; phylum Arthropoda; class Insecta; order Blattodea; family Blattidae; genus Periplaneta; species Periplaneta americana. The sequence goes on from JAJSOF020000005.1 coordinate 48,232,266, forward strand.
TTTTACTTCCCCACAGTTACATCTTGGTAAATATTATTTAATGTCCAAGCAACGTTCGTTTCGCTTTCCTTTTCTTTCGATCCTCCTTTCAAATCCTATAGTCAAGCGATGCAGACGGTCCGTCGGAACTTAAGAGAGCGAAAAACTCTTAACAATAATTATTTAAATATGAAGATTGCGCCCATTCCCGTTCATATTAAGATATTAATGCTAAAACTATAACTTACAATAAAAGCCATTCCAATTAAATGCTACATTATATTTTATCTTCAATATTCGCACATTTTCGCCTATTTCATTCCTGTTCGCTTAAGAATTCTTAATTGGTTATTTAGCGCTGCACGGCTATCTGCCCCGCTGGTAGTTTGGTGAGAACTTATCATTTGATTACCTGACTTTCGTTTTACAGTTTGGGAAGACCTCGAAAAAATGAGATAAACAGCTGAAACTAATGCTATTCGCGTCCGATCTCAGACTCTGAGCACGAGTCCCGCTCGTTAATTCTGGACTATACAGTAGTTTAAAAATTTTGGCCGTGCGTCATGGTGTTCATAAAGGGTGATTCACGAGGATTTACAGTCCTTTACGGAGCTTATTTCGGAAGACATTTTGAGCAAAAAAGACATGCTAGTGCTAGTGAATCACTCTGTATAATAATAAAGCAACTAGGATCTAGGATAAATAGACAATAGAATTACTACTATGGAAGAAAGATAGGCCTGTATGTCGACTTCACTACCAGACATTAAACGCACGTCACAGATATTGCCACTTAAATCCAAGAGTCATTATTTTAAACATGTGTATGCCAGAGATATGCTTTGTGAATAACCATGTTGTTAACGATGTTAAATTTCCCTAGAGCTTGAGAATATTTTTGGTATGATTTAAAAGTGTGACCTTTCCAAGAACTCATTCAATTGCTCAACAATGCTCCAGCTCTGATAAAAAGGCCTAGAGAGAATATGGTGGAAATGCTGCAAAGCTGAACTTCCGAGAATCCGTAAGAACTATCTAGACTTCCCTTTCGAGAGCCCGTTTGAGTGAATGTCTAAAGATCTCCACATCTGTCACTAAGGTTTGAAAAGCAAGTCAGCGAGAGTTGTATTTGTGAAACGTTCCTTTTCTTAGAAATATATTTAAGTACCATATTTTACCAACTTATTAATGATGTCGTTGCTCATTAGTGTTAAAATGCAGATGCTTCAGGAGTTGTACCGGCTATTGCGAGGGCTATTTTTGAGGTCGCTTTTAGTAAAAAAAAGTATATGCACTTTACGCATATTATCAATATTAAGGACGCTGTACAAGCTTGAAACTTACGAGAAATTGTAGTAATATGTGTTAAAAGTAGAATAAATTCAAAATAGTAAACAATTGAAAAAATATTACCTCATTAACATATGTCTAGTAGAAGTACCTAGTAGAAACCTATTTCTAAAAGTTACACAAAGTTTTGTGTATTTTATCTAAAAATAACTTCGTTATTTTCGCATGTAAGGGTAATCAGTGTTACCTGAATTACACGTTAACATATTATAGTAAGGGTCACTTACTCATCATTTATGTATTCCTCATCCTTCACTGTTGCTATTTCTTGTCACTGGAACTCACTGCCGCCTGAAGTCAAGGGCTGGCGAACTTGAGAAATTTCAAATCCAAGTTAGAAAATTATGACGAATTGCCAAACTAACTTACTGTTATGACAAGTGTTGTATTGCATGTTTCCACGTATTCACTACATTTTTTTTATAATCTAGTATTATTTATTTTATTATATCTCTTTTTGTTTCATCATATTTCCCGATAATGGTATATCTATCATGTGATAACTTGAGATACTTATAATCATAATTTTCCTTGCTGTGTATAGGCCTACGTAATAAATATTGTATTCATTCTATGCTTCGTACTTTACTATTTTATTATTATTATTATATTATTATTATTATTATTATTATTATTATTATTATTATTATTATTATTATTAAGCAAGTAAAGCGATAGGTTTGGAAGTAAATCCCGAAAGGACTTAGTATATGATTATGTCTCGTGACCAGAATATTGTACGAAATGGAACTATAAAAATTGAAGACTTATCCTTCGAAGAGGTGGAAAAATTCATATATCTTGGAGCAACAGTAACAAATATAAATGACACTCGGGAGGAAATTAAACACAGAATAAATATGGGAAATGCCTGTTATTATTCGGATGAGAAACTTTTGTCATCTAGTCTGCTGTCAAAAAATCTGAAGGTTAGAATTTATAAAAGAGTTATATTACCGGTTGTTATATATGGTTGTGAAACTTGGACTCTCACTTTGAGAGAGGAACATAGCTTAAGGGTCTTTGAGAGTAAGGTGCTTAGGAAAATATTTGGGACTAAGAGGGATGAAATTACAGGAGGATGGAGAAAGTTACAAAACACAGAACTGCATTGTATTCTTCATCTGACATAATTAGGAACATTAAATCCAGACGTTTGAAATGGGCAGCATGTAGCACGTATGGGCGATTCCAGAAATGCATATAGAGTGTTAGTTGGGAGGCCGGAGGGAATAAGACCTTTTGGGAGGCCGAGACGTAGATGGGAAGATAATATTAAAATAGATTTGAGGGAGGTGGGATATGATGATAGAGACTGGATTAATCTTGCACAGGATAGGGACCGATAGCGGACTTGTGTGAGGCCGGCAATGAACCTTCGGGTTCCTTAAAAGTCATAAGTAAGTAAGTATGATAATCTACTTCAGTTTTTTATTTTACTCCTGGTTGACTGTTGGAGAAGGCCGTACGGTCCTAAATGTGTCAGGTTAAATAAACCATTATTTTTATTACTATTATTATTATTATTATTATTATTATTATTATTATTATTATTATTATTGTCTGATATTTTTATACTTTGCAAGTCTCATTTATTTTGACTTACTGTTCATATTTTATTATGTATTTTCCTTTATTTCTATTTGAAGACATTATTACAAAAACAGCCCTAGTCATTTTTAATGAAATTGAGTTAAGGACACATTTGCTATTATTTTAAATGTTTATAGACTCCAAAAACGGTCCATATCAAGTGCAACAGACACTAGGATAAAACACCAGTTGAAAGGGAATAGCTGGCTTGTGTTATTCTTTTATTTTTTATTTAGTCCTCCTGAAAAATAGCAATTTTGACAAGGGTTGTTTTTGTAATAAAGCTTTCATATGTTATTATGCCTAATTTCTACTGACTTTCTGTTAACATTGTATTATGATAATCTACTTCAGTTTTTTTGTTTTTGCTGTATTTTGTAAATTTGTAGTGTTTCCTTTGTATCGCAATTTTACTCCTGGTTGACTGTTGGAGAAGGCCGTACGGTCCTAAATGTTCCAGGTTAAATAAACCATTATTTTTATTACTATTATTATTATTATTATTATTATTATTATTATTATTATTATTACGACTGAATAATATTTGATTCTCTGAAAACATTAACACTCTATTTAAAAAGTCATAGCCTGCTTTTGTGATCGTTGGTGTGTGAATTTGGGCGTTTAGATGATATTTAAAGATATGGGGTACAGTTACATATGACGTCTTCTTTGAATTATATCAGTCTAGGAATGTTAGGATTGATAAATTTAAGTAGACGTAGATGTACCACAAAATATAATTTTGAAGTTACTTGAACTTATCTCGGGTAATTATAAATGTTGTTTAGAAATTCCCCGGATGAAAGTCATATAGAGAGTTTTATATAGAAAAGTAAATAGTTTATATGATTTTTGCAGGAAGTAAGAAAAATTAGGATCCAATGTTGTGATTTGTGACACGCATAGATAACACTTTGCCTAGAGATTTCGAGACAAAATATTTTGCCCGATTCTCTGTCAAAAATTTCCAGTCATTTCATAAGGAGTCTCTGGAGCACAAAACTATAGGGGATTGTGAAAATAAGAACAGAAAATGTACATGCTTAGAATTTTAGCCCGAGCATACAGAACTAGATAGTGTACATGTCTTCAGAAAAGGAGGGGATACGAAAACTATATGAATTTTCGCTCCAGAATATTTTTCAGGAGAATCTATAAGATTTTTGTCTTTAAGTATTGTTTTATTTACTGTATTGAAGCTTATAAGTACTTGTAAACGAATTTCCTTTAACTTTAAAGACTATTTGCACTTCGTAATTTGCGTAGAAGATGCTGTTACAATAAACAAGAATAATGTAATACATATGCTAAAAAAGAAATAGCATATGACAGGACAATTAGTTTCATTGTAACGTATCATTTATATCCATTTTCTGTGTGTACTCATCGGTTTTCCAAGTGACAAAAACCGTTGTACATGTGGCTATTATTTGGCAAGTAGCGGCAATTTGGCGCTGCAACTCGGAGGGGTAAATTAGCAGCAATGTAATCCCCTATTCAGACTCCCCTAGATACAGAATACTCGTAATCACTCGACTTCTTGTCAAGTGTGTACTTTAATTCGGCTCCGCTGCTGGGCCTTTGTTCAGAACTTTGTATGGCGGAAGTAAAACCTGCAAGAGATTTACAACAAAAAAGACGTGTTTAAATTGAATGCTATCTATGACATTATTTCTTATCATTAGTTTTTTCAATGTTGTCAACTGTACTGTATGCAACGATTATGAAGCACTTGTGAAGCCACTTAGGAAATACATTATTAGATTTTAATTCATATTAGGTCCTGAACGTTTTGCCCCTGTTAATATCGTAACCTTTGTCGAGTACTGTACCTTGTACTACTGACCTATATCAGAGAGTCCTTTTAATGAATCTGATGGAATAGGTTAGAATCGTAGAACAGTGACATAAAATGAAAAATTATTCGTACATACGTACATTTTTAGTAGGTTATTTTACGACGCCTTATCAGCATCTTAGGTTATTTAGCGTCTGAATGGGATGAAGGTGATAATGCCGGTGAAATGAGCCCGGAGTCCAGCACCGAAAGTTACCCAGCATTTGCTCATATTGGGTTGAGGGAAACCCCGGGAAAACCTCAACCAGGTAACTTGTCCGAACCGGGATTCGAACCCGGATCACCTGGTTTCGCGGCCAAACGCGCTAACCGTTACTCCACAGGTGTGAACTACATACATACATACAGACGCACATACGCACGCACACACACACACACACACACACATAGTGTTCTGCCCCAGGACATTTCCTTCACTGCAAAACCCAGCTTTCTTCAATCTTTCCTATTTTCTGTCTTTCTCTTAGTCTCTGCTGTTAGTAAATTTACACTCTAAGCCGACAATATGATCCATTTACCTTAATGTAGTCTATCACCTGATATCTTCCACCAGGAACTCTTTTCCCGTTCACCCATTCCTTCCAGTGCATCCTTCAGTAGGTAGTTTCTTCTCAGTCAGTGACCCAACCAATTCCTTTTTCTCTTCCTGTTCGGTTTCAGCATCATTTTTTCTTCACTCACTTTTTCTTATTCTGTCTGTTTATTTCACATGCTCCATTCCTCTCCATACTCACATTTCAAATGCTTCTAGCCGTTTCTCTTCAATTCGTCGTAATATCCATGTTTCTGTCCCGTACAAGGCCACTCCACACAGACCATTTCACTATCTCTTTTTTTTTCCAGAGGTCCACGTAAGATTCTCCTTTTTCTATAGAAAACTTCATTTGCCATTGCTATCCTCCTTTTGATTTCCTGGCAGCAGCTCATGTTACTGCTTATAGTACATCCAAATATTTGAAGTTGTTCATTTTCTCTACTGCCTCATTTAGAATTCGCAAGTTTACCTTCTTTATTCTTCTTCCTACTACCATGATCTTCGTCTTGTTTGTATTTATCTTCATCCCATACTGCTCACAACTGTCATTTAGTTCCATTAGCATATCCCTTAATATCTTCTCCTCTTCTGCTAACAACGCCATATCATCAAATGTTATGCATTTTATTCTTCTTCCTCCAAATATCATCCTTCCTATTTTCTGAAATCAGTTCTTAACCAAATATTCCAAGTAGATGTTGAACAGGGTAGGTGATGAACGGCATTCTTGTCGTACTTCTCTCCCTATTTCATTTCCTTCAAATGTGTCTTCTCCTATCCTGACTCAATCATTACAAGAAGCTAGAAGTACAGAGACATTTGAAAGCCACTTTAAATTTTAAAGTGTCTGAACTATTGTAATTTTTCATGTAGAACAAATTAGAATATTACTGTATTGGACAAATAATGAGGTTTTTCGTTTGTTATGTTTTATATTTCCGTAGTTAGCCTACAATTTCCTTTATTAAAATATGAATGATTTTACAAGTACAGCTACAATTATTATTATGTTTAAGGCCATGGTTCTGTCATTAAATATTAGGATAAGCTAGTCCAATGATTTTATGAAAGCAATAGGAGTCTTTCTGAAGGTGTGAGAAAAAATTAGAACAAAACAATTTAAGGGAATGCGCATGTTTCATCCATAATTACGGTTATTTAATCATGATGTTTCAGGAAACTGATTATATTGCTACTATGGAGATATTTAGAGTTGAAATCGTACAAAGTCGAGATCGGCCGAATTTTTAGGTATGTAAATTTTTACAAAGAGATTTGTGATTTCTTACAAATATAATGTCAACTTGTAATGGTAAGGTAAAACCCTCCCTCCCACTTTGTACAGACTTGGGGCTGTGCAACCGCATTGCTGATTGGTGCGATTAAACATTTTCTCTTCCTTCATTGTTCAAAGAATAAAATGGCAAAACAACCGGACTTAAAATCTTTGGTTTATTTATTTGTACAATGCAGAGAGCAGAACATTTTAAAAGAAGCAAGTCAATTGTTTGATATTTTATTTCTGTGTGGTCTGTCACTCACAAACTGCTATGCACTACCTTTTTTTAGTAGCTTATTTTACGACGCTGTATCAACATTTTAGGTTATTTAGTGTCTGAATGAGATGAAGGTGATAATGTCGGTGAAATGAGTCAGGAGTCTAGCACCGAAAGTTGCTTATATTCAGTTTAGGGAAAACCCCGGAAAAAACCTGAACCAGGTAACTTGCCCTGACCGGAAATCGAACCCGGGCCACTTGGTTCGCGGCCAGACGCGCTAGACGTTACTCCACAGGTGTGGACGCTACGCACTACTAGACTAGCGTTTTGAAATAAGTGAAGTTAAGGGATTAAAATGGCGTTTTGCCTCAAGTCATTTCAAAATTATGCATACACAAAATAAACAATATCAATTGTTTTGTAAGTCCGTTAAAAATATAAATACATGTCAGTTTTTTGTAAAACTCTATAATATAATTTATTATGTGTGTGTTGATATAAAAACTTATTGTGGTGTAGTTGTGGTTTTGACGTTTTGTAAACCAAAAGAATTAAAAAGGTATAAACCACATAGTGTTTTTTTCATACATATTGAATTACACAGATATAAAATAATAATGTTACAGCCGCCAAATTACTCTTCAAGGAACGACCACTCACATAAATTTTATTGAGGGAAAGAAGATAGAGGACGGACACTGGAAAGTTTTCTTTTCTCAATCGTACTATCAGGGACTGGAATGCTTTACCTGCAGACTTACTAAAGGCTTTACCAATAACCAAAAATGTATTTAAAAATAAACTTAAGGACTTTACTAATAGACGGTAGGCCTATATTATGCACACTATTTAAAGGGTGTAATTGACGTTTTGTTAATTTAAGCGTTGTGTCAGTGAAGTGTGTTGTGTCAGTGAACTGTGTTTGTGTCAGTGTAGTTTTATAGTTTATAGTGTTAGTGCAAAGTATTCGAACAGTGAAATGGTTTTGAAGTGTTAATGAAATCAGGATAGTGTCAGTGAAATGTGCTTTAGTTCCAGTGCAGTGAGTTGACAGCGGGTACTTGTGCATGTATGAACATAATTGTACTCGTAGGTTTTAGTTCGAACTTAGGATTACATATTAATTTGATTTACTTTAAATGGTATTTTAAGTGATCGTGCTACATTTTACGGCATTATAGGATAGGGTAGTGCTTATAGTACCTCCCTCATGTAAATAATTCTGCTACAGAAAAGAATAATAAAAATATGCCTTAATAAAACTCTTGATTATCCTTCAGAGCTGCTGTATTCAGAATTTGAAGTATTTGATTTCCATCAGATTTATAACAATATATTACTGAATTTCGTAGATAAAAACCGAAACATATTTAATTTACATTCACATAAATATAAAACTAAAAGATCAGACAACATATACTTGACAGTTCCTAAATGTACTACAGCTGTAGCATATAATCACAGTAGAAACTTCGGTCCAAGGCTTTATAATATGATAATAGGTAAATTCCCAAACAGACAATTTGCTAATGCACCTTATTAAAAAAAAATCTATTAAAAATTGCTGTTAACAGAGAAAATTTAAAGTTCAATTATTGTGATATGTTTTTCTTCTTCTTTTTTTCTATTATTACTTCTTACTCTGTTATTCAATAAAATGTCTTAACATTAACTTATGAGGAATGCCCCCTGAGCACGAGTATGTAACTTATTCTTTGTGGGGGTGCTAGAGAGTTCTTATATTAAAAAAAATCAATATGTATCTTTGTTCTGGCAATAAAGTATCATCATTATTATTATTATTATTATTATTATTATTATTATTATTATTATTATTATTTTTATTATTTTAATTTAGGATGCTCCTTGTTAATATTATACTAATTTTATTATTATATTATTATAATATTAACATTATTATCAATTGACATTATTGAGTTTAATTAGTTACCACTGCCACAGGGTATTTACCCATTTGCAGTGTGGTAAATACGTACATACATACATACACATTATTTAATCATATGAAGGTAGATTACCAATAAAAATCGTCAAGCCGGTGTCAGGCTAAGGAAAGAAAAGAAATAGAAAAAGGAAGGGAAATGATAATATGTTTGACAGCTAAAAGGTCGGATTGCCTGGAAAATTATTCTTATTGGATACTGGTTATAATTCGTTTGCCGAAGTGTGTTGAGCTTGTTTTCTCTATCTCGTAGGAATTCACAGATTTATTACAGGACTGTACCTGCTCCAACAAAGAGAAAAGCGAACACGATATTTGAATTTTATACTATCGGTGGTTCTGTGGCGGTATCGTGATGAGGGTGGTGCAAGGGGAGAAGGAGATATGCATGTAAAAGTCACTGAGGAATTTTCCAGCAGAGTAGCTTAATGTTACCATCTATGTTGAAGTAGATCGGGCCAGACGTACAGACACTGCAATATTTTGTGAATTATAACGGGGCTGCTGGCAAGGAAGTGCTACTTTGGGTTTTATTCCAGCGTCATTTCATATACAGAGTGCCGGCGTTACGACACACCTAACGTGCTCCGTGCAATATCACCCCTTTATACATCTCTGGCTAGAGTCGTGCTGGTGTCTCGAAACCAGATATAGCTAGCATCATTTTCTCATTGTGGGTGTAGATTTCTGAGAACATTTTGGCCTTAAGGAAATGGGGAAGATTGCATAATTAAAACCCTTAGAATTTTGCATACTTTATCAAATGTTACGAGGATAATATTCTTTCAGAACACAAGCAAAAGTAATAAAAGTATGTAAATGTACAGAAATTCACACAAGAAATATATACGTAGCTACATGGAGTTTCATTTGCAACAATTGAAATTTAAAATGAAATTGAAAGTAATGGCATTTATGTTGTTAACGTCCTCTTGATGAAATTTAACCATGACGAATAGAAGAAATAGTGTACGCACTCCTATGTTCTCCCATTGTCGGTGGCGGACCTGACAACTAGTGGCACTTCGATCGCTAGGATCTATCAGTTGTCTGAAGTCAGACATCTCGAAAATATATTTCTCGCGCGTTTAATGATGAAAGTTGCTAGGGATTGTTAATATGCTTTGTAGTTGAGGTTATGTAGATGTATTCAGTTTCTTTTGCTTTGAATTAACCAGTGACAAAATAATATTGTGTGGTGGTTTATAACGTAATTATAAAAATGCCGTACTGTTCTATTCTTTCTTTCATCTCCCAAAGAAAAAGATGAGTTTGGGAAATGGGTCACAGCGATTCCGCGGAAAAATAGGCACCTTCCGGTAAATAATCGTATTTGTGATGTGCATTTTTCCGAATACATGATTATAAAATCAGACTGTTTCGGTATAAAAATTCATAAGACAGAAATATCGCGAGTGCGTTGAAAATTACAACCAGGAGCTGTACCTCACATTTTTCCTAATTTACTGAAATTATTAAATATATGAAAATAAACGTTACGAAGTGGTAATATCCGATCAGGTCAAACTCAGAGAAAAAATTCAATTTAATAATTATTCCCTTACAGCGAACGAACTTGTTTATTTCGGAGATCTCACGACTGATGTCCAAAAGAAACAATTAGCAAATCATGCATTAGTATTTATTTTTTCATGTTGTATGATTTATCCGATAAGCAAGTTGTAATACAATGTTAAAATTGAAAATATACCGTCTTTACTTATCTAGTATTATATGAATAATTATAACATAAACGTTTTCGGCACTAATGTGCCATTTTCAAATGTATGAAAATTTGCCTAATTACATGTTCAAATAGGTGCACATGAACTGTGTGAATGAAACATATAATGTGTACCCTGGTGATTTCATGTCACATATAAAACAATCTGTTTGTAGATCATTAATGATTAAAATTAAAAACACACACTTATTACTAACATTAAAATTTGCAGCAGAAAAACAAATTTTAATGTTAGTAATAAGTGTGTGTTTTTAATTTTAATCATTAATTATCTACAAACAGATTGTTTTATATGTGACATGAAATCACCAGGGTACACATTATATGTTTCATTCACACAGTTCATGTGCACCTATTTGAACATGTAATTAGGCAAATTTTCATACATTTGAAAATGGCACATTAGTGCCGAAAACGTTTATGTTATAATTAATCATATAATACTAGATAAGTATAGACGGTGTATTTTCAATTTTAACATTGTATTAGTATTTATGGTTATGCCATTTATACAAGATTGGATTCAATCAATTGCTTTTTACGTTAGCAGAAACGCTGCTCCAGATGATATTCTCGCTAAAATTCTTATACAAGTTATACTACAATTAGAAGCAGGCAACTAATCATGGTAAGTAATTTAATTCATTTAAAGGCACAGAAAATATCATTGAACTCTTTATATACTAACATTTTGTGGGTTTTGTAGGTTTCGTTTTCTGTCCCTGAATTCGCAACTTGTTACGAAAAGATTAATTATTTAAATACAGAACTTATAAAATTACTTTCACAAAGTTTGAGGTCCCATTGTATTTTCTGTTACGAACGTTCATAATAGTATTACCTGACAGAAGACTATTAATTATGAATAAGGGACTATAAAGGTATTTTTTTAAGTTGAACAGCCGGGTTAAATGGAAGAAATTTGCTTTTAAAAAGGACTACATTCAGCGTAACAAGTACTGTGAACTCCTTCCGAGTCACGCTCATAGCGGTAGCAGCGCTGCGTAGCGGCAGATCCGTGTAAACTCACAGTGTGTACACTATTTCTTCTATTCGTCCTGATTTAACTTTTCTTCTTTAGCTTACTCCTGTCTGGGTATTGTCAGTGTCCGTAGGGGAGGAATAATTCTGTGAATCACACACGAGACATGGACAATGAAATAAATGGGATGAGCTCGAGACATGGACTACCTGATATGGTGCTTCCGGGCTAAGATGCAGTAGTGTAATGGTATAGATATTCCCAGACGTTTCGACTACTACTGCGGTATACATCGTCAGTGGTGAGGTATCCTAGGTCTAAGGCTTTTGCTAGGAGTACCTGTGGCAACTGATACCATGAATGAATGAATTAGTAAGTAAGTAAATAAGTAAATAAATAAATAGAAAAAATTAATTGAATAAATATATACATGAATAAATAAATACACGAATAAGTAATTAGATAAATAAATACGACATTACAATACTTATGAATTATATACAATTTTTCATAATACTTCATAACTTTTATCATGATGCTAAGTGGGCACTGGTCCCATATAGGCCTACTGCCTGAGATTTCAGAAGAAAATATTAGGGCTGGGGACGGAGCGGTTCGGTTCGGAGCAGTTACTGTGACGTCATTACTCGGTTGAACCTAGTACAATACAGAGTACAAATTTGTGGCGGCAGATTTAAAATTTATATAGGTTGAGTCGATTTTAGAACGTACTTTGAAAGTGAAACCAAGCGTGTTTTAAAAGCGTTGTAGTAAAGCGCTTTAGCTCTGCCAATTGACGAGAAAAAAGTGCTTCTCTTCATTGCAAAATGGCGGTTGCAAATTTCATTTGCGTGATTACAACTATTTGCGGAGTTATTTTGTATGAAAGGCCTATTTAACTTTCAGTGTTGTTATATATGACAGACGAAATAAAATTGATAAAATAATTTATAATACTAACAGCTAATAAATTAACATGTGAGGTAAACGTTAAACGCTGAAGATAATTAAAAAAGAAGATAGAAAGAAACCGGCTCCATGAAGCGCTGCCTAAAACACCTAAAAATAACACACAGAATTATGTACTATTACGGAAAGTGGATAAAATAATCAATAAAACGTGGAATCTTAAACTGAAGAACATTATTATTATTATTATTATTATTATTATTATTATTATTATTATTATTATTATTATGTATAGTAATATGTTCAGACTGTCAATGTTAATTAGGTCCACTTGACAGGTCATATAATAGGGTGAATTCCTCTTCAATATTAGAGGCCTTTCAGCCCGCCTTAGGGATAAGGAAATAATTTGTCCTGCAGCAGAAAATATTTAAATACAACAGTACCTACGTTGTTGTCTGCTAGAATTAAGTAAAACACGCGAACTCTGTTTGAACGTTTGAACTGCCGGTAACGGCTACGGTTAACCGAGTAACTTTGGTGCTCCGCTGCCAAGCACATAAACTGATAGAACCGAGTAACTCAACAGTTCTACTCGCTCTAGAAAATATCTTCCTCAATAAAGACTGAAACTAGTTCTCATTCCGTTTTCCTAATCCAACGCATGACGCCTTAGAACACGTAGCTTCAGTACGGGACTCAAATAACTTTATGACAGCAGTAATACGTAACATGCAGTAAGAATTCTTCTGTAAATTGAAACGAAGAACAAAGACGACCTGAAATATTGTGATGTCTTTGATTCCCATAGAAACACTTGGCAGTGCAAATATTCTGGGGCGCGACGTGTTGTAGGTACCGGAGTGTCAAACTTGGTGACGTTATTCCGATCCATATTGTGAAGACTTAACTTCTGAAAGAGAGATGCAGTGAACAAACATTCTGAATCGTCGCCTTCTTGCGTCTCTTCTACGCGAGAGAGATTTGTTTGTTACCCACCACGGAGCACATAAAGGGAAATCTTCCACTCACGAAAGAATAACATCAAGTGTTCCTGGATCCACCCTTTTCAAGTCACTCGTTTCCATAATTCTGTCGCCAAGATTTGCAATATACTCTCTCTCTCCCCCCCTCTCTTTCTACCTATATATCTTCCTCCCTCTATACCTAGGAATTCTCTGGCAGCTGCTAGCATGTGGAAAGGGAAGTGTGGGGGTAAAGTGTGACAGGGAAATAATATCTTGATTTTTGAAGAATATTGTAAGCAGAGTTTAAGCAAAAACATATCGATAACATTCTTACAATTAAGCCCCCGAATAGTTCAAGCCGAAACTTTTCTTCTTTGAATGCAGTAATGGGGTTCGATTCCTGACAGTAAAGTGTAGATTTACCTGACTGTGGGTGTCTCTATTTATGTATCACACCTGTGTTTTCTTAAGTCAGCGGTGACCAAAACTCGAGCTGCAGTGATTACATGCGACAGACAGCATATGAAGTAAGGAGACGGAGGAAAGGTACTTGGCATGAAAATTACAACCAGTGGTGGTTCCTGTACTAACATCTTGATCAATCCCGCGGATAAAAATCTCAAGCATTGCTGTATCAGTAATGCCACTGCTGTCATCAAGAGCGAGTGAATTTTATACGATTTTTCTTGTTTCTTTTTTTAACCTTCCTCTTGAATTTAATCAGGAATTTTCTAAATTCTTCTCTCGATACTTGGTCGAGAAATTTATATTTTTTTCAAAATTAAAAAAAAAATCTTATGGACAAGTTATTTAAGCTATTTTAATCATTACTCTTTTGAGAAATTCTGTTCTATTAAAAGGACTTAGAGCACGATATATTTCAAACCCCATTAGGTAGCTGACTTCCTTACATTTATCTAATCTTTCTCTTCCTGGCTATGATTTAAGACATGTCTATTCCTTGCGCTTAACAGTTCGTTAGCACATAATATTGAAACAGTTTTTCTATAATATTATTATTAAATGATTAACTAATAAACAGTTACCCTCAACTAAAAATTATGAAGATTAAAATTGAGATAGTCCACACCTGTGGAGTAGCGGTCAGCGCGTCTGGTTGCGAAACCAGGTGGCCCGGATTCGATTCCCGGTCGGGGCAAGTTACCTGGTTGAGGTTTTTTTGGGTTTTTCCTCAACCCAATACGAGAAAATGCTGGGTAACTTTAGGTGCTGGACCCCGGACCCATTTCACAGGCATTATCACCTTCATATCATTCAGACGCTAAATAACCTAGATGTTGATACAGCGTCGTAAAATAACCCAATAAAAAAATTGAGATAAAACCTAATAATTTTATCCTTCTAAGGAGAAAATCTAAAAATATCAATATTCATGCACGTACAGAAGAATTATAGAAACATATACTTAGTGGTCAATAATAATAATAATAATAATAATAATAATAATAATAATAATTTATTCAGCGTGGCAATTAATGTTTCTATATACTCCTAATTGAACCCTTGAGCAAAGTAAACATATTACATTTTGTCCGACACAACAACAAAAAAGTTTTCTTTCTCATTCTTTACCAAATCTCTTACTGCTTGTAGAGACAATGTTTGTAGAGCGACATGATACCGCCACTGCTTGCCTTCAGTACGTGAATGAAAAACACAGAAATGTACAGGAAACTCCTCGTACCTGTTTGAATTTCTGTGATTACACGATGTAATCACGACACCCGCTTTGGTGACCGCTGTCTTAAGTGATCACTTTGGATTATACTATGTACTGTAGTAATTAAGACAGCGGTGTCACGAAATCAGCACGGCGACTTATGATTCTGAAAGTATTCGATCTATAGCATGCTCTGCTATAATAGATGAAATGTAACTCTACTCAGCGTTCAGCGAAGAATGTAGAAAATGTTATAGTAAGTAAATAAGGGATTGTAGTTGTAGGGAAAATAAAAATCATACAAATAAGATTATTTATGTAATAAGTACCTGAGATACGTCTTGCATAATAATAACCATCAGCAGCAAATAAATTGTAGTGAATTTATATAACATCCTCTAAAAATAAAAGAAAGAAATAAGGCATAAACATTATTTGAAAAATCAAATGTATATTATGTTCTTCAAAGAGAATATAGTATGTACTGTCCTTGAATTATATTGCGTCACAAAACATTGGAAGAGAGAAACAAATACTGGTACGTAAATAGATTATTATACAAACTGAAAAACAAAAGGTAATTTTTTTCTAAGCTTTCATTGCAGTGTTCATCTATTGCAATTGCAGTGTGTATAATGTTAATACACATTTTATGAAATTATTGGAAGAGTTCATTTTCCTCACTTGAAGGACCTACTGTAGACGGTTGACGTTTATTTTTAGATATAACATATCAGGTAATATTACATTAGCTGTTGCAATCCTTAAAACTGAACATAAATGTGATTGTCCATCAGTTGACTCCTTAGCCTAGATTTGTTAAGTTTCATGAAAGAAAAAACGGTTTATGCCTATACGTTCTGTCGAACATTCATATTATTTGCGAAACAAATTTTTATCTGAGGATTTAAAATAAAAAGTAAAAATTGAAGTATTTGAGGATATTGCGACGATGACTCCAGTGCTCTGTACTTTTTAATATTAGGTCGAGTGATGCACTGTATCAAATTTTGGATCCAGATCCAAATTTTTCGTCACTAGAGCGATTCGTAACACATTACACCTTCGTAACAGGACGATTTGTAACACATTACGAATTACATTTAAAAAAAAAATTTATATATTTTAAAAACTAAAAGAAGAAATTGTTACTCGACTTAATAAAACATTGATGCCGGCTTTTATTTCGGTTGATTACGAATCTGCACTTTTGAGTGTCATTGGAACATCACTCCCTGAGTCAACGATTGCTGGATGTCTCTTTCATCTTGCCCAAGCATTCTGGAGACGTATAGTCCTACAGCTTGAAGGAATCAGTGGAGACTATAAGAGGGAAGAAAACAGTGAACTTCGAGTTCATTTTCATTCCCTTATTGCTTAACATTTGTTCCCGTAGACGATGTGACACTTGCATTTGACCAGCCGCGAGAGGTGGCTGAGGAAGAACTGCTCCCAATTTTCGACTATGCGGAAGACAATTTCATTAGAGGTCGAAAACGCGGTCGTGGGAGACAACCACCCCTTTTCCCACCGAACATACGGAACTGCTATAATAGGACCTTAATGTAATTACCAAGAACAACAAACACCTGTGAAGCTTGGCATAGGCGACTTAACCTTTTAATGGGAAAAGCGCAACCCTCAGTATATCATCTTCTGGCACTCCTTCAGAGAGACGGCAGAAATGAGCGTGGAAATAGAAAGAATGGCAAGTGGCATATCTCCACGCAAGAAAAGAAGAAATACGTCGACTTAGATAAAAGAATTCAGAGAATTGCTGAAAAATATGCAGTGTACAAAGATTACGATAATATTTTGGGGTACTTACGATCGCTTGGACATAACGTAGCAGTAAATTTTTTACTTTTAAATATTGAAAACATAATAAAATTAATCAAACTTTTAAGATTACAATATTCATTAATTCATATTGACAGCAAATAATACTGTGACCAAGTTGTCATTGTAACGAACATGTCACATGTTATAAAAAATACTTGTGACCAACACGTATTGTGACCAAATGTTCATTGCGACGAACTACCCGTGAGGAAACATTTGTGACGAAACGTCCTAGACCCATGAATTTAATGGAAATTTATGTCTTGCATCATTAATGATTACAATATTTCCTTTATTTCTTTATTGAATAAACACCATATATATGTAATAGTAATATGCGTTACAAAAGCGGTATGTTGATGTTTTCATGTTCGAGGAAAAGATTGAAAAAGCGAAACGTAGTTGAGCTTTTTTAATTTCCGAGAACATGAAAAGAAACATACCGCTCGTGTATCGTACATTAATTTGTGCGAAGATCGTTTATTACATACCTGAAAGAGGAATTTCTAATTAGTTGCAATGAAATCTCCATCTTCGTTTCTGTTCAATGACGGCAACTTTGGAAAACAAATATATCTACTTCAACATTGTTCCTATAAAATGTTTTGTGTGTTTACTATACTGCAGCAGGCCGTGATATACGTCTGTCTTTTTTTTCCCCCCCAGTCTATGATGAGTCTGGAATCTTGTTGATTTTTTCACGGCTTCCTTAATGTTACTTGCATTACAACTGCAGTAACTTTTGTGGTGTTGTAGAGTTTACTTAATTTTTGCAAATATTTAAAAACAATAATTAACAGTGCAAGTTTCCAATTTATAATTATTACTATATTGAACGTCTTTAAAAATAATACGTTAAAAGCCTAAAGCAGTAAAATCAACATGACGCTTAAGCGGTAAGAATATGGAAATTGTTATGTGTGTTACGTTGGGAATACTGAATGTGGTATTCACACTTACCGCGTATTGGTTCTGTGCGGAAAACAAGCAAATACGCACGATCTCGCACAAAAGTATTTACGATAGAATTACTGTGCTTCATCTGAATGATCCGTTACTAAGCAAGTGACGACACAATAGTGTGTTGTAACTTTATCGTTGCTAAGCAACTGACATGACAATATCGAATTACAAGGAAAGGGGATAATTATATTATCCATATAGTTATCACGTTAAAATTAATCGTACAGTAGTGGCAAAAAGAAAAAACCGGACCGACCCTTGTAGCTGGTTTCAGAGTCACAGATTCAAATTTTGCTAGTCACAAAACACATCCATCTTGTATGTAACAATGAAATTTATTGCATTTGTTCGATTCTTACCGTCTTTTGTTTCCTTCAGTGCCTCAAACTTACAGACGAAAAAACTTTTAGAGTTTTATTTTGATCTGGCATCAATATTGCATTTCTGGCTCTATTCGACAAAGATAACAGCATATTTTTACGTCAAATAGCAGTACATACATCTGGCTTCACTGTCCATATTGAAATTACCACAGTTTGACACAACGCACACCACAGTATTATTTTGTATCAGCTACAAGGATCTGTCCGGTTTTTTGCCACTACTGTACATAATTAATTTGGCCCATTTCATTTTCTTATCAGTCAAAGTGTCCGAAAAGGTATTGTGATGCTGTAGCAAATCTGTTTTCGAGTTTTTTCCACTGAACTGCGCGTTTCCATCAATCCTGATACCGGTACCGAAAAAAAAGACATGGGATTCGAAGAATCCTTGTAATTGCGTGCAACGGTTATGCCCTCGGTGGGATATTCTTGTGATATTTGGATTTTTGAGAAATTGGTTCTGATTTATAAAGATTACGAATATAATTGAGATTTTTTTTACTAGGTTATTTTACGACGATTTATCAACAGCTTAGGTTATTTAGCGTCTGAATGAGATGAAGGTGATAATGCCGGTGAAATGAGTGCGGGGTCCAGCACCGAAAGTTACCCAGCATTTGCTCATATTGGGCTGAGGGAAAACCCTGGAAAAAACCTCAACCAGGTAACTTGCCCCGACCGGGAATCGAACCCGGGCCACCTGGTTTCGCGGCCAGACGTGCTAGCCGTTACTCCACAGGTGTGGACTATAATTGAGAATTACGTGAATTTAATATAATTTATATTTTCATAGCTGCACTATTGTCATTGTCAATTGCAGCATCAATGATTTCACCAACTATCTGTTACATTATTATGCCTTGCCCTTCTTATTTGCGTAACCCATAAGCGTAGTGGCACCAATTGTTCTGATATTAAATCCAAAGGTGGAACATTATTTCGATACACAAAACTATTGCTTCTACTCCGTAGAATGCTTTGGAATCTTCTGTCGTTTCAGAGATGTACAGCTGGCGCCAGCATTTTTGGCATGTGGCCTTGTATACAGTGCCCAATCAGTGAACATATGTTGCCACTGCAATACCACCTCCTAAACACAAGTCACAATTGTCAGCTTTATCGCCCATAGACTGCGACAAAGATACATACTCGGTCTTAACGTTTCCATTACTTATTTCACACACGAAAAACGCTGGCTTTGCATAAACCACATGTAACCATCATCACATGTGTATAGGCCGACATGGGCGTAGGCATTTCAACAATTTTCTTCCAAGTGTCCCTTTGCAGTATTTTCCTCTTCCAGTTTCGAATACCCATTTTATTCAAATCGTCCGTTATACTATCTAAGCTTCTCATTTTTTGCCGCACAGGTTTTCTTTGGCTTCGTGTCTCGCTGAACAAGAGTCATTGGGGAATCTCTCTTTCGTACATCCTCATTATATGTGTCAAGACCACATGTAGCACACAGTTTAAATTCACTTACATTTTCATTGGAAATTCAGCTTGTCTAGGTCTCGCAAGCAGGGAAGACCGGCGGAATGTAACAATGCGATAAGGAAGAGAGGGCGACAGGAAAGGTCACGAGATAGCTTGAATGATATTCAGGAGTACAGTCGGAAGAGAAATGATATCGATAGAATCAGTCCTGCGTTGTGATAGTTACATTACGACTTTAGTTTGCTCCATTGCATGTAATATGTATCTTGTATCGCACGGAATTTTTATTTCATTCGTAAACATATGTTGCGCGTTTAATTAGCTTCGAATTTTTCTCTTGCTACGTTCTGTATTTCCACAGCGATGTCCTCATTTGTTCATCTTCTTGGAAAAGACAGTACTTCCATCGGTCCGTATTTCTCGCTCCCTCGGCGTGCCTACATACACACGTCAAAACAGACAGCAATGCCACCATTGCTTTTCGGTAATCATTCCTTACGCGAGTTATAACAGCAATTTGTATTAGTCTTAATTCTTATTGATATCATATCACATACATTTCAAGGAAGCCAAAAATCACTTTTAAAAATAAATGAAGCATTCTTTGTAGTATGACCTGTTTTCTATATATATATATAATGTTAACACTTTCAATACTTTGTTCACATGATGTACTTACTGGATTTTAAGGAACCCGGAGGTTCATTACCGCCCTCACATAAGCCCGCCATTGGTCCCTATCATGAGCAAGATTAATCCACTCTTTATCATATCCCACCTCCCTCAAATCCATTTTAATATTATCTTCCCATCTACGTCTCGGCCTCCCTAAAGGTCTTTTTCCCTCCAGCCTCCCTACTAACACTCTATACGCATTTCTGGATTCGCCCATATGTGCTACATGCCCTGCCCATCTCAAATGTCTGGATTTCACTTACATTCACATGATGTACTTTCGTTTATATTTACAATCATTATTTTTGTGTTGCCTATATTCAGCATACACTTTATGCGGAAAAAGAGATGATAATATTCATATTATTCTAGAATGTCTTTCTACTAAACAAATTCGAGAAAAATGAATAAAGACAGAATTCTTATTAATGAATAAATAAATATAAATTAAAAAATTAATGAATAAAAATAATGAATAATAATAATAATAATAATAATAATATTAATAATTTACAAAAAAATAGGTGTTTATCTTTTTAGTTAATAACAGAAATATATTATTTAATGAAAACCCGGTAATGAATGACTAAATCTTAGATAAGAAACATTGATAGTCATAATATTTAGTATGAAATAATTACACAAATGTGTTTTATATAATATGCAGATTATGCTTGTTCTGTTTACATATAGAATTGTACGAACTGTAAATATTTCTGTTGTGGAAGAGGAATGGAAGAAAATATAATAATAATGATTTATATATACTGGCTGCACATTGTAGAGTTAAACGAGAAATACAACTTAAGCAAGTAAATAAATATTAAAGTTTATATTAAACTAGAGTGGTTGAGTCTTCAACTAAAACTAGACGTAAGTGCAGGATAAGACAACATTAATTAAATATTTAAATTATAGAAATTGAGTTATAAAATTGTATATTTATTGTGTGAAATTACTAATTGTCTATAGATTAGTTTTAATTATTCAGTGTATGTACTATATTTGTGAACTATTAATAAATTGTATATTGTAAAATTAAAATATTCAGCATACGTTTCCTTGCATTTGTAGTAACTTGTATCGTTGTTTGCTCACCTAGATGACTTAACATTTTTTTTTTTTTTTGTTACTAATATGCTCTCCTTAAATCTTTGAATGTTCTTGGTGGTGTTTGCACTGATTCAATGGAAGCATGGTAAACAAGGCCATAAAGAACGGCATGCCTTCTTACAGTTGTATCACTCCTGTTCGTTAATCCTTCTCATCTATCATATCTATCCCTTTCTTCCTAACCTCCTTGTAATTACTGTCACGCTTCTTTGCATTTGATCGCAGTGTTTGAATATGTACGCTGCCATATTCAGTGGTGTAATGTATCACTCATTTTTAAGGTTTGCATAAGCTTGAATGTGCATGAAATTATGCGGAGAGTTGGTGTATTTGTAGTACTAATCATATTTGTACAAAGTACGTTCTGCTTTTAAGTATGAACGCATCGATAAATGCCAATATGTATCTGCGTTGGCAGAAAATCAATCCGAGCGTACATTTGCATCGCAAAATTCAGCTTTGAATTATCTGCTACAGTGCTGGTTTTATTTTAAGGATCACCCGTCTGTCTTATCTTTGCTATGTCATCTAGTCACCAATTATTTTAGAAATATATGAGCCTACAATTTATATTGTAAGGTGGTGTAAATAAAAATACGCAGAAAAGACCTGTTTTCATTATAGTCTTCATTATTCCACTATCATGGACAATAATATTGTTATTATCAGCATCACCAATAGTATCATCACTAAATTATTACTACTACCAACTTCAGAAATATCGTACGGAGATAAGGTTAGTTGTTCATGGATTATGTTGGTGTGACGTCATATTTGGCGCATGACACAGGTACTGTAAGGCAACACTGGCATCTAGTTTGTGATGCAGTTGATGTTCTATTCATGATTAAAACTAGACTTCGTAAACTGTTGAAAATTAATTCTATTGATAAAGATTAACTTTCTTACAACTCAAAATATATGTTCATTTATTTGTAGGTGTGTTTGTTACATTATAATTACAATATAGTGTTAAATAAGACAGTTGATTAACATAGGAATGATTAACGTAATGAAGGAAAATTGATATATTAAAAACAAATATTTTACAAAAGTAATAATTAAAAAATGGATCATATTCTCGAAAAGCAGTCTTTCTGACAATCGGCTTTTGAAAGTAGTCAATGTTTGACAGTCCTTTATACTATGTACACTAAAATGCGCTATTTTCACTACCCTCTTTACATTATCATAAAGAGTGAAGAATTACATTTAACAAACATTATTTACACTATTGTACAAAGAATATGCCATTAGGGAAGTTCAGGATAACAGACAGGGTTTGGAATTGAACAGGTTACATCAGCTTCTTGTCTATGCGGATGACGTGAATATCTTAGGAGAAAATCCACAAACAATTAGGGAAAACATGGAAATTTTACTTGTAGTAAGTAAAGCAATAGGTTTGAAAGTAAATCCCGAAAAGACGAAGTATATGATTATGTCTCGTTACCAGAGTATTGTACGAAATGGAAATATAAAAATTGGAGATTTATCCTTCGAAGAGTGGAAAAATTAAAATATCTTGGAGCAACAGTAACAAAATAAATGACACTTCGGAGGAAATTAAACGCAGAATAAATATGGAAAATGCCTGTTATTGTTCGGTTGACAACCTTTTTTCATCTAGTCTTCTGTCAAAAAAGCTGAAAGTTAGAATTTATAAAACAGTTACATTACCGGTTGTTCTGTATGATTGTGAAACTCGGACTCTCACTTTGAGAGTTGTACAGAGATTAAGGGTGTTTGAGAATAAGGTTCTTAGGAAAGTATTGGGACTAAGCGGGATGAAGTTACAGGAGAATGGAGAAAGTTACACAACACAGAACTGCACGCTTTGTATTCTTCACCTGACATAATTAGGAACATTAAATCCAGACGTTTGAGATGGGCAGGGCATGTAGCACGTATGGGCGAATCCAGAAATGCATGTAGAGTATTAGTTGGGAGACTGGGGGGAAAAAGACCTTTGGGGAGCCCGAGACGTAGATGGGAGGATAAAATAAAAATGGATTTGAGGGAGGTGGGATATGATGATAGAGACTGGATTAATCTTGCACAGGATGGCGGGATTATATGAGGGCGGCAATGAACCTGAGGGTTCCTTAAAAGCCATTTTTGATTAAGTATTGTACAAAATTTTAAAAAAATAAGAGGGCTGTATTTTTATAAACTACATAGACCAAATGCCTGTGAAGGAAAAAATTAATTACTCCAGAATGGATGTACTTATATCAATGAATTTTGGATAGAATTAGATATTATTTCAAGTCATTTTTCCACATTACAATAATCTGTCACTTCGTGTCCACATTCATTGAATTTCTATCAGTTTTCACTTTTTTTTCAAGGAATAAATCTCACCTTTCCACACTTGTGACAAACTCCACAACAGTTTATTAAAAATGAAGGAAATAAGCTGATTAACAAGTTTTTATCAACTCCCAATGTTATGATGTAAATATCAATGGCGGTCCCTGACCAATTTGCCACGAATTTCAAACTCAAGAGAATTTTAGAGACTGGCAATCTTTCCTAAATAAAATAAAGAAAAAAATCTGAATTACAATGTGTGATCGACCGGTCACAAATTTTTAAAATAAAAAGTGATAATTTCACAAGAAACACTACAGATATGTCTAAGTCTATGCCAAATTATATTCATCTAAGTATACTTATTCTGGAGTATTTATTTTTTTCCTACAAAAATGTAAATTTTCAATAAGTTTTCACAACAGAAATAGTGTTATATAATCTACAGTTTGAAAAATAGAGAGATTGGGTTTAAAGTAAAAAGGTCATTTTTACAGGCACTTGTATAAAGATAAGAGAGTCTGACATAGGCTAAGTATAAAATCAGCAGTGGAACGTCACATAGGCTAAGTATAAAATCAGCAGTGGAACGTCACTTTTGAAGAGATGTCCTTAAACTTTCGGTAGAAGCTGTATTTATGTCTGGAATATGATTCCGAACACTTTCGCTACAATTGCTAGAAATTTGACACAATTAGTGATTCTAAACTTGTTTAATTAATATTTTCGAGTCAATATGGTTTCTTCTTACCCAGATAAGACTGACGTTCTATATATAGGACACCGGACGTTTTATTTTTTTAACATTGTTGTATAAGATTTTCATAGTCGGCAACCATGATACCATAATCCTTATGTGTTATAAATTGCCTCCAATTTTTTTTTCTTATGTTCAGTCTATCATAGTCATTGTTGTCAACATATATGTGTGAGTCATGGCTGTGGAGCAGAACATGTTGTTCTCGAAGTCGGTATATATCACATGCTATAGATGTAATGCTTTTGATATTGATAGGGCATACTCGTATGATATACTTCGTATATAATAATTCATAATTAGATTCAATTTTTGATTTAGTGTTATGCCATATCATGGTAAAGTTAGGCGTACTACATGTAGTACGTCAGTCATAACAGGGGACATTTCGTGAGACTGATGGTACTCATGTTATTATAGGGGGTTTTCACTCAATGAAGCCTTACAAATGATTCAGGACGACCAAGTTGCTATACCTAAGTGCAATAGCATTTACATCACCATTTTATCACCAAAAATGCGTGTGGTAACGTAACTGATGAGGATTCTGGTGATGAAAATAACCCTACAATTGACAATATGCCTGGTAGTCAGTTGCGAGCTGAGATGGAAGTAAGCCTCAACACACAAGGAGAGGGAATGGATGATTATGATGACGAAAGTCATAATGGTGATGATGAACATAGTAAAGACGATGGTGAGAATGGCAGTAGAAATACTAGTGATTCAGCAACCGATATACAGATGAAGAGAAAGAATAATACATTTGAATTGGGAATAAATTGGCATACAGCAGGGAAATAGTATATTTTTCAAAACATCAATCTATACAAAACATCTATTAGAAGCAAGAAATGGTACTTTAGTCTACATTGATGTAGCAGAACAAAATGCATGGCAGCTATACAAGATAAAGTCCAACGAAAAACTCGATCATCTTGCATTTCGCAAACGTCTTGTCTTATCTGTTCTCGAATCCACTGCTCGACATGTACAGTCAAGCAGTAGATTAACGGTCGTCAACTCACTGCACTCTCGGGCTATTGTCGCTTA
Organism: Periplaneta americana; assembly: GCA_025594305.2. Lineage (NCBI taxonomy): Eukaryota > Metazoa > Arthropoda > Insecta > Blattodea > Blattidae > Periplaneta > Periplaneta americana. The sequence continues at coordinate 48,257,869 of JAJSOF020000005.1, forward strand.
CCCGCAAAGTGCATTTGTGGCTGCTGGCGGGTATGCTCTCTACCTAATCCTGCTGCACTTACCCTTTACCCATTTCAGCGAATGCTGACGACCACTGCGACAGACCATCTTATCTAAGACTGAGCAAAGAGATTCAAGGTTTGATGGAAGTAATCATTTTTTTGATTCAAGAAAAACAAACTTATGCAGACAGTGTCACAGAAAGACAACAATAATATGTATGAAGTGTGATGTTGGTGTACATGTAAAATGTTTTATCGCGTATCACACACCATGAAGATTCTCGAAAAATACAATAATCTATTGTTTGTGAGTGATATTATAATTTTGTGTTAATTTGATATATTGTTAAGTTAAACAATTATACATATAGTGCTGAAGCGTCTTATATCATATAATGTTTTTGCATGGAGATATGACTGACGTCCTATATATAGGACACTGTAAATTTCGGATACTATCAACATAAAACATTTAATAACAGCTTTGTTATGTTATATCCATTACAATTAAATAATTCACACAAAAAATCGTACTTTTTAACAAAAATTAATTCAGTCTTATCTGGGTTAAGTACTGTGTAAGTAAACTATGAAAAGAATATACATCTTTGTGAAGGCACTGTGTAATATTTTCTAATTTGCAGATAATTAAATGTTATTTATACAATTACTGAGTTACGTGCCCTCCAAAATTTTATTTATATTATATTATTATATCTTTGCCGCCTGGTGCACCGTCGAACGTCTCTTTCGAACTGACATGACCTTTAGTTCTTATGAAGCCACGTCTGTTCCTTTCCTAGTCTACGTATAGCTATGTCGATTGTGATCTTGAGAGCATAATATAGCTATTCTAAATTACTTTTTGTTTGCTTATACTATCTACAAAAGGATATGAATGATTATGTGTTTCTCAGTAATATCCGCCTGTATTAACTTAATATCATTTTCTGAATTCCATTACGTTAAACTGAGTATTATGCGCTGTTAATTTATTGCTCATTTCATTATAGAAATTGCGCATAGATGTTTTATTCAAATAACTGCAGGCAATGCTACGTATTTCAGCAGAGCTACATTGGAAAATGTTACAACATGCATGAAACAGTTTAATATTACCCTATGGTTATGTAAATGCAAGTTTACTTTTTTTTTTTTTCATTGCCAACTTTATTTTTATAGAAACCGAATCTTTGCTTTTACAATACGGCATTATACGATGGGGTAATGTTTATAGTACCTTTCTCATGGCATTAACTCAGCTACAGAAAAGAATAATAAAAATATGCCTTAATAAACCTCTTGATTATCCTTCAGAGCTGCTGTGTTCAGAATTTAAAGCATTTGACATCCACTTTACAGTATGTATTATTGAATTTCGTACCTAAAAACCGAAATATATTTAATTTATACTTACAGACAACATATGCCTGACGGTATCTAAATGTATTACAACTTTAGCATATTTACAGTAGCAATTCCCCGAACATAAAATTTGCTAATACTCCTTATTTAAAAAAAATTAATTAAAAATTGCTGTTAATAGAGAAAATTTAAAGTTCAATTATTGTGATATCTGTGTTTTTTCTTCTTCTTTTGCCTTTCTTTTTTTTTACTTTTTACTCTGTTATTTATTAAAATGTCTTAACATTATGGGGAATGCCTTCTGAGCACGAGTATGTAACTTACTCTTTCTGGGGTCCTAGAGTTTTTTTTTATAAAAATAATCAATATGTATCTGTGTTCTGACAATAAATTATTATTATTATTATTATTATTATTATTATTATTATTATTATTATTATTATTATTCGTATGAGCATTTACACGTTTTCTCCGAACATATTTAATTTCGACAGCCCAATGAAGTTTACTAGATTTTACTTTTTGTTTTATTTTTTTGTCACTCGCTGAATAGTGCACCGATTCGAAGACAATTTTGATCGACTTTCCGTTTAGGTTGACGAAATTCATACAGGAATGCATGTATAACTGGAAAGATTAGACATGAGTTAAAAATGCGCATAGAAGAGAAGATGTGTACTCCTTTCGAAAGTCACTACAGAGGAAATGATGTCATCGTTGTCTACTGCGCATACCAATGTTTATCTCACGTCTTTCCTTCATAGCTGTAAGCATTTATAATTAATTCTCTGCAGATATTTTCCGCATTTGTTTCAGTTTTATTAAATGGAAACAATAAAATATATATTAGTTAGCAACATACTCTTTGACCCAACGGATCTATTTTACAAGGAGGTTCTTGGACAACAAGATAATTCTAATAGTGTATAATAAACAAATGTTAGTATAATTTGAAGTAAAGTTACCTTAAGAATGCGATTAAATAAAGTATGCAATAATTCCGAGAAAAGTCCTTGGTTTCGTCTGGATTCTCGCACTCTCTTCATAGCGGGATGAAAAATCATTACAACGTCGAGATTATTCAGACTAAATGTACGAAAGGACGCAAGAATATAACGGCATCTGAAGACTTTGGGGGTGGGACGAGAGGGATGAATGTTACATTTTGTTAATTCCGAGAAGAATGAAACAAACTCAAGGACCTTCAGCGTTTTTCCCTCATATATTATTTTCGTTTGCTTGTTTCTCTGGACTCTTAATGTTTTTCTCTCCAGTGATTTCTCAACGACATAATTCAGAATTTCCTGTAATTTTTTTTAATTATGGCCATTCATCGTCCCGCCCTCAAGTCACCATTTTATCATGTATACTCTGCTGTGACCTAATCCCTCTTTTTCGTAAAGTTTTGTGAATATATTGGCGATTTGTTAGTAATTTATTTTATTTTTAAATACACAAAAACAGTAATCATTATAAAAAGTAAGAAATAAGAAGACAAAAATGCTGTTCTAGAACTTGGGTCATTTTCGTTAATACCATTGCGACTATTAAATTTTCAAACTACACAACCTTTTATCGATGGGGGGGATAAGATCTTTACATTAAGTAGGGAGGCGCCAGAACTCAATGTTAAACGCCAGTAACTCCGAAATATTGTACGGTAGGGAAGACGAGACCAGTCCTGTGACCTTATCATTTGCCTTGGCTATATCAGCAATAGGAAGAGAGGGAAGATAGGTTGTAGTCTGAGATGAACTTCCATGTCAGTAGATTCGTATAATATTAACTATGATAACACAAAACTCCCTTTCTGATACCACATTCTTACCCCTCTCGCACAGCTCACCTAGGTCTTGCCTCCTCGTCTATACAATTTGGTTTTTGACCTCGGTAACTTCTCTCCGAAATGTAACTATTAAAATTGGTGGACACATCATTGTAAATTCAACTAACCAATCTAACGATCCCTTAGAGTTCTTACACCAACTCAGTTCAATATGAACGTGCTTTATAAGACCTAAAAGTGGATGGTCGTATACCAAAGCGAACTGTCAACATTGAAAATTTTGTGTTATATATGTGTACCTGGTCTTACATTATCATTTTTTTTTGTGCCAAAGCGGACTGGAATTATCTCTGACCAAAGAACGTTGGGGCACAATTTCTTTATGGCATACGATTGAAAGGACATATATCTTCCGCCTGAATGAACTATATGACAAACCAATATGGATTCCACTGGAAATAGTTCAAGGCAATGGCACAAGATTGTTTTGATTGGACGAGGTGGTCCAATGCCTTGGCCAACCAGATCACCCGACCTCACCCCATCAGATTTTTACCTTTGGGGCCACTTGAAGGCTGTCGTCTATGCAACACCAGTGAATGATGCAGAGGAGCTATTGCAACATGTGAAAATGCAAGGCAACTGAACTGTGATGACAACATGGTGTTTGAGCGAACTCGCCAGTCGTGTGTATGTCGTGCTCAGGCATGTGTAAACAATGGAGGGGGACACATTGAGCACCTTTTGTAAACGTTAAATGACAAGTTTCCAAACACGTACTTGTGACACAACAAAAAAAGAACAACCAAGTATGACAATTTCTCCAATAAATAAGCATTTTCCGTCAAATTTTCATATAAGAAATTGTTCTTATTTTGATCCAGGAACACGCTCACGCCTTTTCCAAATATACTTATGACTCACCCTGTATATATAATATACGAATTATTTCTAAATAAAATTATAAAAGTTTTAATAATTATTATTTATAGTCTGTGCATTATTCAAACCCAGATGAAATTAAATGTATATTGATAATTGATTAAATGGCGATCTTACTCGTGTTAATTATTGAAGCATGTGTGGCTTACAGCTGTTTCGGTGCTACTTGACATCATCCTCAGAGCCTACTAGATCTCGGCGCTATCTCAACTTCGCTGCCTGTTGTGTCGGTGCGTTCGTGTGATGAAGAGTTATGTCAAATAGTGTGTGTGTTCTGAAATTGATCTGTGTGTTGAGAATTTGATTAGGGTGTGTTTTAGTGTGTCTGTATATTTCATATTGTTGAGTTTTTGGTTTTCATAGTGTTGAGTTTTTGGTTTTTGGGTTGAATGTGTAGGATTTCCATGTCTGTATTTATGTTATTGTATATATGCCGAACGCATAACTAATGCTAACCACACATACAATAACATAAATACAGACATGGAAATCCTACACATACAACCCAAAAACCCAAAACCAAAACCCAACACACTAAAACACAACCTAATCAAATTCTCAACACGCAGATCAGTTTCAGAACACACACACTATTTGACACAACTCACCACACGAACGCACCTACATAACAGGCAGCGAAGTTGAGATAGCGCCGAGATCTTGTAGGTTCTGAGGATGTTGTCAAGTAGCACCGAAACAGCTGTAAGCCACACATGCTTCCATAATTAACACCAGTAAGATCGCCATTTAATCAATTATTTACATTCAAGTGTTGAAAGTAGTGTACGAAAGATTCAACATGGATTAAATGTATATTGTTCTTTCTTACGCAAAAATGAACTATATGAAGTAACAAACCAACAAACAAACTAAAATAAAGTAAAATATTAATGCTGACACTTTTCGGACATGAAAAATACTACAATTGTGTAAAACTGCTAAAAAAAATAATTTCTATGGTTCATGTGCATGTTTTTCATTTTAATGTCAACTTTAAAGGCTAGTAAGACAGAAAGTCATTTTTGGCAGTTTAGTTCGCTTTGGGATATGATCATCCAAATGAGAATAATAAAAATTCAAGAAAAGAAGTTGAATTAATGTGCAACAGAAGAAAACAGGTTCAAATTAGGAAACAACGCTACTCCACTGGAAGTCACTTCACTGACTCTGCTATCTCGTTGCCAGTCACTCGCAGGATTGGCCTTTAATGAGAAGCAGTCTGTTGTGTATTGTACATTGATATTTAATTGAAATTTAAACACAGATCATAATATGATCCACTGACACAATTCATCTAATTTTCCTCTGATCCTGCATATGGGAAAGTTTATAAATCTAATTACTCCTGTGATTGCACATGTTGGGAAGTTAATTCAAACAATTACTTTAATTAATCTACATATAAAACATTAACAAATCTAATTAGTTGTGAAATGCACAGTTTTATAAATATCACTTTGATTAATTTATTTTAAAAAAATTTGTATATTTTTTATTTCTCTTTTCATCAATTACAATCGGGAATTAATTCCCTGTACACTGTATTCATAGCCGACCCTTTTATATTGAAACTGTTCGTGAATGTACGTATATGTATTGTATATGTGTTATTGATCAAACTAACTTATGTATTTCAAAAACGATATACCTTTCATGGTCTAATTTTAGATATGTTTAGTTTTCATATAATCGAAAATTTTACTGTGGTTCAATCAGTAACGATTGTATAGGTACAATCTAAACGCAACTTAATTTTTATAGTTTAGCTTTACCCTAGCGTTATGTTGACAACTTATCCAGAACTTCCGCTACCGTTAGTGTTTATGTTTCTACATAATAATCGCCGCGGTGACGACTACGAGCGCTGAGCAATCTGATGGCATCACGGTGTTCCGAATTTCAACGCTGACGTCACTGATGCTCCACCGGTGTCGCACCGGTTCCATCAGCTTGCAGAGGTGGTGGCAGTATCCATCAGCCGCCATCAGTGAATCTGATTGGTTCTTGTATAGGGCGAGAATTAGCAGACGAATGACATCGTGCACTGTTGTGTCATGGCGGTGTGTTCTGCTTTAGTTCTGCTGTATTGTTTGTAATGAGCACAACGTAAAAACAATATGTTAATGGCTTATGAGCGAACATGTCAACGGACCAGTTATTACTACTGGTTCAAGAAATAAATTATTTATGCTCTCTCTTCTTTGAACGAGATGACAGTACGGAAATTTCGCAAAATCTTGCTAGCGTAGCACAGGCAACTACAAGTACAGACGCCATGATAGCCATCGAACCTTCCAGCAGTTTTGTTCCTATTTCACTGCAGTGTGACGTCATTGTTGTCCACCAATCCGGTGAGACTCGGAATACGCTGTACAATAAGGTTGTCGACATGAATTTACACTAGGAGTTACTGACTATTAGGACGCGGAAAACGATTAAGGGGACAGTATTATGACGTCGGAAATTAAAATATGACTCGGTTGTTAATGAAATATGTATTATACTGATACTTTGCAGACACTGCAGAATGCAACATAAACTCATTTTACTTATACAATTACAAAGATAGCATATTTTTATTACAATTTTCGATGTTTTATTATGCATTGGTATTTGTAAAGATATATTCCGTTTTTTCTTGCATTTTCAACCATTTTCACCTTTTTGAAAGGGCTTTCCTCCATAAAATCTGCTTTAGATAGTACGGCAGAAGTCAGATATCGCCTACGCATGGTCTGTACCTTAGAACATTATCTATGAATGTTCCTTGTAGTTGTACAACTGGCGCCAGCGTTTTTGGCGTGTGTCCTAGAGTACAGTGCTCAGTTTGTGAGCATGTTGCTAGTGCAGCTGAGAATGGTAACACTTCCGATACACGTCACATCAGCCATTTGTCAAACACAATTGTCAGACTGACTACGGTAAAGGTAAGATACTAGCACTTAACGTTCCCATTGCTTACTTCACACGCCAAAAACGGTGACGCGGACTGTATCACTCTATCTTGAACTCACGCTACCCTGGACTTACCTTAGCTCAGGCCGTGTCAGCGCGCTGACCTTCCATCTAGGAGGCCCTGGTTCGATCCCCTATCAGGTCTGGATGGGATTTGTGGTGAACAAAACAGGCATTGCAGAGGGGTTTTCTCGTGGTACTTTCGCTTCCCTCTTTCGTTCCAACAACACTCCACTTTCTCCACATTTCATCTATCATTTGTAATAATAGAAATAGACTGGGGTAAAATCTGGGGGTAGTAAGAGTTTCCGATGCTGATCTAGTTTCCAAGAATTTAGGACTCCGGACTGTGAATTCGGGCTCGTCAGTAGCTGATAGGACCTTACCTGCAGGGTTCAGGAAAGATATTCCGCCTATCAGCGTCGGATTGACAAATGATACCCGGCCATAGATAATGATTGTATATAGGGCATACAATGGACTTAAACGGCATAAGTACAAGGGTCCATCCTGGATCCAGCAATCGTAAATTTAATAATGGAATGAAATTTGCGGGAGGGGGCATATATGGTCCAGCACTGCGACCTGTTACGATCTATTGCGCTAACCGTCAAGTTAGGCGCATTCCCAAACCCACACCGGCTGACTACACTAAGGTTCATCCATACGTACCCAGGTTTCAAACAGGCACCCTTCCTCCTCGGCCCTAGGCCAGCTCCCTCAGTGCATCGTCAACCGATTATCTGGGAATTCTATGGAATGTTGACGAAATGGAGAAATATTGAAGGAATTATTTAGATGCCTAATATAGGGGAAAACGGGAGAACCCCGAGAAAGAACCCAATAGAGACCTTGTCTGCCACAAGAGTCACTAAGGATTTTTCAATAAGAATAATCCCAGACCTGACCGGGAGTCGAACCCGGGCCGCCTGCTTGACAGGCTGGAGGTCTGGCTACTCAATCACCGCAGTCAATCGTGAAATTAATAAACCAATCCTCTAACACTTGTTGAGTAGTCCGCCTAGTTAGCTCTGTGGTAGCGTATCTGCCTCCAGATAGACGGCTCGAGCTCGATTCCCGGGGGGGTCAGAAATTTTCTTGTAAAATTTTTACCTCGAGACTAGGAGAGATGGTGGTGCTCAACTTCTAATCACTAAATTGTGCACGAATATGCCTGGGTTAAATCCCAAATCTCTCCGCAGTGCATATGAAGGGAAGGCATATGTCACTGTTGATAGAGATTCGTCCGTCGGATAAGGGACGTTAAGCCTGGCGGCCCTCTTGATGCTATTCGACAAGAGTAGGCTACGTGCCGGCACCGAGTTTCCCCTTCTCCCTTCCTCACCTTCATCATCATCATCCTTACCCATTCCCTACACTACACTTAGAGTCTAACTCAACAAGTCAGTCCAGTAGAGCGTATGCAATGTCTCTCACAATCTTGAAGTAAGAGGTGGCAAAATGTTCAAGGTGAAGAAGAGGAAACAGAATTATGAGCGACAGCTGGTGACTCACGTGAGTTGTGTGATGATGTAGCTGTATATTATTTTGTAAATTGTGCGTAATTAAAATCAGAGCGGGAAAATGCTTTACTGTGCAGCAGCACATCGCACGATGCGGGCAAAGGAGATGAAGGAAGACAAGCTAATTAATTCTTTGTCAAAGTGCTGAGGAGTCCTGCAGAATATTGATGTTTTATAGAGTTCTCTACCAAGCTTTAGTTTCTGTCAATATTCCATAGCAAAAATTAATGATTTCGCATTTCGACTGTGTTTGCAATGCTGTACTGGGAAGAACATTTCAAACGAATCAACCTCTCGAATGGTTTTACGTGGAACGCTGTTATGAAAACACAATACGAAGAATACTCAGGTCTGTTGGAGAAAATATTGTTGTCTCTTTAGATAAAACAAGTGATGGTGACAGGCGTTCCATTGCGAATATTTTTATAGGTACATTAGAGGGAAATACTCTCTCCGAAAATAATTCTTCTCACAACTGAAGTAGGCCTACCTGACAAAGTGGACAATAAAAATGTGTTCATTTTATGGCCAAAGGGTCTGAAGCATGACGGTCTTCTACGTTTCCCAAAAAATGCGGTCCCACACATGGTTAAAGCGGACAAGACGATTAAATAATTTTATACAAAAAAAAGTTAATGTTATATGTTTGGGCCAATCCTTCATAATGTTTGAACTAGTGAAATTTCCAAAAGTTGACAAACTCGTGCCTAACATCAAGAAGATGTATTTGAAATGTACCTACTTCCATATTAAGGAATTTTCATAAAAGTGGGCCTGATGTACCCTTGCCTCCTAAAACAATACTAATACTTTTGGATCACTTGGATCAGTGTATGCATTTGAAGAATCCACTGCAAGAATGATGGATGACATTTGGAATACATTCTCCAGGAGAAGCAATTGAAAGTTTGAAATGCTTAGTGCTCAAAGCTTAACTGTTATTTTCCGATCATTACTGGACAATGACTATCGGTGTTAATGCCATATAACTCTCTATGTACATTCTATATATCTCAAGCTATGCATTGACGGTCTGGGTTCATTTTCGACAAGAAAGTGACATCCATCATTCTTGCAGTGAACTCTTCATTTATTATTGTGATCATTCTGATATAGTGAAATCAGTGATTAAAGTTTTCACATAGAAAGTGCTGATTCTATTGACATTTCATTAGACTTACTGGTGGATCATAACTTGAAGGACAGTCTGGCGTACATGAATAGCAGTTTTTCAATTTTGACAAGAGAGGTAACATACATAGAAAATGAGACGAGAGCATTCACTCTGTCTCGTAAAGAAAAAAGGTGTCGAACAGCATTTTTAATAATGTGTAAAGGAAAACTGGACAGAATATTAGTAAAAGAGAAAAATTTAAAAATTCTCGAAATACAGTATGTAAAGTGGAGAGAAATCTGCAAGATGAAAAATTTCGGCTTTGGTGTTTTTGAGCAGAATTTTTTAACAACGGATATTGCAGATATAAAATGTGCGCCCTTGACATCAGTTGAATTGAAACGTATAGAAATATGATGAATGATGAGTGGAACGGAGAAAAATTCTCTCTGGCGCCGGGATTCGAACTCGGGTTTTCAGCTCTACGTGCTGACACTCTATCCACTAAGCCACACGGGTTTCCAATTCCGATGCCGGATTGAATCCTCTCAGTTTAAGTTCCACCTCTTAGTTTTCTCTTTAGTGGCCAACTCTCATGCACTGTGTCACAGAGTCCCGGTGCCGGAGAGAATTTTCTCCGTTCCTCCCATCCATCATATGATAACGCAAAATTTCTGCACGGAAATATCATATGTACTTCGGTACATCAAAATAATATGATATGCGTAAATAATCACTCAGTAATATAAGACGGTGCTCATTCCGTCGGATCCCAGCTACTTAGTCACACATAATGAGTGCACCTTTGTACACTAGTGTGTTGGACATTGTGCCACTGTCACACATCTGTGACACAGTGCATGAGGGTTGGCCACTAAAAGAGAAAATTAAGAGTTGGAACAAACTGAGAGTATTCAATCCGGCATCGGAGTTGGAATCTGGTGTGGCTTAGTGGATAGAACGTCAGCACGTAGAGCTGGAAACCCGAGTTCGAATCCCGGTGCCGGAGAGAATTTTTCTACGTTCCATCCAACCTTCATCATATGATAACGCCGAATTCCTGCACGGAAATATCATCTACTTCGGTACATCGCAATAATACGTATATAAATATCATTCAAGATACCCTGCGATCCTTCATATTTCAGAACCTAACCTTTATTCTGTGCTAAATAAAGTACGTACTCTAAAAATTGAAAATTTGTTCTATTTAAAACAAATGTAAGTTGGGGTGATATGTATAGAAGAATTCGTACTTTATTTACATGAAAAACAAAGATCATAACAACCATAATGATATTAGTTGCCTATATTTAGACAGTAATAGTTACCTACTTAATAGATCATTTTTAAATTTCTTTTGGGAAAGTTCTGAGTCCCAAATTACGCGTATTACGGCGACAATGGGGTTAGGATGCGAACAACGATTACGAGAACGACGATTAGGACGCCGCCGATTAATACGGCGGTAATGACTATTAGGACGTGGATAATAATTATGGGGACAACGATGATTTGACTATTACAGAGATAAAGACAAATAGAAGGTCGACAATTATTAAAATGGAAATTATGACAACAATTACGGAAATATCGGCGATTAGTCATGTATAAGGATTAAAGTTGTTTGTTGTTGTTTAGTGAACTGTCCGAAGACAGGTCTGACACCAACAAGGCATCACTCATGAGGCAAAGTGGAGATTTGCATATCGGCTTATTCCCTGCAGTCGTATCTCCGCTGCAGCTGTGTGAATATTTGCCACTTCATTTGGTATTTCAGAACTGTACACACGTTCTTCAATGGAGCCTCATAGATAGAAATCCAGTGGTGTCAAGTCTGGATAACGCGTCGGCCAAGAATTTGAATCATCCCCAAACACAATTTGCAGAAACTAAAAATGAGCCGTGAAATTACAGTAAATTTATCGAACTAAAACGATAAATGTGTTTATGTAGAATGAGAATCATAGGAATTTGTGTCGTATTGCAACTCGAAGACGGGAACGAATTCAGGAAAATAGTATTGCAGGAAATGAAGTCTTCTATTACCTCCATATCGATTGACCTTATCTTCTGATATAATCTATATATCATATCGTGAATTTATCGTCGAATGAACAGTAGGGCATACTCGTAGAATTATTGATAATATTGACGACTATGTGCTGTTGTAAAATTGACAAATAATATGTACTGTATCATCATCATCAACGTCATGGATTAGGCCATTTCGGCCTGTTCCGGCGATGTCTCAGCAGGGTGTCCATCTCTTCCAGGGTCTTCCCACCTCACGCTTGCCTCTAGGATTGTAATTTAAGGCTAACTTAGGCAATCTGCTTTCATCCATTCTGAATAGATGTTCTGTTCATTTATGTTTATAATCATGGATTTTTTCTTCCATACTTCGTATCTGCAAATTTTTTCTTATTTATATATTCTGTATTCTGTCCATGATATTACTTCCATTCACACATCGTAGGAATTTCATTTCGGCAGTCTGTACTTTTCTTTTATTTTCTGCGCCCATTATCCATGTCTCACTTCCATAAAGGAGTGTTGGTATTGATAATATTTTATAAAGTTTTAATTTTGTTACTTTTCTTGTTTTTCTTCCTAGAGTCCTTTTGATGGTCCCGTTTATAGCCTGGAATTTTGACAGTTTGATATACGAATCTTTATCTTTCTCATAGCTTATGTAGCATCCCAGATACTGAAAATATGATATTTGCTCTATTGAGGTCTTCCCTATTATTATTTTTGATCTCATTGGATTTTTCCCTCGGAAGGCCATCACGTTTGTTTTTTGAAGTGATATTTTACAATTATATTTTTCTGAGACATTCTGAAATTTGTATATCAACTTCTGGAGGTCGTCATCATTCTCTGCTAACATGACGATGTCATCTGCAAACAGTATATTGTTTAATCTATAATTTTTACTAATTTCTATTCCTTCATCTGTTAAAAGATCTTTCCAATCTAATAAGATTTGGTGAAACATATAAATTAAAAAGGACGGGTGAAAGAGTGCACCCCTGTCTAACCCCTTGATTTATATAAAAATATTTGTGTTCCTTCTGCAGTGGCGAATCAGTACATAAGCATGTGCTGTGATGTGTATTTATTATTATTATTATTATTATTATTATTATTATTATTATCATCATCAGTTATCAGTTATCAATATCATCATTTCTATCGCTGTTTTTCTTTCTTTTTTTTTTCTTGTATTAGCTCAGTGTTTGTATTTCTTTTTTGTATTTATGTATGTTATTTGGTAGGATGGAAGAGAAGGCCTTATGGCCTTAATCCTGTCAGATTAAATAAATAAATTAATTAATTAATATTTGGGTCACCAAGAAGAGTTTGGGCATTACTTATAGAACCTTCGTTTCCTTCAAACATCTGTAAGACTTCTTCTATCCTTATATACAATGATTGTATTGTCTTGATTTTATAATATGCAATAATCGTATACAAAACACGGAAAGTGCTTGCCTAGGTGTGTGTCAAATTCGCTTCCGCTGGTTGTACTTGAAACATTCCGGCGGCATGTTTTCACCTTCAATAGACCTCAAACTAATAGAAATATACCGATGTCACGGCCCTAGTTATGACCGAAGTTCGGTGTCCATCATATAGAATGGAATTGCTGTAATTGTAACCAAAGTGAATGGAATTTGGATTTTTCAAACAATTCATTTCTTTTGGATGTCTTATAAACCCATACAGTGAGACTAAAGAAATGTGTTAAATTATAATTAATTAGTATAGAATCCGCAAGTAGAAAAATATTTGACTGGTTCGAACGTCCGTCTCTGTTACTTAGCAGAAGATCGACAGGAAGCTGCAGCCATATTTCATGCGAGTTGGGACAGTTAATTGTTGGCGGGACTCTTCCCTCTTCGCGCTGCACCAGACCAGATGGCGTGGAGTCCATAACGTTATATAGTCTACATCTGGTGCGTAGAGGTCTCTATTATACGGCCCTCCCCACTCTGAGTAAATATCTACATGTGTGTGTTGTATCAGTGTTTGGACAAGCAAAAGAGGTTTTGGTGACAGTTTTATGTATTCTGTTACTTCGCTCACTCTGCTTCCTCTCATTTTGTTCTATTTTCCCCCGCCCCACAAGAAAAAGAGAGTGAGGGATAAGACCCGAATACTAAACAAAGGGAAGCCAGCTACGATTACAGACCACAATCAGGTTCCAATTGGCGCGAGGAACACAATTTATCTTTTCTTGCATATACAAATATCCACAGTATGGTCCATACCTGTGGAGTAACGATCAGCGCGTTTGGCCGCGAAACCAGGTGGCCCGGATTCGAATCCCGGTCGGGACAAGTTACCTGGTTCAGGTTTTTTCGGGGTTTCCCTCAACCCAATACGAGCAAATGCTGGGTAACTTTCGGTGCTGGACCCCGGACTCATTTCACCGGCATTATTTCCATTTCATTCAGACGCTAAATAACCTAGATGTTGATACAGCGTCGTAAAATACCCAATAAAAAAATCCACATTATGTATGTATGTATGTATGTATGCACTCATATATATTTAAAGATAAAACACATGTTAGGTCAATAATACTGTGTTCATTGATTTGATAAAATACATTAAAGGTAATATGTTTCAGTTGTATGAACACTAATAAGTACAAAAAGATTATTCAAGATGTTAGACATGTTTCGGAGATGCTTCTCCATCTTCAGTGACTAATTACAACGACGATTGAACCACATCGTCGTTGTAATGTCTCCTTTAAGCCAAGCAACAACACGGTTCGAACAACTGATCCACATCGTCGTTGTAATGTCTCCGGGGTTTTAGCCAAGCAACAACACGGTTCGAACAACTGAACCACATCGTCGTTGTAATATCTCCTTTTAGCCAAGCAACAACACGGTTCGAACAACTGAACAACATCGTCGTTGTAATGTCTCCTTTAAGCCAAGCAACAACACGGTTCGAACAACTGAACCACATCGTCGTTGTAATGTCTCCTTTAAGCCAAGCAACAACACGGTTCGAACAACTGAACCACATCGTCGTTGTAATGTCTCCTTTAAGCCAAGCAACAACACGGTTCGAACAACTGATCCACATCGTCGTTGTAATGTCTCCTTTTAGCCAAGCAACAACACGGTTCGAACAACTGAACCACATCGTCGTTGTAATATCTCCTTTTAGCCAAGCAACAACACGGTTCGAACAACTGAACAACATCGTCGTTGTAATGTCTCCTTTAAGCCAAGCAACAACACGGTTCGAACAACTGAACCACATCGTCGTTGTAATGTCTCCTTTAAGCCAAGCAACAACACGGTTCGAACAACTGAACCACATCGTCGTTGTAATGTCTCCTTTGCCAAGCAACAACACGGTTCGAACAACTGAACCACATCGTCGTTGTAATGTCTCCTTTAAGCCAAGCAACAACACGGTTCGAACAACTGAACCACATCGTCGTTGTAATGTCTCCTTTAAGCCAAGCAACAACACGGTTCGAACAACTGATCCACATCGTCTTTGTAATGTCTCCTTTTAGCCAAGCAACAACACGGTTCGAACAACTGAACCACATCGTCGTTGTAATATCTCCTTTTAGCCAAGCAACAACACGGTTCGAACAACTGAACAACATCGTCGTTGTAATGTCTCCTTTAAGCCATACAACACGGTTCGAACAACTGAACCACATCGTCGTTGTAATGTCTCCTTTAAGCCAAGCAACAACACGGTTCGAACAACTGATCCACATCGTCGTTGTAATGTCTCCTTTTAGCCAAGCAACAACACGGTTCGAACAACTGAACCACATCGTCGTTGTAATATCTCCTTTTAGCCAAGCAACAACACGGTTCGAACAACTGAACCACATCGTCGTTGTAATGTCTCCTTTTAGCCAAGCAACAACACGGTTCGAACAACTGAACCACATCGTCGTTGTAATGTCTCCTTTAAGCCAAGCAACAACACGGTTCGAACAACTGAACCACATCGTCGTTGTAATTAGTCACTGAAGATGGGGAAGCATCTCCGAAACATGTCTGACTAACATCTTCAATAAACTTATTGTACTTATTAGTGTGCATACAACTGATACATATCACCTTTAATGTATTTTAGCACTCATATATTTTGAATGTCTTGATTCCAATTTGTTCATTTAGGTCTGCTTTTTAATTTGATGAAGTGTTCAGTTAGTGCAGTATTTTGTCATGTGGAATAATAATAATAATAATAATAATAATAATAATAATAATAATAATAATAATAATCATCATCATCATCATAAGGTACTATTAAATTATTATTATTATTATTATTATTATCATCATTATCGTTTCTATTATAGAATGTTATCAATATCATCTTTAACTTTCTATTCATTCATAGTGTTCTGCTCAAAAGCAGGTCTTTCACTGCAAACCCAGCATTCTTCAGTCCTTTCTATTTTCTACCTTCCTCTTTGTCTTCTCATATGAACCACATATCTTAATGTCGTCTATAATCTGATATCTTCTTCTGCCCCGAACTATTATTTTATATTTATTTTAGTTCATTATTCTTATGCAGATGACACAGTTTTACTTTTTGGTGGAAAAACCTGGTATGAAGCTTATAATAATTCAAATAATGGACTTAAATTATTGTAAAAAAATGGTTTGACATCAATTATATTTCTATGAACGAAAATAAAACCATAATTATTCCGTTCTCATTATCTGTAAAATGTAACAAACCCCCTACATCTATATTAAATATTAAATTACATAACTCTAATTGTTGCCTTATAAAGTGTAAATGTCCGATTTATTAAGGAGTCCTCTGAAGTTAAGTATTTAGGCATAATTTTCGACAAACATTTCAAATGGAACCAACACATTAATTACTTTTATAATATATTACGTAAAATAATACATTATTTTGTTTCATTGAGGAATTACTTGTCAATAAGTTTATTACGCACAATATACTTAACTTTACTTCAATCGGTAATTATGTATGGAATTATAGGGGGGTAGTTTATTTGAATCTAATTTTAATCCACTTTATTTATTACAGAAGAAAATAATTAATTTATGTCTAAATAAACCTATTGACTGTCCATCTCAAAAATTGTTTTTAGACTTTAATGTTCTTAAAATAAGACAAATTTATTATATTGTATTAATAAAATTCATACATAAAAATCGAAATAATTTTTAATTGTATTGTCATAGTTATGAAACAAAAGGTATGAATTCTTTAAAATTTTTTAACCAAAATGCAACATTTCTACAGTATTTAATCATGGTAGTAATTTAGGCCCAAGAATATATAAGAAATTTATATTTAAATATCCTAATCTTGTCAATTCTATTAGTTCTAGTATTAAATTTAAAGAGTTATATATAGATTTAAAAAAATGAAAAAAATTGTAAATTTAAATTTATATATTCTTATTGCGTAGTAGATACAAGACAAATTGTATTATATACTTCTTAATTTCAGTTCAGGAATCCGCCCCTGAGCACGAGTTCTACTCTTTCAGGGGCGAGCTAATGTTTTTCTGTTTATATTATACTTTATGTTACAATTATTAGCAAAATAAATAAATATAATGGACGTTATTCATTCAGACAACCGCAGTCATGTCTTGCCCTGATCGCCATTGCATCTTTCTGGCATCGAGGTGGAGGGAGAGAAATATGCGATCATAGACAAAATAATGAAAAATTTGTGTCATCTCAGTGACACTGGTTGTTTTGTTATAGTAAATTTTGACTGCGGATCTAGTGGCATATAATCGAACTATGACAGAGCGATTTAAGTTGATGTTGATGTACTTTGTATTGACTCTCACTCTGAAATGGCTTTTGGACAACGCAGAGTTAATCATTGTAGCAGCTGCTCATCGGACGGTTATGTTTAAACACAATTCACTATTTGAACATTTGGATCGTCATCACGTACGTCTGTATACTTATATTTATATACTGAGTGATTCTAATGGAACAGAATTTGATAAATTAATTCATTCATTCATAGTGTTCTGCACAAGGGCATGTCTTTCGCTACAAACCCAACATTCTCCAATCTTTCCTATTTTCTGCATTCCTCTTTGTCTCCGCATATGATCCATATTGTCTTAATTTCGTCTATCTTTTACCGTGCAAAGACTAATCAAGCCATATTTGCAATTTTTCTTACGAAAAGTAAATACGGTAGCTTCCCGTTGCTATCCGCACACTACTCTTTCGTATCTTAAAAGATCGATCTCAGCGTGGAAGTGAAGAGAGTCGATATTGACTAATTATGCCCTCAGGACTTCACGGAAATTTACCGCAAGAGTTAAATATCAATTTGTATCAGGGTTTTTGACCCGATCACAGACCCAATTAGCCTTTGTCCCCCGATAAATTAATTATAAACAAAAATATAACACAGATTCGATTCAAATGACTTTCAAAATTTAGCACTCCTACTGTCACAATATCAGATGACAATATCAGTCCGGCAGCAATTGAAACGTCAGGAAGAATAATGATGGCATGTTTAATTTAAGAATATGAAGGGACTTCAGAAACAGTGATAGTGTGATGTTAGCACACGTAAAAGAAAATATGAAGCGCCACCTAGCGGTGAAGGGCGATCACTTTCAGCACCTGATGTGAAGTGTACGTGCTTAACATGAACCAAGGTAGTCTCGTATGAGTTGTACCATTTTTGCATTCATTTGGCTCAAACGTTTGCCATTATAGTGTTTTCGAGGACAGTAAATTATTTTCTGGTATATAGCCTACATTGTTATTTCTCACTGTTAGAAATATTAATTATATATTATATTCTTCTTACCGGTTGTTCTGTATGGTTGTGAAACTTGGACTCTTACTTTGAGAGAGGAAGAGAGATTAAGGGTGTTTGAGAATAAGGTTCTTAGGAAAATATTTGGGGCTAAGAGGGATGAAGTTACAGGAGAATGGAGAAAGTTACACAACGCAGAACTTCACGCATTGTATTCTTCACCTGACATAATTAGGAACATTAAATCCAGACGTTTGAGATGGGCAGGGCATGTAGCATGTATGGGCGAATCCAGAAATGCATATAGAGTGTTAGGTGGGAGACCGGAGGGAAAAAGACCTTTGAGAGGGCCGAGACGTAGATGGGGGGATAATATTAAAATGGATTTGAGGGAGATGGGTTATGATGATAGAGAGTGGATTAATCTTGCACAGGATAGGGACCGATGGCGGGCTTATGTGAGGGCGGCAATGAACCTTCGTGTTCCTTAAAAGCCATTTGTAAATAAGTAGGTATATTATATTCTTGAAGACAAATAATGTACGTTTATAGCAATGTATGTTCCATTGATTTCGTTTTTAAATGATGATATATTTTGAGGTTATAACTTACAACATTAGTGTGTCAAAAATATGAAATACTAGTATTATTAGTGTTCGATCTTTATAACCTGGTTTCTGTTTCGTTACTGTTAGGAGGGCACCTGTAAGAGGAGGGAAAAGCTCACCTTTCAAAAACTCAGAAATCAGTAAATGAAAAGACACTGCAAGACCTCATAAAACAAGTTCAAGAAAAGACGTAACACGATTCATCTGGATTCAGTATTACAGTTGAAAAAACACCTTCTAATGAAGTTGTTAAATGCTTGTTCTGTTCTTTTCTTAGTAGAGGCCATTTTGACTTTGCAATTTTTCTGTTCTAGCGAAACCATGTTGCCTTTGTTAGGCAAGAGGGAGGCGAAACTTTGTAGATTACTATCAATTTAAGAAGAAAATAATATTATATTCTTATTTAACGCAAAATAGTCGGATGAATAAATTTTCATAAAACTGCTATAAATGTTTATTTATTTGTTATTTATTTATTTTCTTATTTATTTATTTGTTTAATTATTAATTTATTCTTTCATTCAGTTATTAATTTATTTCTTCGTGCACTCCCATGAACGACTTTCGGTCACTCAGAGGCCCGCGACTCCTCCGTTTAGAATCAGTGCCTGTATAAATATACATTCTACACGGATATTCTACGGCTACTCATTATCGGCAAATAAAATTAAATATTTTCTCAAATTTTCAATCGACGAATGTACATTAGGTATGTAAATTAGACTTACAATTCTGTAGTGCTCGGGAAAAGTGACACAAGTCAGTTTCCATAAACCTTTTTTGATAATTTATTGACAACTTACGGAACATCTGTTCGCTTGAAGAAAATTAAAAAAAATACATAGGTATTCCTCCCATTACAATAATTCATACAGAAAAAAATCAAATCGACATAAACCAGTGTAAGTTGTCAATAAATTATCAAAAAAGGTTTGTGAAAACTGACTTATGTCACTTTTCCCGAGCACTGCAGAATTTGTCAGAGGTAAGACATTAATATTTTATCGGTTTCAAAACGTAGTTACAGGAGTTATCGCACTCTTTATTTATTTATAATTATATTTATAGCAAGAATAATGCATTTAGAGGTACCATAATAGTTGTAGCAAACTACAATTGTGATTTTTTTAATTTGAGGGACGTTTATTTATAATTCTAAAATTTTTGTTGTTTTTATTATTTTCCATATTTTTGTCCATATTATATTAGGTTTAACAATAAAACAAAACAAAATTCCATTAACTTTAAAAATACATTTCCGCCGCCGCCTCAACAATGGGAAAGTAAGTTACAAAACTGACGATGATGTTGCTGATGTGTTGATAATGGTAGTGGTAATGATGATGACTGATTTTCATTACTACAGTAAAATATTTTTATTTTCATATAGTTGGAACAGTCTATAATTACCAATGAAATGATTCGATTATCTTAAGTTATTCTTTAAACTGTGGTCAAAGCTGGACAAGCATTATGGGACTCATTTTATCCCATTTCATCGTGTGGCAGAAGTGGTCAGAGACAATTTCCTAAAAAATAATTGATTTCATCAGTAATATTGTCTGAAGTAAATGACATTTTGCCTTCAGCCACGTCTCCACACGACTTATTGACGTCATGAGTTAAGTTAAAATATTGAAATGAATAAAAGATTTGACAGACTGTCACTTGTGATTTCGCGTCAAGCGAAGTTTGAGTCTTACTTAAATGTTCTTGTCAAGCTGATGTTTCACGCTGGAATGCTACAGCTTCAATTCCTCCCTTAGAATATCAACTCCGTTTCGGTTAAACGAATGTTTTCAACATCTAGAAAAGAGTGGAGCAGTAGATTATTGTGGTGGCTTGTATAATAATGCATGGCGGAGATCTGACCAACACTTCTAATTAAATGGCTTTAGTTTGTTATTTAATTACGGTATATCAACTACTAGATTATTTTAGCGTCGATGAAATTGGTGATAGCAATATTACATTTGGCGAGATGATACCAATGGTTCATCACGTGATTACCTACATTCGCCTTACCGTTGGGTAAACCTCGAAGAAAGGCCCAATTAGGTAATCAGCCCAAGCGGGATTCGAACTCACGCTCACGTTAGCTCCAAATAAAATGTTTCCTGACTTCAGAAATGTAATTCAGAAACTTGTTCAGAATGCCATGTTACAGTGAGTGACTTATTAACAGAATTTTCTGAAAAGAACTAGGCACACTCACAATGAAAAAGTTAAAAAAAATTAACGCGAGAACGTAAACGTTACAGTAACTGCAAGCAGTTGAGTCGTCGTTCACAATGGAAATTTGACGTTACCACAAGGCCATGAAGTACTGTTATATCCGTAAACAGATGAATTCAATCACAGAGAAGAATCGCATGAAAGTGCAATAAAATTTTATGCTCGTATGAAGGAATTGCAAATGTAAGATATTTGTTCCACATAGTAGACCTTATGGCTGACCACTATAAATTAGTATTTAGCCTAGATATGATTAATATTATAGGTTAACTATAATGTTGTCAATATGATAAAATAAATAAACAAAATATATACCCTTGCTTTTCAAGGTAATGGCGATTATCTTCCTTATAGGCATACCTATTTTCTTTCAGCGTATTATCTTTGTATTAATGATGTATTTTGTCATACAGACAGCGATATTAATGGAGAAGGATTAATCTTTCATCAAACGATGATAATTTATTGTTTCTTCCAGCGTTCTCAGACAGCGCTCAACAGCTCTCCTTTTATGCACAGTTCAGATAGTGTTTTTGTTTCATCGCTGACGTTGCCGCAGACAAAACACTTGAAATTTGCAATCTTCTGTGTTCACATTGTCGTTCAATTCTAAAACGTTAACGAAAATCATTGTGAATGCTTATATTAAATAACCTGACCGTAAGCTTTGGCTCTCACGTTACTTTTCATTGTGAATGTCCCTTTTGTTGATTGTGGTCGGTTTAGCTGTGATTTCATGGACACGTAATTCTTAATGGTTCTGAATTTAGACGGCAATGACCTCATGATCTTATCATCTTTCCAACTTGATATATTTATTTAATGTAAATTTGTACTATCGTAGAAAAAAACATTGTATGGTACACATTCGTAAGGTTATCTTTTTGGTCTTCGTGTGTTTGTGAAACTCAGCCTCACCTCGTTTCACAGACTTTACATTTGTGCCAAAAAGGGAACTTATACAAACATATTTATACTTATACAGTGTGTCCCGTAGAATCACTACCACAAAGAAACCTGAATATCTCTTAAACTAATAGTGACCAGAATAACCGGACTTAGATTTTATGTTAGAAAAACTCACCAAGTTTGAATAGATCTCCACATGTGCGCCTATGATGGCACGAACAATATCAAGACGGTATTCCATCTCCCTCCATGTGTTCCGTAGCGTTATATTTATCATTTGGCTGCAACTTTTCCACAAGTTGGATTTTGTATGCTCTAAGTCGCAATCTTTTATGGACAATGTTGTGAACAGTTGACTTCGGAATTCCCAGCTCTGAATTGGCACGTCGAATTGATTTCCTTTGGCTGCGCTGAAATGCTTGCCTAACATCTTCAACTTCAGCTGCGGACACTGCTTTTTGCCGCTTCCCCTCTTCCTTAACACAGAGCCTGTTTCCAACAACTGATTATACCATTTCTTGTGAAACTTGGACTCTCATTTTGAGGAACAGAGATTAAGGGTGTTTGAGAATAAGGTTCTTAGGAAAATATTTGAGGCTAAGAGGGATGAAGTTACAGGAGAATGGAGAAAGTTACACAATACAGAACTGCACGCATTGTATTCTTCACCTGACATAATTAGAAACGTTAAATCCAGACGTTTGTGTGAGCATGTAGCATGTATAGGCGAATCCAGAAATGCATATAGAGTGTTAGTTGGTAGGCCGAAGAGAAAAAGACCTTTGGGGAGGCCGTAACGTAGGTGGGAGGATAATATTAAACTGGATTTGAGGGAGGTAGGATATGATGATAGAGACTGGATTAATCTGGCACAGGATAAGGACCGATGGCGGGCTTATGTGAGGGCGGTAATGAACCTGAGGGTTCCTTAAAAGCCATTTGTAAGTAAGTAAGATTATACCATGTCACAATGGTATGACGCTCTGGAGCATTTGCACCATATTCCCGCCTAAATCGTCTTTGCACTGCAATTGGGAACTTGAATTCGGCTAATCAATAACGACATTCGACTTTCTGCTGTACCGTGAATTCCGCCATTTAACTGTATGTGTTGCCATACCCAGCGCATGCGCACTAGTGTCATAATTTTCATTTATTACCAAACTTGGAGAGTTTCTACATAAGACAACATGAGAAGCATATTTCTAAATTCACTGAGTGACAAGATATTTATATTTCTTTGTGGTAGTGATTTTACGGGACACAGTGTGTAACTATTACTTCTACAGTTTATTCTTTTGTTTTAGCATAATTTCAGTAAAAAAGAAAAATAGGTTGCAGCCGCCAAATTACTCTTCAAGGAACGACCACTCATATAAATTGAGGGAAAGAAGGCAGAGGACGGACGCTGGGAAGTTTTCTTTTCTCAATCGTACTATCAGGGACTGGAATGCTTTACCTGCAGACTTACTAAAGGCTTTACCAACAACCAAAAATGTGTTTAAAAATAGGCTTAAGGACTTTACTAATAGACGGTAATTATACACAATATTTAAAGGGTGTAAATGATATGTTATTGAAGTGTTGTATCAGTGAAGAATTATGTTGTGTCAATGAAGTGTGTTGTGTCAGTAAAGTGTGTTGTGTAAGTGAAACGTGTTCCTGTCAGTGAAGCTTTATAGTTTATAGTGGCAGTGCAAAGTATTTGAATAGTGAAATGTTTAGTGAAATCAGGATAGAATCAGTGAAATGTGTCGTAGTTCCAATGCAGTGAGTTGACAGCGAAATGAGTGTAATGTTGAAAGGTACTTGTGCAGATATGAATATATCATACTCGTGGGTTTTAGTTCGACCTTAGGTTTAAGATACAAATTAGATGTATTTCAAATGTTATTTTAAGTGATCGATCCATTTAATTTAGGATATTCCCTGTTGTTGTTGTTATTATTATTATTATTATTATTATTATTATTATTATTAATTATTATAAATTATTGTTAGTATTAATTTATTAGTATTATTATTAATTGTATTTTTATTTTAAGTTTATTATTGTCATTATTGAGTGTAATTAGATACCACTGCAACCGGGTATATAGGCCTACCCATTGCAGTGTGAATAAATACATACATACAATATTTCAATATCGCTTGTCAAATATAAATTAAATTAATTTAATGAAAATAAATACATAATTTAGGAGGTACGAGAAAAAAAAGTTGTATTCCGAGAAGAAAATTTATGATGGAAAGGGCTATGGGGACAGACTTGCTGAGAATTGTTCTGTTACTCTGTTATTCCCACTTCATCATTATTCCATTGTCAATGTATCGACATATTGAACAGTTTCTGAAATTTAAAAGGACGTTAAATGAACAGTTACACTTGATATGAACTCTATTCAGTTATGTTGAGAGAAGGGACGGTTTGAAACCTCCTAGCCCTTTACCCTGTCAGTATACATGCAAATTGGATGGAAAATGGAATAGGCAAACCGGACGTAGTTGATTCTAATAAATAATGTGACGTGGGATGGTGTGTGTTTTGGCAGATCCGTCTGCATCAGCACTCCGTCATGAAGCCGAGCTCTTGAGTAGGCCTCCCCCACTCCGGTGTCAACACTCCTCAAGACATCTCGGTGTTGACAGAGTGCTGTCACGCTCAACGAAGACAGAATTAGAGACGCACAGAAATAGGAACTAATTTACATCAAACTTCAGAATGCAGGTCTTGAAGCAAATTAAAAAGTAACATGTGTGTCGTTGGCTACGATCTTCTTGTTAGTCTTAATTATGTTTCGAAGTGTCAGTCTGCTATGGAGTTTTCATTCCAGATTTTACTTTCCCGTTATGCAAAGTATTAAGAAAATATTGTAATGGTTCGAAAATTTTGTTTCGGAACTTTCATGAAATTACACTTTTTCACCATTGTCAGTAACGAGAAAATCCATTTTTGTGTCTTGTTTCCTCTATTTTGCACAATCATACATTATTATTGAACGAAATTTGTTAGTATCCAGTATCAGTAATTTGAGAAACCATAAAAAATGAGGGTTCATTCTAGAGACGAAAAACGATCGAGAAAGCAAGATTAACAGCTCCTGCAAAGCCGAAAACCTGTACGACAATGTCCTATAGGTCGCACCGTTGACGTAAAGACTGCTTGTGAGTGTTTCGAGACGCCGAGATTGATCTTTCCCGAAATCCCGAACGTTAAGCAGCCTTGAATCGCCACAGTTGTTTATACGTGACTGAAATTTTATCTACTTTGGCAACTGTTATATAATTGTATAAACAATCAAGTAGCCTATTTGAAACATCATCTCTACCTTTCAGTGTATAATAATCCGTTTCCCAATCTTTATTTAATTACTAGACCCTTATTAAAAGGCTAGGAATTTTCTTTTCATACGTTTGAGACCAAGTGTGTAAAAAGTTATTAACGTTATGTTTTATGTTTCTTAGCAATGCAGATTTATTTCAGATTTGTTTTTTTTTCCCCCTATTTATATAGCTAACTATAGGTAAAATCATATAATAGAACCAGAACATTTTGATAACTAAGATACTGTTCTGTTTTGTCTTTTGGTCTTATTTAAACATTTATGTTATTTATTTCAATGATGTATCTTATTAAAAGTTACGAAACCTTTCCACGCTGGCCAAAGCTTTAAGATGTGGAAAAAGTTAAAATTTTACAAGATTACAATTATTACAATCACAAATTTTTAGATTTTTTTTTTTTACAATTTTTACAATATTTTTACAATTTTTACAATTTTGCAATTTTCTACAATTTTTTTTACAATATTTTGGCGACATGTAGTGAGATGTAGTGAGGCCAAACATAACAACTAAACAACGAATTAATCTAATTACAATCAGGCTCTAATTAAGGCATTTTGTTTCTTTTTTTTACAGGTGAGTTATTTGGAGTCGATCGTGAAGCTTTCAGTGGTTCTTCATAATTATCAGGTCAGAACGATTTTTATTGGATATTTATTTACTTTCATATATTAAATAAGATAAAATAAATGCTATACTTAATATAATTTTATATATTAAATAAGATAAAATGCAATACTATACTTAATATAATTTTACATAAATGTTTTAGCTAATTATTTTTTAACTGTACTTAATATTTCTGATATTTTGTATGAAGGCTTAGTTTATAAGTACATTTCTTAAAATTTATTTAACTAAGAAATTGTTTATGTCAAATTAGCAGTTTAGTAAGTCTATTTTACACTGTTCTTTCTTTCCCTCTTCTCAACTCATTCTCGCAGCTACTACTTGCAAATAAAAAGATACAGACAGATAAGAGTAGTGTAGGGTAAACTAGGGTCTTTTGGACAGTCGGGCATGTTGGACACTCCTTACTTTCACGTGTTACCACGCCACTTGTGGGCACCACATTCTGCTAGAAGTCAATGAGGTACCCACAAATGGCGTGGTAACACGTTAAAGTACGGAGTGTCCAACATGCCCGACTATCCAACAGACCCTAATTTATCTTATATACCGACCATACGGAAAGCAACACCGCGTCAAAGGAGATATGAAAAATCTCTGCCGGTTGGGATTAGGTGAGCTGGCAATGTCGCGAAAGCGTCTCACATTTTTCTTGTTATTGAGTACCTTGCTTTGCATTAGATGTCACCGCGTTTCAACCACTTGCCAAAACGTTGACGTCAGCACTTCGGCTTGTAACTAAGGTCCGTCCCAGGATTCTGTAGACTAGAAAGACGAAACAAGTCCTCTGCGCTAGTGCTATGTGGGAGGGCTAGGACCAGTCTGGGGGGAGGTGTCGATTGAACGAAGCGAGCAATCGCTTGCAGGGATTGAATAATTTCTATCTGAACTCTACTCTACCTTCTACCACGAGCATCTTACCCCTTAGCGGCCTCGAGCTGATGCTGCCCGTATGCGTGAAGTTACTCCACAGACGCCTAGGACGAACCATAGGTAGCCGCGCTATCCGACGCGTATCGCGCAGGCAGCGAAACCTAAATTTAGACAGATGTAGGGAACTAAAATTAGGATCACTGACTTAAAAATTTTAAAGATGTCCGAGAAAGACGACAAAAAGTACTATCGCGATCGACGTACTAAACTTAAGGAGAAAGTCGAGGCTTCTAGTATTCTGAAGAAATCAGCCAAGACACAGGCTGAGCGAAAGCGTGAGGAGCTTTCCCAGGAGAACTCATCGGCATAGAAGGCTGCAAAATTGACTCATGGTCGACACTCGGCGGCTAGTATGTGTACAGAAATGTTCTTCGTGAAAAATTTTGACGGCTTGTGTCGCAGCCACCATGTACACACTTCTCATATCATCACCATATTCTTACCATAAGTTTTATATTCCATTGAATCTTTAGAGTAAAATGATTTGTCGCCCTATAAATGCTATGTTACACAACCTCGTTCAATTTCTCGCATCACCTACACGAAATTCTACGTTAAGATATGCAGCATAGTAAAGCTATGTACCTGTCCATTTATTTTTTTCCTTCCGGTATATTAAGTGAGGTGGGGTTGGTAAAATAGTGTAACTTTTAATACAAAACAAGAATGTAACTTTTATTCAAAACAACAGTAATTCCTTTCTGCAATTTAATCCCGTGAACAATCCCGTCAACAATGGGATTTCCACTCCATACAGCAACACAGTATTGGTTATTGCACTCTACAGACGACAATGACAATTTACTTGGATTATTGAGAACAACAATGTACTGCTAATTTTAACTGATGTTCACAAAGCACTATTTACAAATCAGAACTGTCAGTTCTCAGTTCACTGTTCGTTTGCCTTGGCTAGTTCTTCTAGCTCAGTCACTCGAGTTCACAGTATCTCGAACCTCAGACCTTCAGAGACAATCCACTGAACTTCGAACTCAGGTCCCCCAACTGCGATCCATTGCACTCAAACCCAGGACTTCCGGCTCCCACACTTACGGATACAACTCAAGTCGAACTCCGGTCTCGAAGCTGGCTTCACTGCTACACAAGACTGCCTTGCTGTCCAAAACTAGCAACGACTGCTACTTCAACTTGCGTCTCTTATTTATTAGTTAAACCACAGTTTCGAGAAAGTACGATATCGAAATTTCTACTTCTACAGACTTCTGTTCTCGCTGCTTCTTCCTGGACGATTCTTTTCGGGAGGTTTCGTCTCCCCCTTCACCTCGCACAGCGAAGCACCACCAGCTTTGCGTCCCCCTTTGCCTCGCGCCTCAGTGCACCCCCCCCCTTGCTCTCTCGGCATGCAGACGTTCCCCTTACGTCCGCCACACCGCAGCTACCAACATTTCGTCTCCCGCGCGCCCTGTCGGACACGCGTTCGAATCCCGACGCAACTGTCACAATAGTCATAGCCAGGACCGGGTATTTATGGAGATCGCGAAAATCACGACATAATAGAATATACAATAGATTTTTACGGATCTTTACCAATTAAGTGATTCTGATTAATCATATGCGGATGAAACAATCGCGACATATAGCGAAATAGAGTTCTAATAGCGAAATATGAACACATTCGCTAATTATTAGGGCCTACTATTGCGTCGTTTTATAGCGAATTCCATATTCTGAGTTGTTTCGGTTTTTTCACTTGAATTTGTTAAACAGTGTGTTTCCGAGGTGGTGTTACAAACTTTCAGGGATAATGGCGAAGGGCAAATGTATCAATTTGAGGTAAGGAACCATGGTCCGGAAATGACTGAGTCGAAAGTTATAAGCAAAAATAGTTGTGTGGAAATGGAATTGTAATTTGGCACCATGTGTCCTCCTTCCCCTAACTTTTGGAACAGTCGTGGAAAGATGGTATGGGCCGGATGTCTCCTACGTGGGTACTTGTTCCGATACAATCTGTAACCGTCTCTACTGTTCCGATTGGCTCATCCGTATTCGAAAATCAGGTCTGCTTATTCCGCTCTCGTGTACTCCTCCATTTCACTAGGACTGATCGACTGGACACTGCAACTTGTACACATACACTGCTGTCTACAGACGTACATATCAAGATCGACCATGTTCGTTACACATTACGCTATCTGCATTGCTTTAGTGTAGTTTCCTGTCTTCACCACTCCGATAGCGCACTGAATGAAATACTGTAAGTAGACAACGTAAACAACGTCAGATGAATACAGTATGAGTAAGATGTACAGATAAATACACATGTATAAGATGTACAGAGGAATAAAATTATTTCATTTCCACACAACTATTTTTGCTTGTTACTTTCGATTCGGTATTTCCGGACCAGGGTTCCTTATCTCAAATTGATACATGTGCCCTTCGCCATCATCCCTGAAAATTTGTAACACCACCTCGGAAACACCCTGTATATCCAAGTAGGCTACATTGCATGGTATTCCAGGTGTTCTGATTACGTAGTGCACTCAAAAGACGGAGAATTCAACATTTCACTAATAATTTGAAAGTGTTAATTTGAGGGCTGCAAGTTTTTTTTTTTTTTTTTTTTAAAGAATGTGCGTTAAGTACAATCTCAATCTAAGAAATATTGTATATTGGCCACACCGCACCTTTACCCCAGAATCAAACGAAACTTTAATGTCAATTATTTGAAAAATACCGTTATTTCCCATAACTATGCCCCTGGAACACAACTATGGTCCATTCAAATTTTTTACTCCATAACGTGGTACCTTGTTTATCTATATTTTTGCTGTACTGTAGTTTGAAGTAAAATCACTGCAGCTATTTAAGAACGGTCTATATTACCGTGTTTTGAATGGTTGTATCGTAGACCATAGTTATATTCCAGGACCATAGTAATGGGAAATGACGGTAATATTCATACAGATCTAATATTCCAATTACAAAATAATTGTATTTTCCAAAATTCCCATTAATCTCCGCCAAGAGTACAAATCAATCTCCAACAATCTGCGCCGACACCAATATAAAAAAAACACAAATGATAAAATTAATCTCCATAAATACCCGCCCCTGGTCATAGGTCTACTTTATTTTGTTCAAATGTTGTAACTCTTTATTTCTGAAACAATTATTTTTCATTCATATTATGTTACTTTGCCATGTTTTCATGTCCCCTTTTATGACACAGTTTTAGCCTAGTTATAAGCCCAAGTAAATGCGTGTAAAATTTATTAGATTGGTTTCTTCGTTGCTATTTTATGTTAATATCCTAATTTGTGCACCTTATAATAAAATAGAAGCTGCATTTGATTTGTGAATCGTGTGTAGTTCGCTTTATTTGCATTACCTTAGAATACATTTGAGGACCTAACATTATAAATGTGCTAAATGCGAAAACAACTTTCTCAGATATTGATGAAAAATATACTGCGAAATGCATGTTGAGATACCTACAACGTGTCTTCTGGCGCACGAATGAGTAACTTACAGTTGAGCTACGACAAAGATAATCTAGTATGATATTCTCATATGGATTTTCCTCCCTTGATTGAATAAAATTACATTTGAAAAATTGCCACTTAGCACATTTAGAATATTAGGTCTTCATTTCCTATTATTCTACACCTTAGTCAATATCTAGCTAGTTTTACTTCCATTACCTCTGCATTTAACTCTAAAGAGAACTGTAATAGGATTAAAAGGTACTCTACCCCTTCAAGCTCTTTTATATCACTGCGAAAATTGTCTGTCAAAGCATTGTGAAATAGAAGAGCCACAGAAGAATGGTATGACATGTATAGAAGGGATGCTCTTGTACGTACCATGAAAAGAAAACGAATGATATAAAAGTTAAATTTATTTCGTTTTCAGATAATATAATCTTTTATGGAACAAAATGAAATCAGAGCGTCGATCGAATGATAGATAGTAAACTGATTACTAAAATCATTGGAAAGCCGCAGACTAAAATAATTATTGAAATTATAATGAAAATGGTACATATTGTCTCTTCACATGTTTCACATATTTAGTGAAAGTTTATTTGTTTATCCCGTTATGACTAGAGACAAATTTCAACTTTAATTTAATTTCTTTCTTCTACAATCCCGTACAAAATACTTCATATATCAATTAGTAAATAATTTGCTTTGCAACAAAAGTAAAACTATAAACTATCACTCTCTGCAGGGAAAAAGAATAAGAAATATGACAAAATGTATAAGTGGCAAGGCTCAAGTAGTTGTATGTAATTATTTTTTTTTCTGTCCACATGAAGTAAGTTTTAGTTAAGCATTAAAATATTTATTTGAAGAATTCTATAGTTTCAGTTATAATACAGTATTTCAGTTAGCTATATATCAAGTCTTATAAAAGTGTCTCCGTTTTCACTGTATACAGGGCTTTATTTATAATTTCGTCCGCTCACGCAGTGTTTTACATCTCAGCTACTAACCGTGCCATAGTCGCCGGCGCCCATACTTCATGTCTGAACCCATTCCTTTACGATCTCACAGCAATATAAATTTATTCTTGAAGATGGCTGACTCTAAGAGAAGCGCATTTTTGTGTATAAATATTATTTTAAATACCAATAAGCTAGTCGTGAGCGTGCGTTTATTAAGATAGTTCCTTATCAGTTGCGTCCTTCCAGAACTGCAATTCACGGTGCGTATGGTGCAAAAATTTAAATCTATTGTTTCAGTGCAGAAAAAAAACAACGTATAATTTTAACAGAGAAAAAACTAGACGAAATTGTCGCAAATATTGAACGTAAGTCAACAAATCACAAAGTTTACAAACAATTCGAAAAAATGAAGGAAAATATTTGAAATG
Source organism: Periplaneta americana (assembly GCA_025594305.2). Lineage (NCBI taxonomy): Eukaryota > Metazoa > Arthropoda > Insecta > Blattodea > Blattidae > Periplaneta > Periplaneta americana. The sequence continues at coordinate 48,289,848 of JAJSOF020000005.1, forward strand.
AAATCTGAAACATTACAGTGGTCTAACTTAATCGTGTTATGCAGATTATTTTTGCCTGATGCAATACCAGTTTAACCGAGTGAGGACGACATTGCCAGCAGTTTATATAGCATAAGAGAAGAATTCATACAAGTAGGCAACGGAGTTGAAAGTACGGGCGCCACCGGCTGAGACATGCTTAGTAGCCGAGAGGTAAAACACCGAGTAAGCGGACAAGGTTTACAAATAAATCCCTGTATATCCATCAAAGTTAGGTTATGTAACAGTAATAATTTTTGTTAAGCAATTCGCATGAATACATATGTGCCAAACTTTTTCAGGGAGGAAAAATTGCAAGAAAAATTACATACATAGCAATGAATTACTTTTGCGAGAAAAATTACGTAGCAATGAATTACGATTCTGTAGACGTACTGTCTATATCATGCCATTTATCACAGCTTACGTAAGATGAGGAGTAGAACTCTGACAAAAATAATATCTTCAGTCGATTTTGAGTAAATCGTTGTTTAACGTTATTATATAATATAAATGGGTTAATTTGTATAATATTTTATAATTATTTCTTTTTCGTGTGTATCAGTGCAGAAAAAAAGTTGAATATGGATGGATGGATGGATGGATGGATGGATGGATGGGCGGGCCCTTAGGTGTGCAGGCAGTCAAGTTGGTTGGTAGACAGGCAGACACATTCTTACATATTACACATACATCCATCCATACATACATACATATGCACGCACATATATAGGCTACATACATACATACATACATACATACATACATACATACATACAGATAGATTCACACAGTTCCTATATATATATATATATATATATATATATATATATATATATATATACATACATATCCCTAATGTATGAATGTATATATCCCGCGCCGTGGCGTCGTGGTCTAAGGCATCCTGCCTGGGACTCGCATTATGGAATGCGCGCTGGTTCGAGTTCTCGTAGGGGAAGAAATTTTCTCATGAAATTTCGGCCAGTGTATAGGACTGGTGTCCACCCATCAACGTGATGCACTTGGGGAGCTACGATAGGTAGAGAAATCCGGTTACACAAACCAGCTATAACGGCTGGGGGCTCATCGTGCCAACCACACGGTACCTCCATTCTAGTTGGATGATCGTCCACTTCTGCTTCGGTATGTGGCCGTGAGGCCAGCAGCCGGCTGGTCGGTCTTGGCCCTTCGTGGGCTGTAGCGCCACGGATTATGTATGTATGTATGTATGTATGTATGTATGTATGTATGTATGTATGTAATATATGGTTCACCCTATGTATAGAGTGATCCTTAAGTAATGTAATTAATTTCAGGGGGTTATTCTTTGAGATATTTCAAACAAAATGTTGGTTGAGTGTTAGAGAAGGCCATATGGTCTTAACTCTGCCAGGTTAAATAAGTTATTATTATTAATATTATTATTATTATTATTATTATTATTATTATTATTATTAATACAATTTTGCTCGTTTTACTTCCTTTTGTATATAGAAATAATTGTTTTATGTGAAATATTTCATCTTAGTGTGTTTCGCAAAAGACATTGATTGAATTCCCAACATGCTGTCAATTCAAGAGAGCACTGTATTATGACAATAAATGATTGGAAAAATTTCAGTTTTGTACTTTAATTGTGCAGAAATTTGATCCGAACAAATGTAACTTTTTTTCTGCAAATAAATTTTACAATGTTTGTGGTAGTTGTGATCTGTATTTAAAAAAAAAATAATAATTTCAAGTCAATGTCCCTCTTGTATTTTTTAGAATAAAAACTATAATGAATCGTTAATTGGTCAGAAATACCGATTAACAATTTAATTTATGAATTTCAGTAATCATTAATTAACAAGCTGAAGTAGAGAGTATGGGAGAATTGATATAAAGAGATGGAGATTCTGTATTAGGTAAAACTGGGATAGACGTAATCATTGATTGTAGAATATGGCGAGAAAATTTGAGAAAGAAATCGTTAGTCAGAATTCTCTGCGAGAACGAAATGGAATTACCGGGTATAGAATATGTATTTCCAGTGGCAACAAATCCTATTCAAATACGGCTGTAATATCTATGACCTTTCTCTCCTTTTTTATTTAAACAAACGCAATCAAATGTTACGGCCTCGTAACACATTTTACTTCCCACTCTCTTTCTCTGCCTTGTTATAGCTTGCGTGTTTTTTTTTTAACAAAATGTCTCTCTTGAGATTATGTTTTGTTTCATGAATGGAAAATCCATGTTTCAATTACTCTCCGCTGAGAATGGTGACAGTTTATTTGTCAAATTGTTTGTATTACTCGTCCAATTTGTGGGCTGCGAGATAGTACCCCGCGTACGTAATACTGTGTGTCCTTTGGAACCATTACGTGGTGGAACTATCAAGTCATGTCGATTACGGCACACTTTATTGTTTAAACGTGAGGTAGATCTCCCTTTTTACATGTAAATTCCAATTAGGGCTAGTTTCCATTGTTTTTTTAATACCGGTATGTCGTAGGCCTAGTGATGGATTAAAAACTTCTAAAAATTACTATTAAGATGACTTTAAATTATGTAATTAAAGCAAAATAATCTGACAAATTAAAAACACTTACTGTAGTCTCGATCTAGAATTTGGTACAGTATCATCTAACTTTAATAGCAATCGATATATATATATATATTTTTTTTTTTTTTGTTTCATTGATGATAATTAAGGACATAGGCCTATGTACGTGAACGACCACAAATATTATCAGGAAATGCAGACTTTAAATTTCTAAAATTTTATAAGGAAATGAACTCACAATTGGATAAAAATTACAAGGTACCACAACAAGACTTATCATCATCATCAACAATACGATTTGGGCCCATTGGCCCGTTTCGTCTCCATAGCAATATTAAAATTGGTCTTTCCAGCGTTTTCTAGGGCGTCCGATTCGTCTTCTCCTTGGGGTTTATAATGGTGTAGTCGGTATGGAATGCGAGTTGGTTCCATCCTACATATATGTTCATGCCATTTATTCCTATATTCTGTGATAGTTTCTGTAATATTTGGCATATTTAGTTCCTGTCGTATGTCTTCATTTCGCTTGTGGTCCAATAAGCTATATCCTGCTATTGGCCTTAGCAGTCTCATTTCAGCTGCTTCTATTCTCTTCATTTGTTGAGTTGTCATCCACCATGTTTCGGATCCATAAGTTAATGTTGGAATCGCCATTGTTTTGTAAAATTTTAAAATTGTGTCAGTCCTAACTTTCTTCTTTAGTGTTCTTTTTATCGTGCCAATTAACTGCTGGAATTTAGAGAGCTTCCTATCTATGTCGTTAATTTGTTCATATGATATCATGCAGCCTAGGTAATTAAAACAGTTCACTTGCTCTATGATTTCATTATTAATAATTATTTTTGTTCTTAATGGCGTTGTTCCCTTAAAACCCATCACTTCAGTCTTTTTAGTAGATATCTGAAGATCATATTCTTTGGCGATGCAGTTCAGTTTAAATAAAGCTCGTTGGAGGTCATCTTCTGTAGTTGTAAATATAGCCTGATCATCAGCAAACAATATTGTATTTAGAGGTGTATTGGTTCGGTTAAAAATTGTTTCCATATGTAATAGCCACCTTCTGGTGACGTCGTCAATGTATAAATTAAATAAAACAGGTGATAAAGGACACCCTTGTCGAACACCTCGTGTTATTTCTTTGCTTTCTTTGCTTATTCCATTCTTTAGTTTAATTCTAATTTTAGTGTTACTATATAAGCCTTGTATTACCCTTATTAGATGATCTGGTATTCCTTTAGATCTCAATACTTCCCATAATTTTTGACGATTAACAGTGTCAAAAGCTTTATTGTAATCAATAAAGGCAATATAAGTTGGGATGTTGTATTCCTATTTTTCTCAATCATCTGGCTTATGGAGAATACACAATCGATACAGGATCTATTCTTCCTAAAACCATGTTGTTCTTCCAGTAATATATTTTCTGTTATAACAGCTAATCGGTTTGTTATTATTTTAGAATATATTTTATATCCGGTATTTAGAAGACTGATCCCACGATAATTTCCACAATCTCTCCTGTCTCCTTTCTTAAATATGGGGATAATTATAGCTTCTTGCCATTCTTCTGGTGAATATCCATATTTCCAGCAAACATTTAAAAGATTTAGTAATCTGTACATAAAGTTTTCAGGAGCATACTTTATTAATTCCATATTAATGTCATCCGGGCCGGGAGCTTTTCTGTTCCGGCTGTTCTTTACAACATCTTTTTAACTCCTCTATCGTAATCGGATCAACGTCTTCGTTATTTATAGATAAATGTTCAAAGTTGTAATTATGCTCAGTTGTCCATAATTTTTCATAATAATTCAGCCATGTATTTTCACTAATTGGGTTCAATTCTAAATCATCTTTCTCAGTTTGATTCAGTTTCCTTAATATTTTGTATGCTTTCGTTTGTTTGCCATGTATATCGTATTCTACATCACTAATCAATTTCTCCCAACTTTGCCTTTTTAATTTCCTTATTTTTTTTTTACTAGTGCTGATTGTCTTTTATATTTTACATGATCTTCTATTGAACGTGTATGTAAGTAATTTAAATATAACTTCTTTTTAATTTCAATTAATTCCTTTAATTCTTCATTCCAAAAGTGTAAGTAGCGATTATTTCTTCTTTTTTCCTTTTTCCTAGGGCTTCTGATGCAGCCTGGTATAGAATTGATTTTAATTCTTGCCATTCAAGATTTATATTATTATTCACTGGCATATATGAGGTGAGATTCTTAAGTCTCTCATGGTATAGACTTCGTATACTCTTATCTTCAAGTAGATTTATTTTAAATGTTTCTTCTTGGGCTTTGGGTAGGTGTTTTGGTCTCTTCCATCTATGCGGTAAATTTATGGTAGATATCAATAAGAAGTGATCTGTGTAGACATCATAGCTTCTATACACTCTAGTGTCTTGTAACAAGGATGTTAATTTATTGTTTACCAGTACATAGTCAATTATGGACTTGCTGCCTCTTGCGCTCCATGTATATTTGTGCACTTCTTTATGTCTGAAAAACGTATTCGTTATTCGAAATTCATTTAATGAGGCAAAATCTATAAGGGATTTACCATTATGGTTTATGGTTGATTCACCATTTGACCCGACTATCTTATCAATTGTTTTGTTATCTACTCTTGCATTAAAGTCTCCAGCAATAATTATATAGCTGTTCTTATTTATCTTATCTACTTGAGTTTGAAGTTCATTGTAGAAGTCTTCAGTTTCTTTTGTCTTACCTTCTTCAGGTGCATAAGTTCCCACTATTGTAATGAAGGTTCTTCCTATTTTACATTGTAATGTTAATAATCGTTCATTTATGAAGGTATATGAATGAATGTTATTTTTCCATTTCTTGTTAATTAATATTGCAATTCCGGCTGCTGCCCTTTTATCTTGACTAACGCCACTATAGATCATTATATATTTTTTTAGTTCCAATGTACCTTTTAATTTCTTCTTTGTTTCGGGTATTATGGCTATGTCTACATTTGCACTATCAAGTTCTTTCTCTAATTCCGTTTCTTTGTTATATAATCCTCGTACATTCCATACAGCTATTCTGAGTGATGTGGTTTCGTTAAATCGTTTATCCTTAGTCTTAGCTTTTGTCGTCATGGGAAAATCAGTCCGGCTATATTCGCTATGGAGATTATGAGTAAGATTTTTTTACACTGGTGGGCTACCAACCCTCCGAGCAACCTATTATCCTCAGGAGAGGGGGATTTTCTGTTAGGGTCTCCTTCCCTTAGATGGTTGCCTTACATGGCTAACGAGAGTCCTCTTCCCGGGTTGATTTTCGGAGATTTCCTTCTCCTACGCCCTCACCAAGATCTCACATATAACAAGACTTATTAGAACTTAAATATCTGATAAAAGTATAAAAACTTTACTAATAATATTTTTAAACTTGACTTTTTACATTAAATTAAATTTTCCAAAATTTGAAAATTTTCACACATATTATTTCATAACTCCACAACCATGTCTGTATTTCTTTTTGTATTGGTATTTATATGTGCTATCTGGTAGGATGGAAGAGCAGGCCTTATGGCCTTAATCCTGTCAGATTAAATTAAATAAATAAATAAATAAATAAATAAATAAATAAATAAATAAATAAATAAATAAATTAGAGATAAAAGTCTGAAATTTTGTACACTGATTTAACATGCATTTATGCAAAAGGTAGACTACAATAATGACCATTTCTTTGAAAATAGAAAAATTAGGTCACAAAATATAATGCAAATTTTAATATATTTTATATAGGACAAATACAAATTAATTGTATTAAAATAAACAACTCTACATGTCTGAGAGTAGTCTACTTTTCAGAAATAAGTATTTATTACATGCAGGAAAAATATTAAAGATGTCAGAGAGACCATAACAATGTTTAAGGTTGCCAAATGATGTAACTGCAGATTTTTTTTCATACTTTGATAAAACTGATTTCAAAAATAGCGATTCAGCGTCGTTAAATAACCAAGTAAAAATGAAAAATAATAATCATAATAATTTTTAGCTGCAAGTTTAAATTCTATGCTGCAAAGTCATTTGAAACTTCACTTCGTTAGATGCTGTAATGATAATGATTAATGACATCTAACTTTAGAATGGCAGGGAGTATTAAGGAACTCCTAACCAAAACAACTGCTGTGTAATTTTAAGTATCGCTTGTAACAATGGACTACAAGTGTTGTTAAAGCGCTGTTCTGTTCTACACAACTTCAGGAGGGCAGGAAGGTCTCTCATCATGGAAATATATTGCTATTATGTTGAATTGTTACGAACTCACTGTCAAATAATTGTGGAATGGAAACATTGCGCAAACATTTAAAATTTTATGCATACTGTGAGAATTTCAAGATCAGAAACTGTACGGTTTCTTGAAAAGTATTTCGGAAATGTTTAATTTAGAAACTTCATAGCCTTCTTTGATAGTAGTGGCTAGTATAACCACAAAATCTGAGGCTGGCGAGTCCAATTATGAGATGACGTTTTAAGGGCGATGAAATCTTTGGTATATTATTTCTTTCGGGAGGGAATACAGTGGATTCTTGAATCGTAGCTTCACGTCACGTGAATTTCTTTTAGTAGGTTATTTTACGACGTTGTATCAACATCTCAGGTTAGTTAGTGTCTGAATGAAATGAAGGTGATAATGCCGTTGAAATGAGTCAGGGGTCCATTACCGATAGTTACCCAGCATTTGCTCACATTGGGTTGAGGAAAAATACTGGAAAAAACCCCAACCAGGTAACTTGCCCCGACCGGGTTTCGAATCCGGGCCACCTAGTTTCGAGGCCAGACGCGCTAGCCGTTACTCCATAGGTGTGGACGCCACGTGAAATAACAGTACCACCTATCTCTGAATGAGAGGCCTCCAGGCAAAGTAAACTTTCCTGTTCTCAAGCTCATAAAATGTAACTAAACCATTATTACAGCTGAATTAACCTCCTGGGTCCTGAGTATAAGTATAGTATACTATACTTCATACAAATTTGCCACTAGGTGATATCGTTATATACCACTTTGTTTCTGTGCTTCAAGCGCCTGACATCTCTTGGAACTTACAGGAATCACAAGAAGATCAATTAAATTATTCCAATGCGTGTTTAAACTATTTGTAAATGAAAGTGGCGACCAGCAATTTAACGCCAAGACGCCGTAGGACATGCTTTCGAAGTAAGTAAACAATAAACGTTATATTTTAAGGGTAAAAAATGTAATATAAGATGTATGTGCAGAGACTCGAAGTATGGTATAACAAAGCTGCATTTGTGACCTTAACTGTAACCTGCAGATTTTTTCAGCATTTTTCCTCATTTCAGTGACTTTTTTTTGAAATGTAGAATTTTATTGAACTTTAAAATAAAACGAAAATTGTCTCAGGACTCACGAGGTTAATAAAATAAAGGCACATTGCAGATAAAGTTTAGGAACATGCGGAAGGTGTATCCTGGCTGGCGATTTAAACTTTGATAGAACATGTAAATAGGCATACACCAGGGCTGGGCAGCAAGAGCGGATTCTACTCTCTCACGGGGAGCCTTATGTCTTCTCTTCATCCCCTTTCTTCTCCGCCGAATACCGCGTAGCGTTGATTCAGTGACGGATGAATATTAAGCGTCCCCGTTTAGAGTCTCGAACCGCTCCCGATGCCCAGCTCTGGCCTACACCTTTTGAAAAAACAAAATTATATTGATATTTTTTTTATGAAGAAGAGTGAAGCGTATTTTTTCTGGTCTTAATTCATATTTATGATGCCATACCATAGTGTACGTGAACTGTTACAGTATTGACATTGCAGGAGAACTAATTTTATTATAAATATTTCATTACGATTAGATGAAGGTTGGATCCATTTGAAAGGAGGCTTTGAGGAAAAATGGCAAGGATTATCTGGACGCGTAAGAAAACAAACCTACAAATGCTTCATGAAATAGAAGAAGACAGACAACTAATCTTTAAAATGACAATAGAAGAATATCCATTTTGGTCACAATTACTTCCATAAACAATTTTGAAGGTATTTTTGGGGGGAGGGGAAGAAGGAAAAGGGGAAAATCTCGAAAGATCATTTTTGAAGATAAGATGACAATCATACAAAAATTATTAGGAAATCAAAAGAGCAGTGGAAAGAACAAGAAGAGTTCTTCACGAATCAAACATTACAATCAAACATATTGGGGCTAATTTGAAGACACAGAGAAAAATTAGTGGGATACCATGACATTTCCATACGATGTAGATTGTTCAGAAATAAATAATGAACAGATTCTATAAGTTAGTTGTTTTAATTTTTAAACTGTTTTTCTGTGTGTGAGAAACGTATGTAGTTAATAAAATTCTTCTTCAGCTGCAAGAATATACTGAGAATCTGTTGCGCCTCAAAAACTATATTCCCAGCTAATCTTGGTCTTCCAACAGAACGTATTCCTGTGTGGCATATTGGAAAACTTGTTTTGTCAATCCAGATGGTTCCATTCTATGTGTTGATAAAGTTGCTACTGATGAAGACATACTTTGCTTTGTATTGAAAAACTGGTTTTGTGAATCTAGATGGATCCATTCTATGTGTTGATAAAATTGCTACTGATGGAGATATACTTTGCTTTGTAGACTATAAATGTTCCGTTGATCTTTTATTTTGACACTACGGACGTGGTCCTTGTGAGTGAATCCAGTTATTCGTCTTAAGAATCGCATCCCAGCTGATTCAATTTTCCTTTTTCTTGATCTGTTAAGGGCTCAATTCTCATTGTTATTTGTTAGAATTGGAACAACCAAAATAAACAAAAAATTGGAAACCTAAATCAGACGTAGGACTATGATAATGTAAACATAACACTAAAGTGAAATATGTGAATAAAAAAACCATATTAGATTTGCAAAAAAAAACTGCATAATATGTTAGTGTCCTTGCACTATGTAGAGGCGATGAATGGAGGGGATTAGGGTACATGCTGCCAAAATTATGTTCTTAAAACATGTACAAAGGGTTAAGTAAAGTAATACAAGAAATGAAGATGTACAAAGTAAATTGGAACTGTTTAGTTTAAACAAATAATTTAGAGGACTGCAGAAAGTAATGGCTAGAAGTAGTTGTAAAGAATACATTCAAAACAATTACACTAGTCGACAAAATTCAACTCTTTGTCTGTAACATGGAGAAAATCAAGTCACCTTTACTAAAACGACTCTTCTAAACACAAAAGTGATAGTAAAAATGTCGTAAGACGTAACTTTTTTGTGTTACAGAGGTGTAGTAGATTTCGCTGAAAACACACGTCTTTTTTATTTTACATGTAATACATATTACCATTAATGTGATTGTTTTATTAAACGAAATAAGACAATAGCTACAGAAAAAAGTAACAGGTAGCTCTGAATGTATGTTGATATTAAAAAAGTGGCCAAAAATTTCCATTTTATATCGTAAAAATCGCTAGTTTTCCAATAACTTATCGAACCTTAATTTAATTCTATATAATATTTTAAATTATGATCAAAAATAATAGTATTGTCTAAGAAAACACCTTTGTGAGCCAGTTTTCCAGCAAACTGAAGTAGACAACTTACATTATTTTTTAAATTGTGTAGCTAATTTGAATTTAAAAACCATGTTGAGGCAAATAAGCAGTTATATTAAATTGAGTTAAACAAGGTCCGTCTATGCTATCTTTGAAACAAAATAACTAAAGGTTATTTGTACACATTATACTATAAGTTTAAACGTTTTCGACTCTACAGAGTCGTCATCAGAAGTTATGCCGTAGAATAAATAGGAATTTGAATGTACATTTATGTGATCTGCTGTAGTGTATAAAACTGTTAAGGCTAAACAAGTTGCAAACATTAGTTATAAAATACAATTATAAATCTTATATGGTTAAAATTAAAACAAATTTAAAAAATCAATGAAATACTTGTATAAGCTGTTACATCAGTATAATTTCAAAACAAGGATGGGCTACAGCTTGTTGAAGAGTCTGTGATAAGGGGATCACATAATTCCAGTGCAGTGTCTTGTGCGTAGAATAAACTAAAAAATTGAGGATCACGGTGAAAGTTCCAATGTCTGGCTGCCAAATTAGTTTAGGAGAAAAATCAATTCTAGTACAAGATTGCGTTAAAATTTTCAGTTCCAGAAAACTGAAATGAAGTTAAAGATAAAGTTACCTGTCAGTGATTATGTTTGACCTCTTCTACAGCGAATTTCGACTAAAATTTTAGCAGAACATTCTAGAAATTATGAAGTTTATTTTTGGAGTAAAACAAAAACCTGTAATTTCTTCAAAAATTTACATATTTCAGTAGTTCATTCCCTTAATAATTTTTTCTTGAATTTATATTATTATATGAAAGTACGTTTATGTGTTAATTCACAAATTTCGTCCCTTTTTTTAGTTGGGGCAACTTACTTCAATTGCCCCATAAGAACTTATCATTAATCAGAGCAGATAATCCGCATGTTAACATGATAAGACAGATGTCGAACTGAAATCGTCGTATGATTCCCTCTGCCTTTCTTTTCCCGAAGACTTTACTAAAGCTACAATTCGAAATTTTCGAGAAGAATTGAGAGGTCGTGAATATGAATCATGGAAGACCCTTTCAGGATTGGGAAAAGGTGTTGAGATGTATAGCGAAGTAACAGCCGCCAACAGTTGGATTGCAAACAAGAAAGGACTTTCGACTAGTGAATGGATATCTAGCCTGAAAATGACAGCAAATTTAGCAGCTGTTCGTTCCGTTCCCGGCAGATCTCTCGACGGTACCCGGTGCAGACATGGCTGCCCGGAGATTGAAACTTTAGCACATGTCTTGAGATTCTGTGAATAGGGATTGCTCTTGAGGAACTCTATACATCATCTTGTAAGATCCGAAATTGCTGCCACATTAAGAAATAAGGGCTGGATAGTGGAAGAAGAAATCTCCTGTCTAGCTGAAAATGGGCCAACGAGACGAGGAGATATTTTAGCGTATAATGCTAACACTAAACAGGGCATCATTGTGGATCCCACGATACGTTTTTAAGTAGGATGTCATCAGTCAGCCGAGGTCCACCGTGAGAAGAAGTCGATCTATGAGCCTACAGTCAACTATTTCAAGCTGAAATATGCCTTAATTCACGTTGAGGTATTCGGCTTGCTCATAGGTGCTCGAGGGACTATAGGCCTACAAGTTTTTCCGAAAAATTTCGACGGCAGTTTGCTCTACCTACATCTCTGAGGGATGACATTGTGATAATTGTGTTAAAAATCCTGCCAAATCCTAATTAATCACATGGTGCCACATTAATAGCAATTGTAATTTTTCACGCCCTTTTCTTTGTTTCCCTTCTTTAAAATTTAATACCTATGTTTACATATGTATAATAATTTTTTTGAGGATATACTGAGTCCGTAAGGGCTACCCTCAATGGGGGGCAGTTTAGTATTATTATTTATTTAACTGAATCGAGTTATCTGACGACCTGCTTACATTTGACTTTTATTAATGCATTAACTTGGATGCGAGTAGAGTTAGTTAACTGGAAAGCGCGGAAGATGGAAGCGAGTGGTCTAAAACAAAGGTAAACTACGTGAATTGCGAGCTACTGGCAGTATGATATGGAATTCAGTGAGGAAGGTGGAACATTATATCTGCATGTGTTATTAGTATGATCATAAGCCAGGCTGATGACCGCACCTAACAACATATGCTGTTATAGGTGGTAGCCAGCGGTTTGGATTTGCAGGGGTAGTTGAAAGCTATATGTAATGCCCCTTTACAGTTGCTAAACTGGGTGTGTTCCAGGCGGCTTCTCTGCGTGTTGTATGTGTGTGCTACAAACATCTCTCACCCTCTTCCCTCCGCTGTTATGAGTAGAATGCAGTATGTCCATTTGCAACAGAAGTGCGACACGGACGGGCTCGACATTTATTATGCATCAGAATAATGCCTCCAAAATTCATAACCTCTTTTTTTGTATTATGTTACATATATAGCCTGCAATTAAGGAATATTATTTTTAGCGGTCAGCATTAATATCAGGATTTTAATTCACGCTCTGACACCGATAATATTGCACAGCTTTGACCTAAAAAAACAGGACATTTAGTTTTTTTTATCGATGTACTCAGCGCCTCGTTTTCTGCTTTTACATACATTTCCTTTTCCTCTTTTATTTATTTTCCATTAAGTTTTTTTCCACTCTTCAGCGGTTTGCCTCTAATGCTCTTTATTCTCGATAAAGAGAAGCGCACTGAGTCAGATGCCATACTTCTCTGACAGATTGCCGACCTTTTGTGGAAGGTGAGAAAATTACAACCAAATACGGTTATGAAGGATTGTAAGATTGGGAAAGCAGCGGGTCGTGGATCTGGTAATTGGTAATATCCCAGTATTCACTGGGAGGATTCAGGAAATCACAACAAAAAAAAGTTAGGTTAGATGTCTCTGGTATCGAACCCCGGACCTCTTTCAATTGCTTTGTAGATAAATAATTGCTTAAATGGCGATTTTACTCGTGTTAATTATGTAAGCATGTGCGGCTTAAAGCTGTTTCGGTGGTACTCGACACCATCCTCAGAGCCTTCTGTGTCTCGGTGCCATCTCAACTTCGCTGCCTGTTGTGTGGGTGCGTTCGTGTGATGAAGAGTTGTGTCAAATAGTATGTGTGTTCTGAAATTGATCTGTGTGTTGAGAATTTGATTTGGGTGTGTTTTAGTGTGTCTGTATATTTCATATTGTTCTAGTGTGTTGAGTTTTTGGTTTTTGGGTTGTATGTGAGGATTTCCATGCTTTGTAGAATTCAAAATTTCATCTTACTCTGCTTATTGTAAAAACAAAATACTAGGTTCAGCGGAAAACCGCTGATGTTGAACAATGAGAATAATCTACATCTTCATTTTTTTTAAATAACAACAACATTTAAAAGATCATGAAAACGTCGAACTGGCTAAAATTATGATCTGAAAAACGTTTTGTAATAATGAAAGAATGTATAAAAAATGTGGAATATGTTGTGAATAAATAAATAATGCAATTTTATAACGTTATTGCTTACAATCTTGCAATATTTAAATATTTTAGAGATGCAAAAATGTGTTATTTTAAGGATGCATTCTAATTGCCGTCAACCTGGCTGCAATGAGGCAGAAACTCTTGGCCACGTGTTGGGCTTTTGTCGGAAAAGAGAGTTATTGCGTAACAACAGGCATCATAGAGTCGGTAGAGCTATCGCCTGTCTTCTTCGGAACAAGGGTTGGGAAGTTCATGAAGAGGTCCACTGTATTTCTGAAGACGACTCTCACAGAAAAGCTGATACAATGGCAATAAACAGACAACAACAAAAGGATATTATCATAGATCCAGCTATATCATAGATCTAAACCAAGCTCATCAGGTTGATCATGAAAAGAGGGCATTTATGAGCCTTGTATTTCCTACCTTAGTGACAAGTATAACATCCCTCTCTTCAATTGGTGAGTGACAGGTTTGTTTTTTGGTTCTCGGAGTGCTTTATCAAAATTTACATATAATTTTTAAAACAATTATCATTACCATCTTTTGAAATTCAAAAAATTATCTCGCAAATTCTTAAACATTCCGTGCAGATTATACAATTTTATTTATACCACTCAGAAGGTCTTAATTAAGAATCTCTTAATTTTACATAAAATCTAATAAATATAATTTTAAGGTCATCTTCTAAGATCTTATTTTATAATTGATAATCAATTGTGCTTAATTATTAAATTTTATTTTTATAACAATATTCATATTTAATTAATTGTATTATATTTATTTGCTATTAATTTCCGGATCCTCGTGGTCATCCTTAATTAAGGTCGGACGATTTTCTCTCTCTCTCTCTCTCTCTCTCTCTCTCTCTCTCTTTGCTTCAGAGATAAGTGACAATTTCAGTCGATAGATGAGTGTGTGATAATAGTGTCACCTATACAGAAGTGGTGGAATTATTTCAAAGTTTGTCTGTTTGTTACAATCTGTGGTACGAACGTATCCCGTGGTTACAAGGTTCGCTTACATGATCACAAAATTCTAGGTCAGATATCTTTGAATACCAGTATACGCGTTAAGTTACTCTGGATAATCTATGAAGAACTAAGTTGTCTACGTTTCTCGATATTAATGACATCTATAAATTTGTTCGCAAAGCCGGGGCGAATAATGCCAATTTAAGATCCATGTCATTCGAAAAATAAAAGTTGTGTTTTTCATTTCTAGACCAAATTCATATGGCGACACGACCCACAGTTTGGTATGGAACTTACGGTGTTACTAATTTCGTTCTCCATAATTTTAATTAGGTGGTTCGACAGCAGTGATGCCAAGTTTTTTCACACTGATATCCCTACAAACGTTTGAAAAAAAAAACACACAATAAGTAGAAAATCCCTATGTTGTTGGGTCAAATCAAAGTTCAACGGTACCATTTGATAACCATGTGTTCCTTAACAAGAGATAAATTAAAATAAGACGATTAGTACTTACTTACAATTGGCTTTTAAGGAACCCGCAAGTTCATTGCAGGCCTCACATAAGCCCGCCATCTGTTCCTATCCTGTGCTAGATTAATCCAGTCTCTATCATCATATCCCACCTCCCTCAAATCCATTTTAATATTATACTCCTATCTACGTCTCGGCCTCTCCAAAGATCTTTTTCCCCACAAATCTACCAACTAACACTCTTTATACATTTCTGGATTGGCCCATACATGTCCTCCCCATATCAAAGGTCTGGATTTAATGTTCCTAATTATATCAGGTGAAGAATACAATGCTTGCAGTTCTACGTTGTGTAACTTTCTTCGTTCTCCTGTAACTTCATCCCTTTTAGCCCCAAATATTTTCCTAAGAACCTTATTCTCAAACACCCTTAATCTCTATTCCTCTCTCCAAGTGAGAGTCCAAGTTTCACAACCACAAAGAACAACCGGTAATATAACTGTTTTATAAATTCTAACTTTCAGTTTTTTTTTTACAGCAGACTAGATGACAAAAGCTTCTCAACCGAATAATAACAGGAATTTTTCATATTTATTCTGCGTTTAATTTCCTCCCGAGTGTCATTTATATTTGTTACTGTTGCTCTAAGATATTTGAATTTTTCCACCTCTTCGAAGGATAAATCTCCAAATTTTATATTTCCATTTCGTAGAATATTCTGGTCACGAGGCATAATGATATACTTCGTCTTTTCGGGGTTCGCTTCCAAACCTATCGCTTTTTTTGCTTCAAGTAAAATTTCCGTGTTTTCCATAATCATTTGTGACTTTTCTCCTAACATATTCTCCTAACATAGTACTTAAAGATATAATTAAAATTGGGGTTCCTCGTTATTTGCCATCTCCCTTTCACCCACTTTAAGTCCAATAACTTCGTCGTTTTTTGCCCCATTTGTACATGATTTCATTAAATAATTTAGCATTTCTTGTTTGCAAGATTGCCATGGCACATATTTTTCTTTTTGCTCATGCCTAGTTTTATAAGCTCAAGTGAAGAAACCGTGTCTTTAAATGATTTATTTTTTTATTGTTTTGATATCACACCATGCAAAATTTGCGTTCCACAGAAGCATTAGAATGCTGCTGAGACATAGATTTTGTTGATTTTTTTTCTATATTTTGAGACATGAATTGAAGTTAAAATTTTGGAATTCCTCAATTTGTTTTCAAAATCCCAAAATTGGCAACTTTCAATAATTATGGCAATTATTTCGACGGAAGAAAAATTAGGAAAACGCATAAATAAGACTGTTCAAAGATTAAGCATTTCACTTCATTTCACTTTAAGTCAATAATGAATTCTGAAATGGTACAAAATGACAATACTCTGTAACTGACTCTGTGAATAGAGAAGCAGAGAACCTCTTGTGTGATTGTATGATTATGAGTGAGAGGTAGAGCGAGAGGGATTCCTAAAAGGCTGGTGTACCCACGAATGCTTATTTCATCACTCTTGAACGTACAGTAAAAGTGAAGGCGATTTTGTCCACGGAACAATAGAATATAATAATGACAGTTGACTTAATATATGCCTAACTAGGAGAGGGGCCATAAAGGGAAAACACTAGAGGTGAGACATTCGATCCGGTGCTGTGGATTGTACTTCGGCGTAGCTCTGTGGTTAGAGCACTCGGTATGTAGAACCAAGGACCCGGGTTCGATCCCCGGCGCCGGAGCGCATTTTTCTCCTCTAATAATAATTGCTACCATAACGGTTATATTCTGTAGGACCAAGAATTAATCTTTACGTAAATAGAACATAAGCTATTTCGATCACGAAGCTTGGGGTTTCTCAGTACTAAGGCTCCTTGTTCTGTTTTAAGAGAAAATAATTGTCCACCAGTAATAAGCAGACAAAAAAGAAACACACACCGAAAATCCCTACATTTTTTCAATTATTTATTTTTAAAATCCCGAAATCCCTTTTCGTGTGAAAAATCCCCACGCCGAGGGATAAATCCTTACACATGGCAACACTGCTCTACAGACGCATTTTATCTGTCGTATTCATATTATGCCACCTGTTTCCTATCATCATTTTGTACATTTTAATATTTTTTATTAATTTAATACAAATAAATTTAGTGTATTATTTTTTGTTTTGTACAGATATATATTTTTTTAGGCCTGAGTGAACTTAACCCTCCTGCTACCAAGGCTTAATACAACTTACTAATACCAAGAGGGGGTAATACAATTACCCCATCAAAATCACATACCAGTCTTTGTTAAGAATTTTGAATATTTAACAATTTATATATTATTGACTGTAAACCTCCAGAAAGTGTAAAAATGTAAAATAATCGTCCTGTTTTTTTAAAATACACTGTGGTTCAGAAGTCCCATTCCACATTGTTGAAAACGTATACCGTTTTGACATATTGGACAACAATACTATAAGCTATGAATGTCACAGTACTATAATATAAATTGGAAGTCATTTAAGGTAATTTTGGAAATTTAAGTATTAGGATACAATATATACATAACCATGAAAATCTTAAAAAAATTGTTTGTCATGAAATAAAATTATAAAATATCTATAAAATCTTCTAACAATAAATAAATAAAAATGTAAATTCAACAAAACAAAATTTAGTTCTTTGTTGAAATTAAAATATTCCAACACCACCTATACCATCCTCTAATTGAGTTTTTGGCTAATATGTAAATCTATTATCAGGCCGTACATCTCACCTGACGATATGTGACAGAGGAAGAACAATTTTTTGTATGTATCTGAAGTCTGACTATGTAATATATAGCTAGTAGGCGATGTATGCAATGGAGGTGTATCTCCTGCCCTAGTTGCCTCATAAGTGGTACCTTCTTGGTATGACTTGTGTGGTTCAGACCTGTCTTTGGACAGTTGGCCACAACCACCTCTGCTACAATGGTCATGTCGAAAAAAAAAAAAAGGATTCACTAATAATTACTTACTTACTTACTTACTTACTTACAAATGGCTTTTAAGGAACCCGCAGGTTCATTTCCGCCCTCATATAAGCCCACTATCGGTCCCTATCCTGTGCAAGATTAATCCAATTTCTATCATCATATCCCACCTCCCTCAAATCCATTTTAATATCATCCTCCCAACTACGTCTTGGTCTCCCCAAAGATCTTTTTTCCTCCGGTTTCCCAACTAACACACTGTATGCATTTCTGTATTCACCCATACGTGCTACATGCCCTGCCTATCTCAAACGTCTGGATTTAATGTTCCTAATTATGTCAGGTGAAGAATACAATGCATGCAGTTCTGAGTTGTGTAACTTTTTCCATTCATCTGTAACTTCATCTCTCTTAGCCCCAAATATTTCCACTAATAATTATTTCCAATAAAATCGCTTTTTGAATAATAGGCGAACAAAGGAATTAAAAAAAATATTGGAAGCCAAAGATCATGATAATATAAATAACAATATGAGCAAAGACATAAGTGACAGGAAGGAAAATAATTTGGAACCAGACAAACTCATAAATGAAGAAAATTAAGCAACAGATTGAATTTAATATCCTGGAATTTTCATGACACAGACTACCAAGTGGAGTAACAAGACCACTCCACGAGAATAAAGCGAATTACTTCTTAAAATAGATCAGTTATTTATGTTATTCTTATTTTAAAATGTTAGTAGACATATAACAGAAAAATAGAAGGAATTTAAAAATAAATATGGGCAAAAATTGAAAAAAAAATTCTCAAACCGTCAGTGGGAATATTAATACTTAACGCATTTACATAAATTAAATTATACAAAAGAATTAATTATTGAATGTTCATTATATTACAGTGCATATGTGTACCTAATATAATACAGGGTAACTACAGTACATGCGCAAGTTTATTAGTGATACTGATTGATATGTTGGTGATAGGGACCATCTGTTTGTTCGGTGCCGATGTCCTGTGTATGTTTCTCTGGGTGGCTGGATATCACAGTTAATCCCCATATTAGATTTCCAATAATGACCGGTGTGGGTGGGAGGCCGGATCTTCACCACATAATACGAAAGTGGTTGCCGCTGCGTTACCACTGTTAACAAGCTTAACGTCATGACAATGCGTTTTACGCTTTACGCGTCAAATTTGAAACCACCTCTAATTGCTTAAGCGTATATCACGGTTTCTTAAAAATTTTAATTGCAATTTTGTAAAAATGTCAGCGATAATAGAGGAACATTTTAAGGTTAGCGTTAGCATTAAATACCGCGTGAAACTCTGCTTAAATTATGTAATAAGGAAATGTACAATGATCTGAAGTTATTTATTTTAAATATAGGTTCCGTAACATGTGTTGAAATTGAATGCGTAATTTGTAAAATATTAAAATACAGGCCTTGTATTTCCATATCTAACCGTAGAATATTATCGTCATTGAGTAGTAATGTATTGCTATCGGTATGTGAAAATGACGTAATAGGCGAAAAGAGTGTTTTTGGGCTCGAAATTAGTTTCGGAATATAATTTATATTTCCTTTTTGGTAGTTTTATTTGTTTAGATCTTGCTTTTTGTTTATAATTTTTATTTTTATGACAATAAACTTACATGAAATATAAACTCATATATTGTTCTCCAACCAGAAGAAAGTCTCAGGGGAATGAGGCGCAGCGAGGGAAAGTTGTGAATGTATGTTGATGCCATAAGGTCACACACGTGGGTACACGCATCTGCATTTGCTAACTCTCAAAGCACAAATGACAACACTGATACACACATACTTATATTATCCTAGTTACAAAATTAGATCACGGTTAATCTCCTGGTCTTTTAATCTCTCCATACAGGAGAGGAATGTGCATTTTTTTAAACTGACGTTATAACAGTAATAATATTATCTATCTACTTCGCTCCAATAGATGACGAAATAGTAAGCACATTCCTTTCACGGTTAATCTCCTGGTTGGAGAAGAGCCTAACTGCAAGAAAATATTTATAAATAGGCCTGTAATTTTTATTTACTTTCTTCAGTTTTTTGTTTTTTTTTTGTTCCTAATTTCTACTTATATAAAAATAAATTTACAGAAAAAATATATATATAAATCTAATTACAACAAAATATTTCAAAATACAATTTTACTTTTTCTTTTCTTTTCCTCGGTAGCGGAATACATGGTGAGTTTCCCGTTTCCTTGCTTCTTTTTCTTCTTTCTCCTTTCGCTTGTTTTCTACAATTATTCTCAATTTTCCTACTGTATCTTCCATTAATTTTTTTCTCCTTGAGTTGTAACTTCATCCTGGTATGTATTTTGGATCTTTGTCACTGTCACAAGCTTCATATTCAATCTCTCCATTGCCTTCAGCACCTCATCTGAAGTTTCATCTATATAATTTGCAGATTAGTGTCAGGATCATCACGTAAGTTTTCATCCAGTATTATTTTGTTAGATAAAACACACTTATAAGAAAATGAATAAACTGAACTGACAGAAAATTTTCTATTAATACTATTGATACGTAAATCTCACGTATATTTCCAAATATATCTTATAATAATTTGGCTAAACGTATAAGTTGCAACCTGCTGTCACGACTGCTATTCAGCAACTGACAGATGGGAGCATAGCTAGAAGAAGAAGGGGCTCGTTTGGCGGGAAAAGTAGTGAGGATCAATTGTTTACCCATTATACGTCAAAATGACGTACGATAGCATTCTAGGGTTAAAAGACTTAGATGATTTTAATATTTAATATGTGAAAGAGATTTATTAAAAAATGAAATGTGTATTACTCGACCAAGGCGAGTGGAGCCGCGGGCGTAATGTGAACTATCGCGATGCAGTATTATGAACGAAGGAGCAGTAGCGCCACGGCTCCGGGCTGCAGGACTCCACTGGCCTTGGTCGAGTAATAGACCTACCTACTGGATTTATTACAAAGACCATAAAATATTTAAATATTAGTCGAATTTTATTTACAGTACGATTATTTAGTCCTGACAGTCGCCGGAGATGAGCGTTTGGGTCAGGCGAGTCCATTTATCCGTTTAATCAATTTTCGGTTGCCTAAAATACGGCAAATAAAGTAATAAATCAAATTTATAACGTAAGTCAAATATTACATTTGAAGGCATTAGAAGAGTGCACTGCTATACACTTTGCTTATTGCTTGATATTTCCTTATATCTACTTTAATATTATCCCATTTTGTCTTCAATATTGCTGAAGACATTGGGATGAGGTTTTTTTTTGCATTTATATCTGTTTCTACTCATTTCCAACCTTTCTTCTTTTCTTCTAAATTCTGTCCATCCGTGTTTTTTTGTTTTCAATTTTAATATATTTTGAGGTTACCTCTGTTTATGATGACATTTTATTGTCCTACTATAACAAAACAACTCACTATTGCTTAATTAGCAAGGCATGTGACCTTCGAAATTACTATTTTACTATGATTCCGAAAGCCGTGATGACTTAATTGTGAAATTAAATTAATTCACTTTATTTTAGTTTTGTGAAATGCAAACTAATTAAATATGATTTAACCTTCATATTTAAGTTGAATTACAATTAGTTAATTGTGGATTAGTAACATGTTGGTGAAATCGGGCCTAAGATATCAGAAGCGGTGTGTACGAAATAGAGTGAAGAATACAGAAACACAATAATATAATTATCTTGTACGAAAAAAATTAAAATAACTAGATATGTGAATATATACATACATTATCAACGTAGTTATAAATAAATGCCTTATCTTAAATTAAGTGGAAACCTCTCCAAATAACAATAATACTCGTATCCACTATTTAGAAATTGAAATAATTTTGAATGGAAATGGCTTTATCGTGTAACTTTGTAACATGACTGAACTTTCAGAATGACCTTTGACATACTATAACTTATGCATGAACGACGTCTGGATAAGGATGACACGGTACAGTCGACGAATATAATTGGACGATATTCCTCAGCGCTGCGTCATAACGGGAAGATACAAAGTAAACTTAAGATATATCCTAATGATATATTCAACAGAATTTGAGTGTTGATGTCATTTCGTATTTTGCCACAGTGATTTTTACAATCATGTATTACTGTAAGAGCAATTTCACGCATGCTGAAAGAAAATTAAATGTGAAGTGCTGTGTAAGTAATACTTAGAAATGAAACGATTTTAAATTTGAGTGTTTGAGATGTTAAGTGAAGTGACTTATTCAAATATTTTCTTTCTCATTATACGAGATAAATGAGGGGTCAGAAGCAAAGGGGTACAAGTGACATTTCTAGGAAGATGAGTTAAGTGCATCTAGGGCAAGCTAAAGCATCTGAAATTGTAGTGGCAAATATCTTTTAACCACATCACACACTAAAATTGGGGGGGGGGGGAACAATTTCACGGAATTTAAGAAAGCTTAAGCACTTTCAACCACATTTTATAAAAAATAACTTAAGTGCACTTATACCCCTTTGCTTCTGATTCCCTCAAATATACGTTGCTTTTCACATGTGTATTAGTCTATGTACAAAACGTTACTGGATGTGTGATTGATATTTAATTAATTCATAGGAAAGATATTCACATGAAAGCCACCGGCGTGGCTCAGTAGTTAAGGCGCTTGCCTGCCGGTCTGAAGTTACGCTCGGGCGCGGGTTCGATCCCCGCTTGGGCTGATTATCTGGTTGGGTTTTTTCCGAGGTTTTTCCCAACTGTAAGGTGAATGCAAGGTAATCTATGGCGAATCCTCGGTCTCATCTCGCCAAATACCATTTAGCTATCACCAATCTCATCGACGCTAAATAACCTAGTAGTTGATGCTGCGTCGTTAAATAACCAACTAAAACAAACTATTCACATGAAACGTAGTAGTTTTTTCTCTCACCATTTTAAACAATAATACGATCTACATACAGAAAATCGGACGGCACATTAGAGCACAAGCTTGACCGAAAAACGACAATACCGGTACTAATTTTAATATTCATTTTCTTTGTTTTTCCGTTGAGTTACTTTGTATAATTTTTATTTACGCTTATTTGTGTATTTTTACAGTGCAGAAACTTTTCAAATATCATAACATAATTCACATTACAGCAGCAAAAATGTTCGCCTTTTATGGTATCTTGAGGTCGTAATATAAGATAAAATCTATAATGTTATTGTTGTTGTTCAGTCAACTGTCCGAAGACAGGTCTGAACTTCACAAGTAATGTCAACAAGGCACCACTTATGAGGCAACTAGGCCAGGAGATAATGGAGTAGGGTGGCCAGTTATTTTCCCCCTCCATTGCATACATCGCCGATTAGATACATACCTATTACACTAATCAGACTTCAGATGTATACAAACAATAAGTTCTTCCTCTAGTACATATCGTCAAGTGATATATACTGCCTGAAAATAGATGTACATAGCAGCCAAAACATAAATTAGAGGACAATCTCAAGTAAATCAAAATTTAAAATATCTCATACACAAATTTACATTATAACCACATTAAAATAAAGATAAATGCCTCCTGTTAGAGGGAAAGTTCTAACTTTTCTCACGCTGAGAGCTAACCTACGGTAGAAGATGCACTTGAATATGTATTGAACTTTATTTTTTAGTGCATTTTTAATTTTTGATGTCTGATAGTTTTACTTTTCAGACTATGCTCAAATTTACCTCTAGATATTTTCATTCACTTCTTCCTCTTCCTACTCAGGACCACTGTTGGCCTGCCCTCTCCTTGAAGAAGTCCGCCCATCTGCGTCTAGATCTGCCTTGAAGCCGTTTGCCCGCACTGGGTTCCCACATGGAAGTCTTGTAAGACCATCTGTCGTCCCTCAGACTTGCGATGTGGCCTCCTCATTTCTATTTTGTTCTGATGGCTAGTTATGTGATGTCCGTTGTTGATGATAACTGGTGCAGCGTCGCATTTGATATTCTGTCTCTCAGAAAATCACCTAGGATCTTGCGTTGCATTTTTCGTTGACATGTTTGGATTGAGTTCTTCTGTTTTTCCGTTAGTGACCTTGTTTGACACACATAGAGCAATACAAGTCTCCAGAGCTTCAAATTTAATTCTCTTGTTTAGTGTATTATCTAGTGCTGTGTTCAAAAAAAGTTTTACATTTTGCAAGTGTACACAGTTTATGTTACACTACGTCAATCATGTTTACATTTAATTGCTATTGAACCGAGCAAAGATTGAAAGCCTTGCCGACAGGGAGGGTTAGTTCAGCCTGGCGTTTTTACCCAAATGCCTGTACACTTAGTAAGGGTGAATGCAATATTCAGTGCACAGTAAACATGGCTAGTTCCACCGTTGTGGCTGAGGGGTTAGCGAGTCTATCTCCGAACCCAGCGGGCCCGGGTTCGATTCCCGGTCGGTACGAGTTGCCTGGGTGAGGTTTTTTCAGGGGTTTTCCCTCAATTTTATGGATAAAATTCAGGTAATTTTATCAGGCGAATGGAGCCTCACACATCTTCGCCACTTCCTTTTCTCCCCTATCATCCATTCATTTATCATCCCGTTACTTCTTCTGGTTTTCAGATCACTGTACAGGTGGCTCTCCGAAACTGCTGGCTCTCTCGACCGGCCTCCATTGATTGTCTTTAAGTTATGATGGATAGATTCTCCAACGGAACCCGGGGCAGACCTTCTCGGGGGAGGACTTCCGCCTCAGACCGTTAAGGGAGCCTTGGGAAGGGTTGCCGAAGCAGGAGTGGTACATGAACTCTGTTGGCTGTAGGGACCGGTAGTTAAGGGTGTGAAGTGGTTAGGTCGGTGTGCATAGAGGATCGGTGGGCATGCAGCTCATCCCACATCGGGGGGTGTACAATAGACCTCAGATCTTAGTGCGTGGGATGTTCCCTCCCTTCCTCCTAACAAGAAAAAACACATGATTAGAGTGTCTATTCCAGCTGTGGGCCGGATTAGAAGATATGCGACAAGTGCATGTCGCCGCTCATGTAAGAATGCATCAAAGTGACGTTTCTAGACTGTGAAAGAAGTGCAGAGGCATTCAAATAGTATCTTACAAACAACGGCACAGGGACGTCCAAGTAAAACAATCTACAGACAGAACCGATATGTACGGCTTTTGTCCCGTCGTAAGCCGACCGCCACGGCAAACACTTTGTGCCATAATTTCTTCGGGGCTACTGGAGTGAATGTGTCAACCCCGACGGTTGGAAATCTACTTCATGACATAGACCTTCAATTAAGGAGACCCTTGTGGAAAGCTCCGCTCAAGTCACAGCACAAGGCAGCACGCGTATAGTGGACAACGAATCATAGGGAATGGCGCCGGGAAGAATGAAATCTCCCGCTGTTCCATGAGCTTGCATCCACACAACAAAAATATTTGTGTTTGGAGGAAACCCAATGAAAGAGCGATTCTGTGATCCTGGGACGTCAGATCATGTTTTGGGGTAGGATCTTGTTTGGTCGACGTAGGAGCTCAGGTATACAGAGCTAGGCTTCTCGAACCTGTTGTTACAGATTTTGCTAATACTATGGGTGAAGACCTTACGCTAATGGACAATAATGCTCGACTCCATAGAGGAGAACTGGTCAACGAGTGTCTGGAAAGACATGGCATCCACAGAATTGAGTGGCCGGTGTATTCCCCACTATGAACTGTGTTTTGATCATGCCTGGGCAAAATATTGAAGAACAATATATTTGATCGTGAAAACCCCCTGTTAACCGCCAGCAGCTGATTGAAGCTTCCATTGAGGAGTAGGATAATCTGCTCCAGAACGATTTGGATCATGTGGAGCACAACATTTCCAGTCGTGTTCGAGCATGACTCCATGTCTCTTGTCATGGTGACCGTTCATCTCATTGAAGTTCAAGGAAAATGGAAATGAATTGTTAGGAAAATGTGTTTTTCTTTTGTACAAAACTCACATTTTCAGTTTTATGGTTTGTTTTTAGTTGGTTGTTTTACGACGCTTTATCAACATCTTAGGTTATTTAGCGCCTGAATGAGATGAAGGTGATAATGCCGGTGAAATGAGTCCGGGGTCCAGCACCGAAAGTTACCCAGCATTTGCTCATATTGGGTTGAGGGAAAACTCTTGGAAAAAAACGTCAACCAGGTAACTTGTCGCTACCGGGAATCGAACCTGGGCCACATGGTTTCGCGGCCAGACGTGCTAACCGTTACTCCAGAGATGTGGATCTACGCTGTGTTTGTTTTCTGTTTGCTTAAATCGGTAAGATAAAATATTTCTCCGTATTGTTGGACATCCTTTGTAACTTGTAATGTAATGACAGTCAGTACTGATTACAGAAACTATAGTCAATCACAATATGTAAAACTTTTTTTGAACACTAATAGTATAGATTATTGCCAATCACTATTTACATACATAATGGATTTTTCAAATTGCAAAATTGGTTATAGGCCTTCAAATTAAATTTTGTCATAAATCAGTTGAATATGGTATAACGCTAGCATCTCTGGACCTTTATAGGTGAACTTGATTATACACTACACATACACACATGCATACATGCATGCATGCATACATACACGCATACATACATGCATACACACATACATACATACATACATACAGTCCACACCTGTGGAGTAACGGTTAGCATGTCTAGCCGCGAAACAAGGTGGCCCAGGTTCGATTCCCGGTTGGGACAAGTTACCTGGTTGAGGTTTTTTCCGGGGTTTTCCCTCAACCCAATATGAGCAAATGCTGGGTAACTTTCGGTGTTCGACCCCGGATTCATTTCACCTTCATATCATTCAGACGCTAAATAACCTGAGCTGTTGATAAAGCGTCGTAAAATAACCTACTAAAATAAAATACATACATACATACATACACACATATACATACACACATGCATACATACATTCATACATACACACTTGCATACATACATTCATACATACACACATGCATACATACATACATACACACATACATACATACATACACACATGCATACATACATACACACATGCATACATACATTCATACATACACACATACATACACACATGCATACATACATTCATACATACACACATGCATACATACATACATACATACATGCATACATTCATACATACATACATTCATACATTCATACATACATGCATACATACATGCATACACACATGCATACATACATGCATACACACATTCATTCATACATACGTACGTACATACATACATACATACATACATACATACATAATACATACATACGTACGTACATACATACATACATACATACATACATACATAATACATACATACGACTTCTTATAAGACTTTTTTACTTTTCAAATCCAGCATAATAGTAATAATACGGAATAACAAAATTGTTGTTTATTATTAGAATCGAATATCGAAGTTGAAATTGGAGCAGACATTTTGTATTTCATGTTCTACATTTCCGATAACTGGCAAGAAAAATAAGAACATTTTATTCCCTAGAGAACGCAACAAAATTATAGCATAGGTCAGTGGTTTCCAAACTTTACGTAGCTGCTCCCACACCCATATCTTATCAAACTTTTCGTCTGCCGCCCTCCTGCAAGCCGCCGGTATAACAAAGTTTTCACAACCAATTATTTTCTCCCCATAGGGTGGGGTTCTGCCCGAGATATCCGAAAGAAATGTGTAAGTGTAATATTTTGGCTGAAAGCATCTAAATTATTAACGCATATTATATTATTCAACACCTCAGAAATTGTAAAGGTGAATATACGATACAGAACTATTATTATCGTTCTATTTCATTCAATCCAGTTATTTGCTATTGTATTCAGATATGATAATATATGCAGTTATCCTCTCCTCTCCTCTCCTCTCCTCTCCTCTCCTCTCCTCTCCTCTCCTCTCCTCTCCTCTCCTCTCCTCTCCTCTCCTCTCCTCTCCTCTCCTTCTTGATTCATTTCTGTTTTATTTTCTCCTTTTGTCCTCATATGTCTCTTTCTTTATATTTTCTACTCATCTGAATTGCGCGTTTTCAGTCATCGTAGTTATGGTGACAGCTAACGAGATGATATGGCACTATTTTTATATTCCGCTTTCTGTAATATTTCTAAACATTTTATAAATTTCATAATTCTGTCGAAATACAGACGTTTGTATAAAACTTTGGACAATCCTGTGTATGTAGACATATTTTGATAAAGAGTGGTTATTACTTAGAGTACCATAAAATACCCAACGTCAGCACATCTATAACGGTTTTTCCATGTTCTATACCTACAATATGGTATATGGAGTAGAGATATACCTTGCAGCTAAGGATGTCTTATATTTCAAGTGTATAGCCTTTCTTCTACTTTAAAAGGCCTTGGTCGTCCATTGGACAAGCAATGTATGGAGTCCACTATAGTGCCCCTCCCCAACCTCTAACCACTGGTCTCAAGAAGCTACTGTATTTCGTAGGCTAAGAGAAACTTTTTTTATTCTGCCAAGCTAAAAGCTTTCCTTCCTAAGAACAGTGTTATTGAATGTGACAGGCTTGGGGTCCATTCTCCTATATACACTAAATAAATTTCTACTTGCGATCCTGTCCCGTATCTTTTTCTCACTCCCTCACCCCCTCCACAACAAATGTTCCAAAAGTATCACCCTTATTCAGGCTCCCCCCCCCCAAACTTCAAGTCACTCTGTGTCCAAGCCACTCAATATAATATGGTCCTAGAAGCTGATAAAATTTGCCTTCTCTATGACCTTCCTTTCCATTAGGTGTATATCAGTTTGATTAATGTTCTGGACGGAAGCAGTGAATGACCTGGTTCTTTCATTCTTGGTGTCGGACTTGTAATAAATTAGATGTACAGGAGATTAGCCAGAATATAAATTGTAGTTTCTCCTAATGATTTAAGGACTGCAAATAAAAACTTCTGCATTGGTCTTTCTTTTCCCAAATGTTTGCGGCGATGTATAGAAAGAAACAAACTATGCCCTTCCGATAAACTAAGATTGACAACTGCATCAAGGAGGCAATGATCAATTTAGCAGATGCCCAAACTCGGTTGGGCGTGTAGCTCACATACCAGTTCACTCATCTGTTCAAGTACACATGAAAATGTGGTCTCTTATTTGCATTATACATAATTGCCAAGCATTAGAATTAGAAGTTAGAAATTAGAAAAGCCCATTACATCCTTAGCAGGCAGGGGCCTCTACCATCGCTAGGGCAGCTCTACTTTTGCTCACGGGGTGAGTTAGTCCGTGTGGGCCTTACTCAAAGTTGAGTCACTTCACTTCACTTCGCTTCACTGTTTTGTGTTCTACTGTTACTTTTTCTAAATCTAAAATTATGTCTTTCTACTTTTCTCTGTCTCTCGCAATACGCTTCCACTGCGGTACTATCACGTCAACGAAGTCCTGTGCCCATCTCCTTCTTGGTCTTCCCCTTCCTCTTCTTCCCCTCCTTGGGTCCCAGACTGTAGTGGCGTATGCCCATCTGTCGGCGGGTAGTCTGGCTACATGTCCTCTCCATTTCCATTTTAGTCTTCTCGCTGTCTTGCAGGCCATTTCGATACCGCTTTTTAATCTCAGTTCTTCACTTCTTACTTTGTCTTGTAGTTTAATCAATGATATCTTTCTCTCCGTTTTGCGTTGGCATACCTGTATCTTCTGTGATTGTTTTTTAGTCAACGGCCAGGTTTGGCTGCCATATGTTAGGGTCGGTATGATACAGGTCCGTTGGGCTTCCAGTCTTAATTGTATATTAATATCTTTGTCTAAGAGCAGGAATTTGACTCCCCAGAATTTCCCCCATGCTAGGTTAATTCTTCTTCGAATTTCTTTGTCCCTCTTTTCAGTTAGGCTGACTTCTTGTCCCTAATATACATATTGTCTACAGTACTGAATGTGTGTGCCGTCTATCATTATTGGTGTCTCTATGTCGTTTGTCATTGCTTTGGTCTTTGTAGGGTTCATCTGTAGCCCCGCTTTCTCGCTTTCTTTGCTCAGATCTGCTAACATTTCCTGCAGTTCTGTGGCGGATTTTGCGAACAGCACTATGTCGTCTGCAAATCTTAGGTTTGATAGCATTCTTCCATTGATATTTATCCCTTTTTTCTTCTGGCTCCAGTTTAGTTTTCTGAACATCGCCTCGAGTGTGCATGTGAAGAGTTTGGGCGAGATGGGGTCCCCTGTCTGACTCCTCTTCTTGTCCTAAATATTTCTCCTTCAATTTCTGTCCTCACTCTCGCTTTGCTTTTCCTGTATATTTCACTTATTATCCTTATGTATTTTGGGTGTATGGCTATCTTTTCTAATGCACTCAACATGGTGTTATATTCTATTGAATCAAACGCCTTTTTATAGTCAGTGAATGCGATGTGTACACTCTGGTTGAACTCGTGTGTTTTTTTTTTCAATTACTTGGTTTATTGTGTAGTCTATATGTAGTCTGTAGTGCTATAATTTGTGCAGAAGCCGGCTTGTTCCGGTGGTTGATTTTCATCCATTATTTTGATTAGTCGGTTTGTGAGTATCTTTGTGACTATTTTGTATAGGCTGGGTAGTAAGTTAATCGGTCTAAAGTCGTATACTGTGCAGTATATGTTTTGCCTTATTAGATATGGACAAATAAGAACTTACTGTTTAATAACGATGTCAAAAAATGGTCCTTTCTCGTATGAATAGGGCAATTCTATAATGAACGTCTTATATTCAACATCTTGGTGTAGTTGTAGATTATTGATGATTTTGACCGCTGAATTGCATGTTTGTATTCATTTGACATATTGAAAAAGTAAAAATGGATCTTCGTCGATCATGGTCTACGTTCGAATGAGCCAACTTTATATTGCACAATTACATATTTCGAGGGATTTCCCTTTTGAATGCATATACTGTACATTTTTATTTTGAATATTTAAATGCATTATTAACAATATCCTTATTTTATTCGATTTATTATGTAATTTTAAAAATTCTCTGTGATAAAAATGGGAATAATTTCCAAGAAATTAAAAAATTATGTGAGAAATAAAAACCAATGATTATTTAACTACTGTTAATTAACCCTGAAGTACTATGGATCGTCCGCTAGACCGCTCCCTGTTTTCCTCCTTCTCTATTTATCCTATTTTCAAGCCAATTTCTCCGTTACTTTGTCTACCTTTCAGTTCGAACGAGACCTGCATCTCGAGAAGGTCACGAGGGTTATCTCAATTTTTTTATCAAGTGGTATTCAGTTCAGTTTGTTTGACGCGCTCTCATAGACGTAGTATAGTAGTTGCGTGCGTGTATTTCACATATTTTCCTTATTTCTTTTAATTTTTCGGATTGTTGTGTGGAATAACTGTTCTCTCTACGTGTAAGCAAGGGGAAAAGGCAGGACCTTCTAGACAATGTGCTTTCCACATTTGAAAAGTGGGGGGGGGGGGGAAACAAATATCCATGCTCTCGATGTGGAGTTCCTATTTGCTTGGAGTGTTCCAGAAAAATTTGTGTGACATATTTGCACGAAGGTTGTTTTTCTACTAATGGGAAAATCATCTTCTGTATAAAATGGCTTCTTGACACTTACTACTTTAAATTATTTTTATTTATATCGTATTATTAAACCTCTAAAATATATTTTTACTGCATATATCTCAATTTTAGCGCATATTTTAACAGTTTTTTTTACTACATAGTGGACTGCATATTTTCAGATTTGTTAGTGCATAAAGTTCCATGATCTGTTGATGATCAATTGATATTGTTAGAATTTAGTTAATGTGTGCGTGAAATCAGCCGTGGTAAAGGGACAGAGACTTAACGCTTCTTCCAAGCCACGATCGTGTGTTCGGTTTCTACCTAGGGCATGCATGTTTGAGATATCACGTCGTTTCGAGCTCACGTCACGGAATACAATGTGTCTGTCTAATCGGGACAAAAGAAACACTGATATGGACATAGGCAAAGATTTCTAAGGACTACAAACGTTACATAGTATCATAGGTAATGTTAACCCTGAACATTTCAACCTCAGTGAGAACATTGTTACTCTAGTTCCATTTCATTCTACAAGATTTTAACCTTTAATGACCTTTTAGGGGCTTTCAGAACCTGGCCTACTTTATACTGGTTGTACCGTAAGTCTTGCCACCAACTTTGTTGGGTGATTTCTTTTGTAAAGAGCAACAAAGAAGTCAAGTACCATTTTACTGCGTTTAGATAGTGTTCCAGAAAAACGTGCAATTTTAAACATGTGAATTGTATCATCGACCACAGTTGTAATGAATGGTCGCGTGCTCAGTATAGTCTTTTGTAATGCAGTAAACAATCTCGGCCTCATCTCGACAAATACCATCTCGCCATCACCAATTTATTCCACTCTAAATAACCCAGCAGTTGATATATCATCGTTAAATAACCAAATAGAGAAATGGTTCCAACACTACCTTCCCCTGAATACGTCCACTATATTTCAGGTGCGTTTAAGGGGTGTAAGAGAGAACAATGTGTGTTTGAAAGAATAAGTGTGTTTTTAATATATACTCATTCATAGTTTCCTACTCAAGAATAGGTTTTTCACTGCAAACCCATTGTTGTTCAATCATCCCTCCTTTTCACCTTCCTCATCGTCTCCGCATGTGATCCATATATTTTAATGCTATCTAGGCCTATCATCTGATATCTTCTTCTGCACCGAATGATTTTCCCGCTCACTATTCCTTCCTCAGTAGGCATATTCTTCTTAGCCATTGACCGAACCATTTTCCTTTTCTCTTCCTAATTGCGATCAATTTCAGCTTTATTCGCTCTTCATCCACAGCTTCATGCTTTTAGGAGAGAGTTGGGTAGTATCGGACATCGAGTAATATCGGACAGTGCGTTTCTTTCATCTACCACCGGATGGTAGTACCTGAATGACATGGTTACGTTTCTGTATGCGACATCACAGAAACGTAACCATGTCATTCAAGTACTATCATCTGGTGGTAGATGAAAGAAACGCACTGTCCGATATTATCCGATGTCCGATACTACCCAACTCTCCCCTACTTTTTGTGCCCATTTTACACGCTCTGATCTTGACCATATCTATATTTCAAATGCTTCTTGTCATTTCACTTCACTTCCTAGTAATGTCCATGTTTCTGCCACATACAATGTCACACTCCACACAAAGCACTTCTTCTTAGTTCTTTTTTCCCAAAGATCGCCAGAAAATACTCATTTCCATATGAAACGCTTCCTTCTTCATCCTCCTTTTGACCATAAAAATTGTAAAATATATTTTTTAATAAAACATTAGAATATTTAAATATAGAGCCTTATTTATGTTTCACACTAATAATAAACAGATAATTCTGAAAAAGACTTCTTCTTGGAATTCCCAGTTTGCCTGGAATGGCTGTGTACGATGCAGTATGCTGCGGGCCTTAACAAAAATACCAGTCACAACTTTATAAAGGAAGTGAACTGCTGCGATGAGCATATAACTGATAATGGGAAAGTATGTGTCATCTTTTTGGTAGG
This sequence comes from Periplaneta americana, assembly GCA_025594305.2. Taxonomy (NCBI): domain Eukaryota; kingdom Metazoa; phylum Arthropoda; class Insecta; order Blattodea; family Blattidae; genus Periplaneta; species Periplaneta americana. Next base: position 48,323,345 of record JAJSOF020000005.1, read on the forward strand.
ATTTTTGTTTGATTTTACTAGTTGATAGTATTCTGTCAGTTCCTTTACACAATGGAAATAAGTGAATGCCCTACTTGATAACCTGAATATGATATAGTGGATCTTTATATCCCAGCAGAACTAATAATGTAGGCCTACATATTTTCCATAACTCAGTGTGGGGTTCGGAACACAAAAACACGCCTTTGGCTTCCATACAATTGATTGCGAGTCTAGATCATTGTTACAAACTTCCCCTTTATAGGACCCGTGTCGGGTGTTGGATAGCAGCGAAAACTTTCCCCTTCGCGACCTTATGTAGTCTTCTATTGGAAATGTAGGTTTGTGGAGCGTTGTGAATCGAAGGTAGCAGGGATCATGGAGGAAGCTTTTGCTGGGGCTGGTGGCTTGCATGACCGCAGGACGAGATTAAAACATTCATGTCGTCGTCGTTAGACATTATGAAAAATTGTATCAGTCCAAATCTAAAATATAAGGTTACGTGGTTGGCCAGCAGCTAATACCTGCATAATGTAGGCCTACACCCGGCCAATGAAGACATTTCTAGACTCTTTCTATTCGTACTTTGGCTAGTTCGAGTTCCGAATAATGTAACGCGGCATTAATTCCTCAAATAATAGAACAACATGAGAAGATTACTCATTTATTCATAGTGTTCTGCTCAAAGGCAGATCTTTCACTGCAAACCCAGCATTCTCCAGTCTTTCCTATTTTCTGCCTTATTCTGTGTCTCATTTCTTTATATTTCGTCTCGTGTCTCTTATCTATACTTTAACCACGACGTAAATACCAGATCACTTATCTGTGGCACGCTAAGTATACCTCTTCATAGAACATATTCATCATCTTTTACAGTAGCCACCTCGCGACAATGGAATTCCTTGTCACAAAGTATTAGGGGCTACAAGACAATAAACACTTTTAAAAACAGCTTAAAAGATAACCTTCTTAGCATTTCATTCCAATCATACTGACTTAAACTATCACTGACTACATCGTTACTTCTTCCTTTAGACATGCATCCTCATAGTGCTGTATTTTCAAAATTGTCTCATAATAATCTTTTTCTATTATCTAACATTATTTGAAATATATTAACATTCTATGTAATTTAGCTTAATTCTGCTACACAGTTTGTAGTTCATAGTATTTTGATGTTTAATTAGTAAAACACTCTTGTCTACATGTAACTGTTATCTAAATCAAATTGTTGAATTCTTTGTAAGTTCATACATATGTATGTAATGTATGTATACTTTTGCTGGTTGAGTGGAAGAGGACGCCTTACGGTCTTAAATCTGCGAGCTAAAATAAATTATTATTATTTTTACTATTATTATTATTATTATTATTATTATTATTATTATTATTATATGATACATATATCTTAATGTCTACCATAATCTGATATCTTCTTCTGCTACGAACTCTTTTCCCGTTCACCAATCCTTCCAGTGCATCCTTCAGTAGGCAGTTTCTTCTCAGCCAGTGACGCAGCCAATTCCTTTTCCTCTTTGTAATCAGTTTCAGCATCATTCTCACGTCATCCACTCTTTCCAACACAGCTTCGTTCCTTACCTTGTATGTCCATTTCATACGCTCCATCCTTCTCCATATCCACATTTTAAATTCTTCTATTCGCTTCTCTTCGCTTCGTAATTAGCACACTTTAATTTATAAGTTGACGAGAAGTGGATGCTAAATTTTGACTGGATCTTTCCCGATCAGGGACTTGTCTTGAAGAAAAAAAATACTCATAGATGAGGAGGTGAGACCTGGCATGTGAGCTGTACGACAGAGAAAAAAAATAAGCTGTCAGAAAGAGAGTTTGATTCATAATGATTAATATTTTACGAGTCTTAGGACACAGAATTTCATCTCACAAGCAAACATTCTCAAAGTGGCAGATAAAAAAGTAATTTTTTTCTTCCGCCATGTTAATAATGTCAAAACAAGTACTTATACAAATTTTGGCCACTCGAGAGCAATTACAAGGACACTTGTATGACATTTATATTAATAATAACTTAATAATAATAATAATAATAATAATAATAATGATTTATTTAACCTGGCAATCAATGGGGAAGTAGACTTTTGTCTTCGAGTATGACGTTCATCATCATCATCATCATCATCATCGACCACAAGGTAGACCAATAGATCCGTTCCGATCACACAGGTTCATATCCAATCATCTTGCAATCTTCTTCTAGGACGACCTACATCACGATATCTAAATGGTTGGTAGTTTAATAATATCTTCATCAGCCTTTCATCTTCCATCCGAAGGATGTGGTCATGCCAATTTCCTTTTGTCTCTTATATCTTTTCATTCAAGTTAAAAATCCATAATTCACCTCTAATAAAAGTATTCCTTATTTCATCCAGTCGGGCGTATCTAGCTACACTCCTCAGAAATCTCATTTCTGTAGACTCTATATATGTCTCATATCACATATTCTCCAATTTTTTGAACCATACATCAATACAGGCACTGCCTTGATTTTTTATAAAATTTCAACACTGACAAAGTGCGTTTGATTGTTCCAAAAATATATTGCAATTTTCCCAGTTTATTTCTTACGTCCTCGTCTTCTTCATATGAAATATCACACCCCAAATAGTTAAAGTGATTAACTTATTCCAAAATCTTATTATTTAATATTATGTTAGATCTTCTGGGGTGTTTTTCTAAAAAAAGCCGTCACTTTAGATTTCCTTATTGCGATTTCCACGTTATACTTTAGAGCTGTATTAAGGAGCTGGTAAGAGGCTAACTGATGCCCATTCTCATTATTTTCCAAGATCACCTGGTCATCTGTGAACACTATTGTATTTAAAACCTTATTTCCTACTTTAAAATTGTGTCTAATTTCACTTTGCCATTTTTATGACTGCGTCAATATATCAACTAAATCGAGCTGGGGAAAGAGGAAATCCTTGTGTTGTTCCAGGAGTACATTTTTCATATATAAGGCTCTCCATTTAAGTTTCTGTGAGATGCGTTTCCAGTTAACTGTGGGCTAAAGCAAGGAGATGCACTATCACCTTTACTTTTTAACTTTGCTCTAGAGTATGCCATTAGGAAAGTCCAGGATAACAGAGAGGGTTTGGAATTGAACGGATACATCAGCTGCTTGTCTCTGCGGATGACGTGAATATGTTAGGAGAAAATCCACAAACGTTTAGGGAAAATACGGGGATTTTACTTGAAGCAAGTAAAGCGATAGGTTTCGAGGTAAATCCCGAAAAGACAAAGTATATGATTATGTCTCGTGACGAGAATATTGTACGAAATGGGAATATAAAAATTGGAAATTTATCTTTTCAAGTGGTGGAGAAGTTCAAATATCTGGGAGCAACAGTAACAAAATATAAATGATACTCGGGAGGAAATTAAACACAGAATAAATATGGGAAATGCCTGTTATTATTCGGTTGAGAAACTTTTATCATCCAGTCTGCTATCAAGAAATCTGAAAGAATTTATAAAACAGTTATATTATCGGTTCTTTACGGTTCTGAAACTTGGACTCTCACTTTGAGAGAAGAACATAGGTTAAGGGTGTTTGAGAATAAAGTGCTTAGGAAAATATTTGGGGCTGAGAGGGACGAAGTTACAGGAGAATGGAGAAAGTTACACAACACAGAACTGCACGCATTGTATTCTTCACCTGACATAATTAGGAACATTAAATTCAGACGTTTGAGATGGGCACGGCATGTAGCACATATGGGGGAATCCAGAAATACATATAGAGTGTTAGTTGGGAGGCCGGAAGGAAAAAGACCTTTGGGGAGGCCGAGACGTAGATGGGAAGATAATATTAAAATGGATTTGAGGGAGGTGGGATGTGATGATAGAGAGTGGATTAATCTTGTTTAGGATAGGGGCCAATGGCGGGCTTTTGTGAGGGCGGCAATAAACCTCCGGGTTCCTTAAAAGCCAGTAAGTAAGGCTCTCATTCCATTGTCTATCTTAAAAGAAGTATCATGATAGAGGCTCTGTATAATCTTCATTAAATGATAGGGGTATCGCTTTTCAAGCATTATTTCCCATCATTTTCCTTGATAAGCTCGATCGAATGCTTTAACATAATCCACAAACAAAATATGCGTTTGCACATAAAATTCTGATCTTTTTTTATTATTTGTTTAAGTATGAATACACAATCCATACATCATCGGCCCTTCCTAAGGATAGCAGGGTGAGACACTCAGTTGGGTTAGTCCACCCCAGGGAGTAGTCGCCCCTGTCCTGTTGAGCTCCATGTCCCTCCTGCCCAGAGAGCAGTACTACCTGGTTAAGGGGGTAGTTTGCCTAAGGGGGACAACCCTGAAAGAAAAATCCCGGTTCTTCAAGTCAGAGGATTTTGCGGGAGGTTTGTAGTCACCCATAGAAAGACAATGATACTCAGTTTTCACACAGGATTCGCCGTACTGATAAGACGACGAACACAGCAAAGTATGATATTCATATCGATTAGATGTATATTTTATTTGATTTCTGTGGTAGTAAGTTAGTAGACTATATTTGTAGATTTCTTCAATAGTTAATATTTTAAAACCTGTATAAATTAAATTTGTTGGTCAGACACATTTTTATTAATCTTTTGTGTAATAAAATTAATGGATTAAGTACAGATAATACAGGGACATCATTTTATTTTTACTTCAAATTTTATTGTACCTGAGTTTTTGAATGTGCTTCACTCCCACCCCTTCTACTAATGAAGTTCAACCGTCCTCCACACAGAACCAAGGCCGCATATATAGTCATAGTAAATAGTATGTTCCAAAAATATGTTCGCTTTTTCCAGTGACGAAAGAGCTTTTAATATTGCATCATTTTCGCTCAGGTAATGTCGTCCGTTTGCCTACGTCGCATCCCGGTTTCCCCCATCTGCTTCTATTCGCCTCTCTGTAAAGGCTAGTGGGTGGGCTGTCTTAGCTCTTTTGTGAGGACATTAATTTATGTTAGGAATTGGACGTCTACGTAATATTATACCCATAAAACTATTTAAAATAACTTAAATAAAATAAGTAATTAACTGCCACATGATTTCCCCCCTTTCTACGATCCTACGACATAACCACTTGGACGGACAGTAGATAGCATGTCTGAGCAATTTTATCTTTTCGGATCTAGCAAAAGTGAAGATTGAATTTATAGTAGGCCTACGTAAAGTACTTTTTTACAGAGTAGGTACAGAATTATTTCAACATGAGTTACTAGTACGAAGGACGAAACTGGTAATAGGAATTACACACATTAGAACTGAAGCCTGTATCGAAATGAACGGCCACACATTTTCAAAAATGTGTTTAAATATCCATATTGTGGTTATTTTTCAATTTAACTTCATTCTCTATAGTGTACGCTAATATGCTGTAGACAGTATAATATACACTGGATAATGAATACGTCCACATGGACAGCTCAGTTCGTTAGTAAAAGCACTCATTGTTAATACTGTACTGTATTTTTATTAAACAAAAACCTAATGAAAATGATCAAATTCAAAAGCGTGATATTTCCTAGTTTACGTAAATGGATGAACTACTTTTCTTCCCTCCCATACTTAATAATGTGATTTGTTTGTAGGCTATATTACGCCAGTAACAGTGAACTCCAGTCGTGGAAGGGGGTAGCAAACGCTGTTCCCGGTTCTCAACCGTTGATCCAAGGGTATACTCAGGTTAATATTAGAAATGTTAGTAAAAAGAAAATGATGTCCCTGTACTACTCCACCCCAATTTATTAAGCTATACCATATTGTATTAATGCCATATGCCATAGGAGATGCCATATTTTCGAAACTCAGATGATAATGAAGTGGGAATTGTGGGAAGTGTTGTTGGAATGACGTCGTATAAACGGTAGAACCACAAAGAAAATCCTCAAAATTTTGTTTTTTCTCCACCGTGGCCGAGATTTGAACTTTGGTCTGCGTTCTTCGTAAATTAGCGTTCTGCCAACTGAATTCCGCACTTGCTTTTGTAATATTTAATATTGAATTATTGTAGTATGTATCTAACTTATTATAACGATTTATTAAGAGGTGTTGGATACAGTTTTATATTACATTCATGTGTAAATGGATTTAATCCACTCGTACAAGTTTAGTACACTCGACATACGCCTCATGTGGTAAACATTTCCACTCGTGAATAAAACCTACTTTTACTCACTTATATAATAGATATTATTTAAACACTCATCACGTCGTTTACTGTATTCATTTACGTTTCCACAAAATTTCATCACAAACAGCGCCCGTATGATAAATATTTATGGAAGTTGCTCCAAATAATGACTTAGTGACTCTTTTTTTATGACTATTGTACCATTTTCATTGATATCATTCTGACAATGCCACAGACATCTACGATTCTCATAAGAATTTGTAATTTCTGAAGGTGTTCCATGATTGCCTAACTACTGTATAGGCCATTCATTATCTCGTGAAACCTACCTGCGCTCCAGGGTGAAGAAGAAAGTGGACTGAGAAGCTACTTCCCTCTCGACGCTTTTACTTGTAGTTAGCGGGCTCGCTCACCTTCACCATAAGATTCTTAATGTATGCTACTGCGCACGCAAGCATTTGGTTTCACGAGATAACGAATGGCTCATACATTGACGTCATACTTAACGGCTATTAATGGTTTGTAAGTCGTAACAGCGGCGATAGTAGACTTGCGTTATACCATATTGCTTCTTCTGTCGCCTTGTATAGCAGATGAGGTAAGACCTGTACTGTGACCCTATTATGCACTGTGTCTTTGTCACCGGTGGGTATGGAGGGGGAAGAAAAGTTTTTAGTCTGAGCTTAACTGCTATGTTTGTAGATTCGTGTACTATTAACGACCGTCATCCCTCACACACCAAACTCTTTTTCTGATCGCCTAACCTTTCCCTTCCCGCGCAACTCATATGCCAGGTCTCGCCTCTTGAACTATAACATTTCTACGAAATACTGTAATAGTGTTGAAGATATTCTTTATTTCGTGTCAAGTGAGATTTTCGGAATGAAGTTATTTTTGTTTCAGATTTCTATTCTTAACACTTTGCGTCAAGCTTCTCATAGTAGAAGTCAGAATACAACCTGTTCCGGACATATTTTACAACCCAATTTTAAGACTGTATCAGGCACAAGTGTAAATAAAGCCAGTGCTCTCAAGGCTGAATAACTAAATGTGACCTGCTTTTCTTTCAGCTTTGCACGATTTGAACCCTTTCATTGCGTTCAGGCTTCTATTCAGAGCATTTCTTCATCGATGTGTTTAGATATCTTCGTTGTATTTGTTCATGTTTCAGGTCCGTTTCGGTAATTATATCTGTAGACAATTAATAAGTTGTCTCTACTTGTTCCTTCTGGTTTTTTCTTTATGTATTAATTATTTCTTAAGCCCGAATTTATGTAAACTGCACATCGAACGTAAAATATACCCGCCTTATGGAATTCAAAATTTCATTCCGTTCACCTGATTGTGAAACAAACTAGGTTCAGCGGGAAACCGCTAAAATGATCAATTATGATAATAATTTATTCTTAATCCACATCATAATTTCCTCAAAATATCTTTTACCTAACTCAATAATAGAGTTACCTATTGAAAACCAGCGAAACTATTTAAAAGTTTGTCCATTAGGTATAACTTTGATTCTGACTTAGCCCGTGGATAAAAAATTCGCTTACATGATCAAAAATTCTGGATCAGATATGTTTTAACGCCAGTATACACCCATAAATGCATTTCCGAAATATCATTTCGTCTGTAAAGTAATGAAAATGCAATTTGTTTGGTGTCAAACTCTATATTAATACTGGAAATCACGCGCCCTATACGTATTTTTTTGTTTTAATGAAATCTGTTTAAAGGATGTCGGGGATCGAATAATGAAAGGGAAGATATTCAATAACATGATAAGCTTCCGTTATTTCGGCGTATGAGGGCTAAAATATGGAAAAATATGATTCCCAAGCTCGGCTGGTTTATTAGTCTGGGTTAATTACATACATATGGGGTTGTTGGGGAATCCCAAAGTGCTTCAGACACAGGATTAATTAATTCCTACGGGCCACGCGTAACTGAACACAGTAGTGCACATCCATACAAACGATGCGTAACGCACAAGTCCATCAATATATATAGGAGGTGTTGTGGTGAGGTGCTTCACATATTACGCAACTTGCAATGCAGTTTATACTCCTGAGTCCATTGGTGGTGTGATGTGAACAGTTGGCAAAGTTTATAGTTTACAAAAAAACTGATACGCATTCCTATATATCGGAAACCAAATAATAGGACAAACATAAATATGAAATTAGTTTTTTTTAACTGTAGAAATGATCATAGACATACACATTTTCTACATGACCAGGAAAATAAATTTTGCGTGTTTAAGTTAGCCTATTAAGCAAGTGATTTTGCATATTTTAAATACTGTATGTCAACAGTAGCTTTCAATGCTATAATGTGTATACTTACGTTGAAGATTTGATTGAGAGATGATTAATGTTACGGTTATGGGCAAGACGAGTTGAAGATGGAAGCCTCACTAATATCTCAACAATGACTACATTTCTGGATTCCACTGACGAATTATGATTATGTCAGCTTCGAATGATTATTTACGCAACGAAATTCTTAATATTTACGGTTAAGGTAACCTTATTATAAGAAGTCTGAGTAAAGCATTTCTGTGACAGCAATAAAATTATCTTCTGTTGCACACATCGGCTGAATGTTGGTCCGGATTTGAGTAAAAGTGGAAAACATTGAATCGTATGTGGTAGGGCAGGGATCGGCAGAAATGTCATCGTGATCACTAGCAATAGTGACGTTGCAGGGGCAGCGCTGTAAACTGTCTTTGCTTCACCCCCTCCCTTCCTTCCAACTCCTCTACTACTCCAGTACACAGGCATCTATCAGTGGCGGTTTACCTGATTAGATTTAGATTGCTTCTTTCTCAAAACCTTCAGTGTTTGTTCGAAAGCGTGTGTTTAAGGAAGACTGGGAAGAATAGTACTGTATTTGTTGTGCACATGGTGACAATGTAGACGCCTCTTGTGTTCTATTCTAATAGGCACTTATAAATCGAACATCTATTGACATTACGACACATCATAAGATTATAACGAAATCATAGGTAAGCATGAACATATCTAATGTAATTCTAAACGGATATGTATACCGTAGAAAATAAGTATAAACATAATTTTCTTTTGGTAGAGCTGGAAGGGGCGAAGCAATTAAAACATTTAAAATAACTAAATGGAAATAATAGTTCCGGTACTAAGATAGGATGGAACAAGCTATGAGTTAAAGGGAACTCCATGCAAGTTCTGTTATTGCTTTGGAAATCACAAAATCATCGAAGTCCTATAATGAAGGACAGTTCATTGAAATTTATCTGAATAAAGTTTCTAACATTATTTGTCCCGAATAAGCTGATGTTTTTAACAGTATGAAATTATCCACAAGAACAATACAAAGGAGGATGAGGGATATTGAAACACTGGCTGAACTAGAAATAAAATCTAAGATGTATAAACGGTGGTCTAATCTCTCGCTTTACGTGGAAACACAGATATTGATAGAGTAGAATTGATAATGTTCACCATCGAAGTTACGAAGAATCTCTCTGTATAAGAATATTTGCTCGATGTTATTGTACTTAAAGAATATACAACAGGAGAGGAATTTTCCAAGCTTGAAGAAAATACATAGAAGAAATGAATCTGAATATGAAGCAACTTGTATCTGTAGTAATATACGAGACTCGAAATACGACATTAAAAAGTCTACTAGATTCAAGCATATACAGTATATATGGAAGCTAAGAGTATATTTGGAAATTCTGACTTAGACAGCATTATGAACAATACGAATCCTGATTTCACTGGAATCTGAGTGGCGTGCTGTTCTGTAGATTTATCAATTCAAACTATAAACTTTCAGGATTTTCTATGGGTTGTAAGCCAAAAGTATTTAAGAAAAATCTCGATTCCTTGTCAATTGTCACTTTTTCTCCAAACTTACCAGTGAATTCTACTGTAGGTCTTGAAGTAGGGTATTATATTTGATAAGAAGATTTTCTTATCACTCTTCAAAATAGTTTATAGTCAAAGAAAGTGAAGTTGTTTATGTTCTACATCAGGGCTGGGCACCGGGAGCGGAACCAGTCTCTAAACGGGGATGCTTAATATTCATCCGTTATTGAATCAACGCTGCGCGGTGTTCGGCGGGGAAGAAAGGGGATGAAGAGAAATCATATGGCTCCCCGTGAGAGAGTAGAATCCGCTCTTGCTGCCCAGCCCTGTTTTACATGATACTGCCACATTTCAAATTTATCCATAAATGCTCTTAGTTAGTCGATCATATGTCGTGCAGTTCTGTATCTCGCACGCACAACGTGCTAACGATATTTAATATCAGTCTCACCTTGTTGATATCCCATTTTTACCTTTAGCTGTTCTAAAGCAGATCCAGGCGGTATTTCTTTACTAAAACCTTCGCTGTGTTTATTTGTAACAAACTGTGATACGTAAGAAAGTGTAAAAGAACATAATACAAGCTTTACTTCTTTTCTTAATAAAAAAAAATATTTCTCTAATCACTAATCACTAAAGGGAAATGATCTGGGGATTATATTGCTTCACTTAAAACGAGCCGCCACTTACTGCATTCCCCTTGTTGTCTTTGTTTTCACCTTTTTCTTCACTTATTTCATCAGTTGTTCTTGTGTTTCCCTTGTTCGATTTTTCCCACTTTTTCATATATTCCCCTTGTTCTCTTTGTATTTTCCTTGTTCTTATTTTTCCCATTGTTCTCCTTGAATTCCCATTGTTCTCCTTGAATTCCCATTGTTCTCCGTGTATTCCCATTGGTCCTTGTATTCCCATTGTTCTCCTTGTATTCCCATTGTTCTATTTGTATTCCCATTGCTCCTTGTATTCCCATTGTTCTCCTTGTATTCCCATTGATCCTTGTATTCCCATTGTTCTATTTGTATTCCCATTGCTCCTTGTATTCCCATTGTTCTCCTTGTATTCCCATTGTTCTCCTTGTATTCCCAGTGTTCTCCTTGTATTCCCATTGTTCTTCTTGTATTCCCATTTTCTCCTTGTATTCCCATTGTTCTCCTTGTATTCCCATTTTTATCCTTGTATTCCCTTTGTCCTCCTTGTATTCCCCTTGTTGTCTTTGTTTTCACCTTGTTCTCCACGTGTTCATCAATTGTTCTCGTGTTTCCCTTGTTCGTCTTGTTTTCTCCTTTCTCATTTATTTTCCTTGTTCTCCTTTCATTCCCATTTTTTCCTTGAATTCCCATTATTCTCCTATTATTCCTTTTGTTCTCCTTGTATTCCTCTTGTCTTTGCCTTTCCCATGTTCTCTTGATTTTCGTTATTTTCCTTGTGTTCGCCTTATTCACTTTGTCTTCGCTTTGTTCTCGTGTTCCTCTTATTCTCGTGTATTCCTCTTGTTCACAAGATAATAATACCTTTCTCCTTCCTGCATTTGCGTTGTTCTTCTTGTCTCCCCTTGTACTAGCTCCCTTCCCTTTGTTCTCTTTGTCTTCCAGTTATCTTGAGTTCTTCTTGTGCTCCTTGTATTTTCCTCCTTTCATGCCTCGCATTACCCACACGTAGTTCTACGTAAAGCTATGCGGCATGGTAAAACTACGCACCTTTCGATTTTACTTTCACTTCAATTACTCTTAAATCTATACAGCTATATCTAATTATATACACATATGCACAGACGCTGTATGAGTGAATATTGACTTAAAACTGAACTTAATAATAGCAATGCTTATAAAATTATAATACAAAACATGCCAGAAATCGCTTCGGCTCCGGTTTATAGTCGTTTTTGTGTATCAGCAAACCTTCAAATGAAATGAGTTGACGTTTACTGCTCTATTGAACTGTTAACAAACAGAGCCCGATAACTATAGAAAGAAGGAGTGGTATATTATTTAACGACGCCTTCAGCGACAGAGGTTATTCATGGATCAAAATTCAACTTCACGATAAATGTCCGGCAAAAACATGTTGCATGGACCAGTTTATCGTATACAGGGTTCTTTTACGTGCTGCATATCTACGACACGGACCTCCCATCTTGACTTACCTTGTCGATAGCATTCAAACGGTTGCAACATAAAGGACACGTCACGTCTACCAGTGTAGAGGGTTTTACGAGAACAAATGTATCCAAATCATGTTGAAATACAGCAAGGACTTACTGAAGGAGACTATTTGTTTCGTTCCTTGCAGTTGTTTTCATAACCAGAAGTTCGTGTCCGCTATGTTTTTGTTTTTACATTCAATAGGAATTGTGTTTTTTTATTGACAGGAGAATCATAATTCAGGAGAAGGTTAGAATGTCGTCGTCTAAATGCGAAGGTGAGATATGCTGTAAAACAATCATTTTGAGAAAATGAGAAAAATATTACTATTATTATTATCATTATTATTATTATTATTATTATTATTATTATTCTTTCATCATTATGAAAATTTCCCCAAACAAAACAAAAATTATGGCGTTCCAAGGTAAACAGCCAGTTAAGAGTAAAATTTGCATTGGAACCCATACGTTAGAACAGGTAAACTCATTTAAATATTTAGGTTATAATTTGACATATTTACCTGTTACCTGGGAGTTCATTTTGAATCTAACCTTACCTGGGACACGCCTATCAAACACACGTGCAAGAAAGTATTTTCGACTCTTCACTCATTAAAAAGATTGTACCACTATCCAGCTAAATTAAAGCAGACGCTTGTACAGACTCTTATTATGCCTCATTTCGATTATTGTGACGCTTTATTCCGTGATCTCAGTGTGGATTTATCCCAGAAACTGCAACGTGTTCATAATGCGTGTGTTTGATTCATTTGTAATGTCCGCTACTACGATCACATTTCGCCTTCTTTCGATAAATTATTGTGGCTCAGGTTAAATGAGAGGAGAAAGTTACATTCCCTTTCTCTCTTATACCGAATTTTGCACACTTCTACTCCCTCTTACTTATCTGTCCGATTCCACAGTCTTTCTCAGTATTATAACTTAAATACTCGGTCACAATATGATAACAAGCTAGAAATACCACTCCACACATCATCTCATTATTCTTCATCTTTCACTGTTGCTACTTCTCGTCACTGGAATTCTCTGCCGCCTGAAGTCAAGGGCCGAACTTTAATTTCCTTTAAATGTAAATTAAAAAATATCTTATGATGAGTTGCCAGACCTAAAGCGTTGCAAATATTTAATAGAATGCGTTCCACTGTATTTATTTTTATTTTTTATTTTTATATATTTATTTATTTTTTGTTTCTTATTTTTATTGTGTAATCATGTAAATCGTGTTTATTTATCACTTAAGGCCAATATGTCTCCCACTGTGTTGTTTTTTATTATTAATCTATTTTTGTGTACATTTTATTCAATTGCCGGTTTCTGGTTTAATTATGTAAATCCTACTTAATTGTAATCTAATACTAATATGTATACTAATATGTTTATTTTTATTTTTACTGTGTACATTTTTTTATAGAATTATCGGCTTCTGTTTTTATGTGATTCGTATTTGATTCTAACAACATTAATATGTGTTCCACTATGTTTATTTTTATTTTATGAGGTAAATTTTTATGTAACTACCCCTTTTGATCTCATTATGTACCTAAATTGTATCAGTATGTACATTACTTAATTCCGATCCAGTTTTATGTTCAACTATGTAAGTAAGTTTTAATCCTGGTTGAGTGTCAGAGAAGGCCTTACGGCCATAACTCTGCCAGGTTAAATAAAGCCATTATTATTATTATTATTATTATTATTATTATTATTATTATATTATTATTATATATCTGAAAATATTCAACATTTTAATGGAGCCTTAAGAACCATCAACCAGGTTTTCACAACCATGAAAACCCAAAAACATACCAGGTTAAAAGCATATAAAGTTCTAGCAAGACTTGTCCTCACGTATGGTAGTGAGGCCTGGATTGTCCGAAACTGAGATGTTTAACACCTAACAACTGCGGAAATAAGATTTCTAAGGAGGACTGCCGGCTACAGCTTGCTTGACCACCAAAGGAATGAACTAATTACAAAAAAAATTGAAAATTACACCTATTTATGAACATCTCAACCACTATAGACAAAAATGGCTTAACCATGTCAATAGAATGGACCGTTCCAGACTCCCAAGACAAATTCTCCGCTCTATACCATATGGAATACGATCTTTGGGACGCCCTCTGAAAAGATGTACAAAGACCGTAACAGGCCACTAGGCCTAATACCTGCAAGGACGATGATGATGATATCATCATTATTATTATCGATGTCTGTAACTTTATGTAGCCTCTACTGGACTATACAAGAGCACGAGCACATGTTCATTTCGGGTAACTATCATATTATTAAAATGAAAATTATGAATAAATTTGAATTTGAATATAAAAGATATTATTATTATTATTATTATTATTATTATTAATATTATTATTATTAATTTTAGCGGTCGACAACCGAGAAGGGCGTATCGAAAATATACATCATAACAAACAATTTGTGCCTAACTTACCTACTCGTAGATTGTTTGTTTTAATATGTGAATTACGATCGCGAAGGAAGAAACGCAACGGTTTTATCCTTCAGTACATATGCAAAATTCAGTCAATTCCTGCAAATACAAACAGCCATAACACAAACAAGAAATACCTCATAACCTAAAAATACAAACAGGACGGTGTAATTCACCTCATAGCGATGCTAGTTTTACAACAACGAAAAATACACAAGTTGTCAATTCAGCCTGTGTTTTGTTTATTTAAGTTTGATGCTTACAGAATATTAAAATATTCGTTTGAATTATTGTTTGGCATACTATAGAACAAACTAACTGGCATCCAAAGCAATATGTAATGAATAATGTTTTTTTTTTTTTAAGTTAAGCACTCAGCAACGGATGAAATAGAAACAGTTAAAAGTAACTTAACTACCGATCCGGAGTTGCGCTTGTGCGCGAATTCGATCCCCGCTTGGGCTGAATACCGGCTTGGGTTCTTTCGAGGTTTTGCCCAGCCGTAAGACGAATGTTAGGTAATTTATGGCGAATCCTCCGTCTCAGATCGCGAAATACCATCTCGTTATCACCAACCCCATCGACGATAAATCATTTAGTAAGTAGTACAGCGTCGTTAAATAACCGAGTAAAAAGAAACAAGTATATATATTATAGGTCAGTTTCTGTCAGATGCGTTTCCAATTCACTACGGGCTAAAGCAAGGAGATGCACTATTACCTTTACTTTTTAACTTTGCTCTAGAGCAGCCATGGCGAGAACGTGACTCGCGAGACATTGTGGCTCGCAGTGATAGCTCGCATGCTTCTAACATCCGCCAATCCCCACCCTCTCACTCATTGGAGTCAAACTCCGTTCCATTTGTATTTGTCTCTGACCTGCAAGTGGCATATGTCTCTCTCGAAACCATGTACGAAAGTTTCAAGTAGGATGGGAGGACGCATTTTTTTGCTGTCAATATGATGAGAATATTAAATGTATGATTTGTTCACAAGTATTACGAGGAAAATGATTGTATAACATAAAACGGCATGATACTACATGCTACTGATGAAACATTAAAAGGTTAAGTATTATTGTTGTCATCATCATCATCATCATCATCATCATCATCATCATCATCTCTGTACGTCGACCCATTTCAGCAGATGTACGAATAATGCGGTTAGTTCTTCAATTTGAACTCACTGATTTACTATGTGATGTCAAATGAAAGCTAGATCTAAGGACTTGACAAATGTTGAACTTTCAAATCTTTGCCAAAAAATTTATATCCGAAGCTTCGTTCTTTCGCTTGCTCTGTTGAAGCCATGTTCGCTACACCTTACGTTTGTGAAAAATTATTTTCAACAGTTAAAAAGTAAAAACCAAATTTAGATCACGATTGACAGACAAATACCTTCGTGATCAACTACGACTGGCAGTAAGTGACATAATTCCTGATTTTGAAACTTTGTCGCAGAGACATTCTGAAGACAGTTAATTTTAGGTTGTGATATTGTTCATTTATTGTTCATTTTTTTCTTCGGTACACGTACTAAACATTAGTTTGTAGCCTTGTACCGTATAAAATTATATTTAAGTGCTTGACGTAAGGAAAATGAAAATCCGTTAATAAGTCAGACAGTTGCTTCACTTCCCCTTCGGGTGTCCGCCTCCCTCCGTAGGTGGTTTGCACGTTGCAGGTTACACAGTGGCACGATTACATTTTCGCCACCGCTGCTCTAGTGTATGCCATTAGGAAAGTCCAGGATAACAGAGAGGGTTTGGAATTGAACGGGTTACATTAGCTGCTTGTCTATGCGGATGACGTGAATATGTTAGGAGAAAATCCACAAACGATTAGGGAAAATACGGGAATTTTACTTCAAGCTAGTAAAGAAACAGGTTTGGAAGTAAATCCCGAAAAGAAAAGTATATGATTATGCCTCGTTAGCAGAGTGTTGTACGAAATGGAAACATAAAAATTGGAGATTTATCCTTCGAAGAGGTGGAAAAATTAAAATCTCTTGGAGCAACATTAACAAATATAAATGACACTTGGCAGGAAATTAAACACAGAATAAATATGAGAAATGCCTGTTATTATTCGGTTGAGAAACTTTTATCATCCAGTCTGTTGTCAAAATTCTGAAAGTTAGAATTTATAAAACAGTTATAATACCTGTTCTTCTTTATGGTTGTGAAACTCGGACTCTCACTTTGAAAGAGGAACATAGGTTAAGGGTGTTTGAGAACAAGGTGCTTAGGAAAATATTTGGTTCTAAAAGTGAAGAAGTTACAGAATTGAGAAAGTTACACAATACAGAACTGCACGCATTGTATTCGTCACCTGACACAATTAGGATCATTAAATCCAGACGTTTGAGATGAGCAGACCATGTAACACGTATGGGCGAATCCAGAAATGCATATAGAGTGTTAGTTAGGAGGCCGGAGGGAAAAAGATCTTTGGGGATGCCAAGACGTAGATGGAAAGATAATATTAAAATGGATTTGAGGGAGGTGGGATATGATGATAGAGACTGGATTAATCTTGCTTATGATAGGGACTAATGGCGGGCTTATGTGAGGGCGGCAATGAACCTCCGGGTTCCTTAAAAGCCAGTAAGTAGTTAGGTATTAATAATAATAATGATAATAATAATAATAATAATAATAATAATAATAATTTAGTTTAAACTATATGGCCATTTCTGTTGATACGGGCTGTTACTTCTGAGTCATCAATATTTTCTTTTTCATGAAGAAATATTTTTCTCAGATTTCAGTCTGAAGTTGTATCTTTGGAACACGATGTACTTCCCCAGAAGAAAGAGATAATTATTTTTATTTTTAAGAAACCATAAAATGTTAACCATTTGAAGTATATAATTAATGTAATTTATATTTTCATATATTCAGAAAAATGTTTCCCTTCATTCTAACTACATGCACAGTCCCTACTATAAAACAAACAAAAAAAATCTCGTCAGACGTACTTATGTGTTATCCTATTTAACGAGTTTTGCAAACAATGAAAACGACTGACCGTTTTCGGCAAGACGCCGAACTGTTCCTGCTTGGTCGTGACGTATAAGTAAACAGGGCTGATCGTTGATTTTTATTAATAATGATACCCAGTGACCATGTAGTAACAATTGTGCAAGATTATTATGCAAAACAATTAATTAGAGTAGGGGTTCTCGAACTTTTGAAGATTATGAGCTTTGCCCACATGTGATAATATGTGAGCGAGCACCATTGAATCGAATAGGTCTAATAGACCTATATGAATAGATAAATAAAATAACTAATAAACAAATACAATTTCAAAACCCTCACAATAGTAATGATTTCGTTGAATTTGGATATCACTCAGAATTTTAGTGTTTTCCAAGGAGAAACAGTCCTGCAGATGTGAATAAGTTAATCGTGATCGTGTTTTGTTCTTGAGGTATTTCATAAGTGTGGAAGTTTTTTCGTGTGGGTTGGTTGTCCCTAATATAGCCAGACACTTGAAAGGAATACTCCGCATTTTTTTGGAGTCTTGTTGTATCTTCTGCCTCCCCAAAAGGCTATTAATTTCTACATTTAAACAAATATTTCAGTGCTAATGAGGACTGGAGACATATCAATTGAAGTTCTTCACCAGCAGTCATATTTTTCTCTTGAATAATATTGATTTTTTTTATCAAGTCCATACTGAATTGAAAGGGGTTATACACCATGAAATACGGGAAGATCTATTATATCGCTAAAATAGTATATGAATGGATAGGAATACTATTTTTATGGCTGTACAAGAAAGTTTGAATTGAAAAAAGGGCCTCAGGAGCTTTCGTGATCGCGAGCACATTTTTTATTCGTATGATGAGAGCACTAAATATCATTAGAAAAATAATTGTAGGGTTGTTTCCGATCTCTGAAAACGAATTTTAATCACATCATGTGCATCAGACACCTGAACTGTGGCGCGAGGTGGCAGACCAGTAATGAGTGATCTCATAGTCAGAGTGCACAGCAGAAATTTCCAAGACAATTGAGCCTTTTTGGGAGGGGTACATTACAAACCTTTCCGATGCCAAGTAGCTTACAGTTAAGTGAAAGTAAAAGAAGCCTGCAATAAACGAGGTTTCGTTGTTTCCAAAGAAGGCATCTTCTGTGTTCTTAATAAGATTGGTAAAGCTCGAATGGAATTAATTTTTATCATCTCGTGAAGTGCGGCGAATTGTAACGGGGGTGAATTTGCTTGCTTTTTCCACTCTGGAATTAATCCCATCCGAGCTTTGCCAGACTTATTAGGTACAAACAAGATGCCTTTCTTGGAAACAACGAAACCACGTTTTTTGCAGGTTCCTATGATTGTCACGTAACTGAACTTGACATCGGAAAGGCCTGTTATGTACGCCTCCCAAAAAGGCTCGATTTTCTTGGGCATTGCTACTGTGATACACCGTGCACTCTGATTATGAAATCACTCACTACTGGTCTGTCACCTCTCGCCGAAATTCAGCTGTCGGTGTGATTCCTGACGCACATGACGTCATTCGAATTCGTTATCCGTAAAGGGCGGAAAAATGTGCGTTATGCCTTAAGTTCAGTATAAACGGACTATGCTATTGCCATTCACTCACGTAAACAGCGGCAAGAGAATACAATCTGGTAATAAGAATCTCATCACTCCATTCAATCGATCTATAAATACTGAAATGACGTTGTAATATAGTTATGATTTAAAAACTTACCTCAAATGTTAACTGTCACCGCCTGGATGATTAAAGGATGCATTACACTGAACCAAAATATAGATCCGTAAATTATCGAAAGAGAAAGTTCGACGTCTCTCACTCAAACAGTTTTTCAACATCGAAAAGTTTCTTTCCGTGTCACAAGATGTTAAAGGTGCAAATGAAAAAAGCGCAGTAATATCGTCGTTTTTCCCTCCACTCAAAATGTTACACATAACTGTACAACCGGCATTTTTTTGCAGAATTTGTGAAATTTTTCTTTCATCTTTTCACCTATAAAATGTGGATTACCAAGTTTCTTGAACGGAATATTTGCAGAAATCATCATATTACATAAATCTACATTAAATTCATATCGTGTATGTCTTGCATTATATGATGTCGAAGACCTTTGTACGTTTTCGGTATGTTTCTTGCTGTTACAATGCCGCTCTATGTAATATTTCCTACGTATTTTAATTTCACATTTGCGCACGGCACAGAAAGTATTTTTCCCTTGCGGAATCAAAATCTCTCTTCCATATTTATTTCTTAGACTGTTTAATTCCAAATCTTCCGACTTAGGTATTTTAAATCACTTTTACATAACATTACCAACTGCACGAAGGCAATAAACAATATTGTAAACACCTGGCTTTCTTTTCCATACGACTACAAGTCATTTGTTGGTTCCTACTTGTACTGCCGCCCTCTCGTAGTGCATTTATGTTATTGCGCTTGTACCTGTGACGTCATCCATACTTCAGACCAAACCAACCTGTATCGCGTGGTAACGCACATTTTTCCGCCCTCTAGTTATCAGAGATCGGAAACAACCCTGTAGGGTGAGAACGCTTGCTTAGAGCGTGAAAGATAGCTCTTCACATTTTTTTGATATCGTGATTGCAGAGCACGATTTTGGGTGAGATTTGGGATTCTAATTCAGTAAAATTTAATTTAAGCAGTTCTATTAAATTCTATGTAATTGGACTTGATTTATTCTGATTAATGTTAAAGAATATACTTTTATACGTATTTTTCTGTGAATAAAAGTAAATGTGGGCTTGATTCGGTTGACTGATTGACTACTGGAAAGAAATGATGTTTAAACTGTGCCCATTGGTCACCTGTGTTTGGTAGCGCTGAGATATGAACATGCCCGGATTTTCCTCACAGAGTGACCCCATTGTTATTGGTGCATTCGCTTGTTCCCACATTTCCAATCGGTTCTTGTTCAAATAGGTGCCCCAGGCAGGCTTCACGTGTTCCAGCGAGCTGGCTACCATACTGTACCTCTTTCTGCACTCCCACCGCGGTCCTTGCTACAAGCTCCCACCAGATAGTCCAGCCTATTGTTCGTCATTTTAGTGTAACAAAAATAGATAAGCCACAATCCATACACCATAACCGAAACCGAGAGACGCATGATGGCTAAAGTTGATTGGTGGAACAGATTCATGGCTATAGGGAAATGGAAAACATACGTATAACATTAAATTTAGTCCAATTATTCACATCAAAAATGTTACCTCGTTACACTAAGTGACCAAACAAAGAGGGGTTCACCACTCCGTTAATTGTATATCCGCAATATAGCTTTAGCAGCTTAAAATTTTCAACAAATGAAATGTTGATCTTTTCTTCTGCAAAATTAATGAACTATTTATGTTTCATTGCTAGTATCTATTCTCTGGTTCAAATTCAAGTGTTTCCATGGGACTTTTATTTTATTTATTTGTTTATTTATTTATTTATTTATTTATTTATTTATTTATTTTTGCTAGTAAGTTTGAAATGAATACAAGTTAATACAATGTAAGATAAACTAGCGCACTCCTGAATGAGTAAAGGCTGGTTCGTAATAAACCTGTAACGGAAACGACAACAAGAACGAGAACGGAAATATTGTTAAAATAAATGTATTTAAATGTGAACATTCACAATTAACTGTTGTGAATGCTTACATTTAAATACATTTATTTAAACAATATTTCCGTTCTCGTTTTCCTTGTCGTTTCCGTTCCCGGTTTATTGTGAACTAGCCTTAAGACTAGTGAAAAAATATACTAGGGAAAGTGTGATTGCTCGACTAGGCTTGGATGCAGTTCCAGCAGGTCCCTTGTGTTTACTAATATATAATGCATCATCATCATCATTATCATCAACGTGAATCGAGACTTAAATTTGACAAGGTGATATCTTTAGGCCAGCGGTGACCAGAACTCGAACGGCAGTGATTACACGTGAGAGACAGTCTAAAAAGTAAGGAGACGAGGGAGAGGTAGGGCCTACTACCGTAGGCATGAAAACTACAATCAGTGGTGGTTCGTGCACTAACAATGAGTTCTTCATCAACCCCGCGAATAAAAATCGCAAGCTTTGTTGTATCAGTAATGTTACTACTGTCATCAAGCGCCAATAAAAAATAATATATACAAGTTTTCATGCTTTTTTTAAATATTCCTCATGAACACAATCAGAAGTCTCCTGAGTTCTCTTCTGGATATTTAGTCGAGAAATGCGCAATTTTTTTTTTAAATTAATTAATAATTTTCATTGGACAAGTTATTTCAGCCACCTTGATCATTACGCTTTTATAAAACTCTTCTTCGTTGGAAGGCTTAAGAGAACGAGCCATTTCGTTCGCCACTAGATAGCTGGCTTCCTTACATTTATTTATGTCATCTTTCTCTTCATCACGATGATTGAAGCCTGATTTCAGTTCTTGGAGTTTAAAAGCTCGTTTCATTACTACACTAGCACGTAATATTCAATCAGTTTCTCTATATTATTATTATTATTATTATTATTATTATTATTATTATTATTATTATATTATTATTATTGGTGCTGTTGTTATATTGTTATTATTGTTATTAATTCAATGACTAGTAAATAACTGATAATAGTCATAAAAGATAAAAAAACATTAAAATGCAGATATAGCGTAGTCTAGTAATTATTTTATCCTTCAAGGGAAGATGTAAGCATATACATTCAAGCACGTATATAAGAATTATGGTAACACTTGCTGATAAATAATAATAATAATAATAATAATAATAATAATAATAATAATAATAATCTATACTAATAATAAATCTGTAGCCGAAATTTTTCTGGTAATTTTCGATTTTCCAAAAATAATTGGTCCATATATATATATATATATATATATATATATATATATTTAACCACCCTGAAACCGAAAATCGCATTTTTCAAATTTTTCTTTGTATGTCTATCTGTATGTTTGTTACCTTTTCACGCGATAATGGCTGAACCGATTTATATGAAAATTGGAATATAAATTAAGTTCGTTGTAACTTAGATTTTAGGCTATATGGCATTCAAAATACTTTATTTAAAAGGAGGGTTATAAGGGGGCCTGAATTAAATACATCGAAATATCTCGCTTATTATTTATTTTTGTGAAAAATGTTACATAACAAACGTTTCTTTAAAAATGATTTTCGATAAGTTTTATTCTTTACAAAATTTTGATAGGACTGATATTTAATGAGATAAATGAGTTTTAAAATTAAAATAACGCCATCTAAGACGGTGCAATGAAATAACAAATGACTTCGTCTATAAGGGGCCTTGGGCAACAACAATCGAAAAAGGGGCCATGGACAGCAACAATCGAAAGCTATTAAACTATTCCTATGCACAGAAAATTTTATAGGCTTTTTTTGTACATTCGTTTTCTGTATTTCTTAAAATAATATTTATGTACACACTCATTTTAATCTCAGAGAATTAATGAACAACGAGAGTGTATTGATTTAGTATGCAGTAATAGTACGTTAGCTTAGCAATCCATTATTTTATAATTCAAATTTTAACTATGCTCAATTGAATCGTGTTAAAATACATAAAATAGACTATATATGCAATAAATGCAATGCAAAAGAAAAATTGGGTAATGAGCCAAGCAGATTATGTTGCGCTGTTGTAAAGGTTGTTGCTTCTGAGATTCAAGAGCCCCACAACAAATTAAAAACTTTCTTATCGGAGTACATCCGTTATCAACGCACTTTTTATATAATATAATATAATATAATATAATATAATATAATATAATATAATATAATATAATATAATATAATATAATATAATATAATATAATATAATAATATATATATAATAAATTTTTCTAATATAATTTTCCCTTTTATAAAAATATAATTGGTGTTAACATGTATAATTATTCATCCTGAGACCGAAAATCGCTTTTTGACATTTTTGTTTGTATGTCTGTCTGTCTGTCTGTCTGTTTGTTACCTTTTCACGCGATAATGGCTGAACGGATTTCGATGAAAATTGAAATATAAGTTAAGTTCGTTGTAAGTTAGATTTTAGGCTATATGGCGTTCAAAATACTTCATTTAACGGGGCCTGAATTAAATCGAAATATCTCGCTTATTATTGTTTTTTTTTTTGTGAAAAAATGTTACATAACAAAAGTTTCTTTAAAAATGATTTCCGATATGTTTTATTCTATGCAAAATTTGGTAGGTCTGATAGACTTTTAAAATAATAATACAATACGTTTTCACCGCCGCCTCAGATTGTAGCGTTGTTGTTCCTGCAGTAATCCCCATGTGCAAAATATAAAATTTTTGAGTAGGAAGAAAAAACACATTTATTCATTCCATGGCAATGGTACATAGGAGATCGTGAATTCTTACATTTTCGAAAGAATGAAATATAATTATATATCACTGTTTATGCTGTATCACTATTTAAGTTATTTGAAGGTTTCAGAACCATAGTGGGCCAAGCGTCATATACTGAAGACGTAGAAAACAAGGGTTAAAATTAAGTTATCATAATTCAATGGAACCATATAGCAAGTAATATAAAGTATACACAATAAAACTAAATGATATGTCAATCTTCATTAAACTATAGTTGCGTGTAATAACAAATAAGAAACATGTTAAAGGAATTGTCATTGCACCAAATGAGTGGCCTCTGGACCAAAATGATCGCAATTTAATTATTTAAATACAATTTCAATTAAGTAACATATTAAACGATTTATCCTTCTAACAAACACGAATGTCCATGTATTGTGGGTCCCTATCACCAAGGCATGGCGCGTCCTCAGGTTGCGGATAGAGGAGACGGCCTCCAGATATGGATGGTAGCTGCGAATATATTGAATAAGCAGTCGTGGACAGCCGATAAGGGGTGGTCCTCCAGCTTGGGGGTTGGGCGAAGGGCTAACAACCCATCACCGTAAAAAACAGCTTGTTACGTATCCCTATAATAAGCCTCGGAATAGGACTGATTCTCTGGCACGACCACAGCAAAGGAATAAGGTTTTGAGATTTGGCACTTGGAACGTAACTAGTCTTTATAGAATAGGAGGGGTAACATTAGTAGCAAAAGAACTAGCTAGATATAGAATAGACTTCGTAGGAGTACAAGAGGTTAGGTTAGATGGGAATGGCATATCACAAATAGGAGATTACTTGTTGTATTATGGGGAAGGAAACAATAATCACCAATTAGGAACAGGATTCTTTGTTCATAAAAGAATAAAATCAGCAGTAAAAAGGTCGAATTTATCAGTGACAGGTTATCATATTTAGTATTTAAGGGTAGATGGTGTGACATCATAGTTATAAATGCTCACGCCCCTACAGAAGAGAAAGACGACCATATAAAGAATAGCTTCTATGAGGAATTGGAACATACTTTTGATCAGTTCCCTAGATATCACATGAAAATTTTATTGGGGGATTTCAATGCTAAAGTAGGACGGGAGGATATTTTTAGTCCAACTATTGGAAAAGAGAGCCTACACGCAATTAGTAGTGACAATAGAGTTAGATTAGTCAACTTTGCCACATCGAAAAATTTAATTGTCAAAAGTACAACATTCCCCCATAAGCATATACATAAATATACTTGGACTTCTCCAGATGGATTGACACACAACCAAATAGATCACATCTTGATAGATAAACGGATACATACTAGTATAATAGATATTCGAACTTTCAGGGGTGCAGTCTGTAATTCTGACCATTATTTGGTGATTGGAGAATTAAGAGAAAGATTATCAGTAGCCAAGCGACTAGAGCAACAAGTTAATATTACTAAATTCAATATTTTGAAATTAAAGGACGAAGAAGCTAAGTAAAATTATCAGGTCGAAATTTCGAATAGGTTTGCCACTTTAGAAAGTTCCGACGAAGTTGAGAAAGAATTACATGTTAATAGCGTGTGGAAAATATCAGAGATAGTATCAAAATTGCAGCTGAGCAGAGCATAGGTTATTATGAAACTAAGAAAAAGAAACCGTGGTTTGATGAAGATTGTTGCATGGTAGTAGAAAGAAGGAAACAGGCAAAATTGAAATTCTTACAGGATCCAGTTGAGGAGAAGAGAGATAATTATTTCAATGAAAGACGGGAAGCAAGTCGTACACTTAGGAATAAAAGAGAGGTTACTTGAAGGAAAAACTGAATGAGGTAGAAACAAATAGTAAGAATAAAAACATTCGAGATTTATATAAGGGTATAAAGGAATTTAAGAACGGATATCAGCCAAGGGTAAACGTGATCAAGGATGAGAATGGTGACTTGCTTGCAGACTCTCCATCAATCCTAAACAGATGGAAAAACTATTTTTCGCAACTACTAAATGTACATACGCCAAATAGAAATGATCAGGACGAAATTGAAATACAAACTGCTGAGCCATTTATACCCGAACCCACGCTTTCAGAAGTCGAAATTGCGATAGAAAATCTGAAAAATTACAAGTCTCCAGGTATCGATCAAATTCCAGCAGAATTAATACAAGAGGGCGGAAGTGCATTATATAGCGAAATTTATAAACTTGTACTTGCTATTTTGGAAAAGGAAATTGTACCAGAACAATGGAAGGAGTCCATAATTGTACCTATTTTTAAAAAGGGGACAAAACCAACTGTGGTAACTTTCGAGGAATGTCACTTTTGTTGACGTCGTACAAAATTTTGTCCAATATTCTTTTGAGAAGATTAACTCCGTACGTAGATGAAATTATTGGGGATCATCAGTGCGGTTTTCGGAGTAATAGATCGACTATTGATCAGATTTTTGTATTCGACAGATAATGGAGAAAAAATGGGAGTATCAGGGTACAGTACATCAGTTATTTATAGATTTCAAAAAGGCATATGACTCGGTTAAGAGGAAGTATTATATGATATTCTTATTGAATTTGGTATTCCCAAGAAACTAGTTCGATTAATTAAAATGTGTCTCAGTGAAACATACAGCAAAGTCCGTATAGGTCAGTTTCTATCTGATGCTTTTCCAATTCACTCCGGGCTAAAGCAGGGAGATGCACTATCACCTTTACTTTTTAACTTCGCTTTAGAATATGCCATTAGGAAAGTTCAGGATAACAGGCAGGGTTTGGAATTGAACGGGTTACATCAGCTTCTTGTCTATGCGGCTGACGTGAATATGTTAGGAGAAAATACACAAACGATTAGGAAAACACGGAAATTTTACTTGAAGCAAGTAGAGCGATCGGTTTGGAAGTAAATCCCGAAAAGACAAAGTATATGATTATGTCTCGTGACCAGAATATTGTACGAAATGGAAATATAAAACTTGGAGATTTATCCTTCGAAGAGGTGGAAAAATTCAAATATCTTGGAGCAACAGTAACAAATATAAATGACACTCGGGAGGAAATTAAACGCAGTATAAATATGGGAAATGCGTGTTATTATTCGGTTGAGAAGCTCTTATCATCCAGTCTGCTGTCCAAAAATCTGAAAGTTAGAATTTATAAAACAGTTATATTACCGGTTCTTCTGTATGGTTGTGAAACTTGGACTCTCACTCTGAGAGAGGAACATAGGTCAGGGTGTTTGAGAATAAGGTGCTTAGGAAAATATTCAGGGCTAAGAGGGATGGAGTTACAGGAGAATGGTGAAAGTGACACAACACAGAACTGCACGCATTGTATTCTTCACCTGACATAATTAGGAACATTAAATCCAGACGTTTGAGATGGGCAGGGCATGTAGCACGTATGGGCGAATCCAGAAATGCATATAGAGTGTTAGTTGAGAGACCGGATGGAAAAAGACCTTTAGGGAGGCCGTGACGTAGATGGGAATGTAATATTAAAATGGATTTGAGGGAGGTGGGGTATGATGATAGAGACTGGATTAATCTTGCACAGGATAGGGACCGCTGGCGGGCTTATGTGAGGGCGGCAATGAACCTTCGGGTTCCTTAAAAGCCATTTGTAAGTAAGTAAGTAACAAACACGAATGTTCCCTGGATCAAACGTCCTATTTTAATTACGTAATTACTTTAGACTATATTTATTTCTAACAGGTGCACGGGTACGGCTAGTAATAATAATAATAATAATAATAATAATAATAATAATAATAATAATTCCACCTGTTATGCCTGTGTTTTCAGCGTAATGCCCTGTAATGTCGCTTCTATATACTACTACTAATTGAATCGTTGAGCAAAGCAACATATTACATTTTGTCCGACAGAACAGCGAATAAATTCCTCTTCCCATTCTGTACGAAACCTTCTGTTCCTGCTCGTAGAGACAGAGGGTTTGTAGAGCGACATGGTGCCAACACTGCTTACCTTCAGTACGTGAGTGAGACAGAGAGCAATATAAGGAATCTTCCCTTACCAGAATGAATGTCTTTGATTACACGATGTAATCTCGATACCCAGTTCGGTCACCGCTACTGTAGGCGAATAAATGGATTTCTTCCATTAAAATTTAATAGGTGTTCCTAGTTTTATTATCTCCTTTAGGTTGACGATAAAAAAATTAGGATCTCTATTTATCTATTCCTTCCAGCGTCTCTTTGAGACAGGGATTCATTCAGCCCTAAGAGAAATAAGTACAACGGTTAATTCTTTCAAGAAAAAGGCGGCAAACACTGATAGACACTCTACTGATAATAATACAGATTTTGTAGGAAAAGATGGAAGTCTGAACCTTCCGTTACAGAGAGGGACTCCATGGCCTGCAATAGGGATAACTTAACATTTGAAGAGCAAACAATCAAATCCTGACTTGCCACTTTTCAAAATATTTTATTGTTTGATCACGTGTCCTCTTTAGTCAGGGTGAGAATTAAGATTGCTGATGAGGGGTGATATAATCTTAGATAGAGAATACCACACATAAAAATGATTATTATCCTCAATCGATACGGCTCAACGCTTGGTCGCACTGAGTTGCTTGTCTTGCATCTTGATTATAATAAAAATTATATCCATGAGCAGGCTTAAGATAAGATGTGTAACTCATAAGTTATTGATTGCTGTTAGCTTGCCGGTGATGATAATACATCAATATTATTTTCTTTGCCTACTTCATACTGTGTTTTATAAAGTGTACTCGTATTAAAACATTATATTTTGTGAGGGGGATAGAAGTTATCCCTGGCAGGGATGTTAATATGAATTTATGAAAGGGGAATAACTTTCCGACGGGGGGGGGGGGAATCCCTCATCCTCTCCGTTAATTCGCACCCTGTCTTTAGTATTTCTTACGTTTGAGCTTGGATTGGCTTTTTAAGGGGCAGAACTGGAAAGGATCCTTACACTTCACTTTCAGTGTGCGTTACACTAAATAAACATTTTCATGTCATTTACCATATAATAAGGGTTTTCTGATCACGTGCATATAGTTCAAGGAAAGGTATGTCCAATTATAGGCCCACTGGACAGCGTGAGTTCGAGGTCTTTTGTAGACTGTCGGCATTATTAGCAACAGGATTATCAGTCCTCGGTACTTGCCACCTTTACCCTCGAGAAAATACCCTTGGTACTCATTTCTGATAGGGACTAAGTAAACCCCAGGGTCATAATGAAGCCGGAGGGATTAGATCAATGGAGAAAATTCATGACCACATTGGGAATCCAACAGTTAACCATCTGGATTTGCAGCGCAACGACTTAACTTCGTTGAAGGTTATGATATGTATAAAATAATAGTTAAAAGATCTAATCTTAAAAAAATGTTTTTTAATTAGTTTTGCCTCCAGCATAGCTGAGTCGGCTAGACCTTACCTGTAGATCCGCAGTTGCACTCGGGCGTTGGTTCGATTCCCACTTGGGCTGATTACCTGGTTTGTGCATTTTATATAGCATAGTACTAGCCGTCGGTACGATATAAGATTTTTAAGCATGAAGTATGACGAAGAGAGACAAAGAGAAAGTGAACGCTGCAGAGGTAAGATTATTGCGGGCTGTAGGTTCTAAAACAGTAAAGATTAGATACTGTATAAGAAATAATAACCTCAATATATTTAATTCAGTGTAAAGGAAAAAGTAAACAATTATAGACATAATTGTGTGAACGTTTGGACAGAATATAGCCTACAGTAATTTACCTAAAATATTCAATACAGACCAAACGGAAGAAAAACAATGAACGACGCAAAAGACAGTGGGAAACCCAAGAAGAAGAAGAAGAAGAAGAAGAAGAAGAAGTGGAGACAGAATTGGCCTGGATGTCTCAATCCCTGTCCATGACCAGGAGGAGAAGGTGAAGAGATCCCAATAGCCTTCTTCACCTAGTAGATAAATAACAAAACGCATTGTATAGTCGGACCATCGGATCTGTGCCCCCGTAAGATATGCGAACTGAACCCTAATTCCTTCTCAGCCTCGATAATTCATTTCTCTCCCTGCATTTCTATCTCTCTCCCTTTCTGTCCCCTACTACTCACAATTTTGGCCTTCTTGCGGGACAGTTTACAATATTTGCACTTGCAGTCCATTGTTGTCAACTCAACATGAATACTGTAGCACGGAGTGGCGAAAGAAATATTAATCAAGTACGTAATAGCATTTTGCGAGGAAGAGAAACAAATAGGTCATTATCTGTTTCCTATAAATCAGGCAACGAAAAGAGCAGCTGATATCACAGGTGAGGCTTATTTTATTTCAATTGATTATGTATTAAAATTGCTTACTTAACTAATACTAATAATACAACATTGTATGTAATTTATATAGACAGGTCAGAACTCCCAATAAAGAAAATCAGGAGATAGGGAGTCTGTGCAGGAGATGAAAAGCTAGAATAACCAGATAAGAACTGACCAAGGGAACTTTTCATTATTGTAGATGATATGAATCGATGTATTTTAAGAAGAAAGATACAAGAATTTTATACCGTTTAGAAAGAAGTTTCAACATTGAAGAAATTACTGAAGCTTGCGAGAGAAGCAATAATTTCCTTAGGTTGGAGAGAAAAATTACGGAAAGTGATTTGAGACATGGTATTCAGATTTAAAAATGTAGAAATACAAGATGTATTTTGATTGAAAGAAATAATATTGTAGCATGTAGGACCAATTATTTATGACACCGGTTGACGGAAGTTTGGCAACATCCCTATTCGGCAAGATACGTGGCCTGCTGTTTAACGTGGTGGGAGGAAAGCGAGTAGAATGGCGTGAGTGCAGGCGTTAACTTTTCCAAGAACGACGACAGCGCTGAAGGGGCACAGATCCGATGATCCGACAATACTTACATGAACTTTGTATTATTAACTGAAAATTGCCAGCTGTTTAAGTAACGCGTTTCTATGAGATTATTTACAGTAACTTTGCCAATAACACTGGTAATAGGTGCTTGCTAATAAGTTGAAATTCGACAAATTACACGCATGGTTAGTTTAGGTATAATGACGGAAAATACATTTTGTTTCCATTTATTTGTGGGATATATTTATTTGCATGTCATTACGCATTATGCTCCGTTTTATTTATTTTGAATTGAAGGTAAACACGAGTTTATTTTGTAAACAAAGTGAACCTAGAGGTAAATTCGATGATGTGTTTACCTTATCGAAAGTTTATTATATGGCTATATTTTTTAATACGTTTGATATGTTTAATGAATTTTATGTTACAAAGTGACTGCATAAATATTTGTACTCTATTTATTTATTTAGTTACAATATTATTTGTATTCGTTTTAAATTAACCCCTCGCTTTGCTGTATGCTAATGGGCTGTGAAATTGGATAGCCTGTAACTTGTTGACATATTTTGGTCGATTTATTACATTGTCATTATAAACTCGGGGGAAAAAAAACTTATTTTTTCAATCCGATGTAAAATTGTTAGAATATTTGCACGTTTCTGTGAATACTTCACTTGACAGTTTCTTCTCAGCCAGTGACCCAACCAATTCCTTTTTCTCTTCCTAATCAGTTTCAGCATCACCTCTTCTAATAATACTTTAAATGTACGTAGAAGGCATATTGGTCTACTTAGTTACATGTAGAATCTAGAGTAGATTCTATTCGTAAGTAATCAATATTTTGCATATTATTAAATGTGCAGTTTAACTGAAAATATGGGTAACTATGCATTGTATGTATGTATGATATGATATGATATGATATATGTTATGTTATGTTATGTTATGTTATGTTATGTTATGTTATGTTATGTTATGTTATGTTATGTTATGTTATGTTATGTTATGTTATGTTATGTTATGTTATGTTATGTTATGTTATGTTATGTTATGTTATGTTACGTATGTACGTACACTGTGTACATATGTATCTGTTGGTTTTGTACTGTAATAGACTACAATATGCCGTTGGTTAGAACGTTAATGAATGAAATATGTAAATAAAAATTAATAGTGGAATCACGTTTTACGGATAATATCTTACTAGTCGCTTGAATATCGTGGTACTGAGGAACTTTATAGTAATGAATGTTTTGAAAATGAAAATATTGTTTTGAAATTAACGCAGTTTTTCATAACCATAAATTCTCACAAATAATAATAATAATAATAATAATAATAATAATAATAATAATAATAATAATAATAATAATATTATGTATATATTTGTTTATTTATTTATTTAATCTGCAAGAGCTGAGGCCAGTAGGCCTTCTTTTCCGCCCAGCCAGACTCTAATTCTAATTGAATACAATTGGTTACATAGTTATTACATTAATATATAGACCATAAAACAACATGAAAGTAAGTAATGAAAGTTGGATATAATAATAATAATAATAATAATAATAATAATAATAATAATAATAATAATGAGATAATTTAAATATTTATTCTTTGATATATATAACCATTAAACATTGAGAAACCTGAAAGAGCTATTATTGTTAACAAGAATTGTTAGAAAAATATTTCGTTAGTCTATTCTTAAATTGGTTTGATGTCTGACAGTCCTGACATTACTCGGTAGGGAATTCCAAAGCCGAGGAACAGCCACAGTGAAAGAAGATGAATATGAGGATGTTCGGTGGGAGGGAATGGATAATATTGAGGAGTGTTGTGATCGTGTGTCTAGGTTATGATGGGCGGATAAATTTTGAAAACGAGACGCGAGATAGACAGGAGTGGAGAAATGCAATATGTGAAAGAGAAGGGAAAGACAGTGGATTTTCCTACGATCTTCTACTGTAGACGCAGCCAGGACAACATTTCGAGGGATGGTGTTACGTGATCATCCCGGCGAATATTGCAGACGAAACGGACGCACATATTATGAACACGTTGTAGTCTCTGCGCCGAAGTAACTCTTAGGTCAGTAAACAGAATAACACAGTAATCGAAGTGGGGCATCACGAGTGTTTGCACTAACATCTTTTTCATGGAAAATCCTAAGCATACCGTCTAAAAAGAGAAACTCCGAGAAAATGGAAAATATTGTTTCATATTAACACCATGGCAGTGAATGAATAATCCCACAATAATGTTCTGATTCATCGAGGTACTTAAAGGGATCGTTCCATGAAATCACTAACAAGAAATAAAAAACTACGAATTGAAGCATAAAGAAATATTAAAATAACAAACCATCGTAATGCAATACAGTATCAATAGTTAAACTGTGTTTTTGTAGAATAAAATCAACAGAATAATAAAGCGTAAGCAAACAACCAAATCAAACACCGCCAAACTGAAAAAAAGAGCAATAGACCCGTAAAATAACAGAGAAATACCTCAATAAAACAACGAAAAAATGAAACACACTGTAAAGAATACCGAAAAGCCAACAAACACCATTTCATGCCAATAAAACGTGAAGCCAGTGGAAAAGCAACAAGGAAATACCTTCAGAAAAATCAAAATATTGAAAAAATTGCATTAAAATTAAAAGAAAACAGTAAACCAAAAAAAAAACAAACAACCAAAACAATAAAACAAAAAATGAAAATAAATAAATAAATAAAAATAAATCAGTAACAAATGAAACATAAACAAAAAGCATTAAAAAATTAGTGACCGAAAAATTCTTTCAACTTTGGAATATTAATAATTTTGTTCAGCATTTAAACATGTTTCACCGTTTGTGTTTAAATTATCATATTTTGTTTCGTAAAAAGGGAATTCATAAAGTCAGAAAACAAGAGGTATGGTACACCATAGATCCTTCTAAGAGGTACCGATATATTCTTAATTCAGTAATTTAAATGAATATGCACAAATAAAATTATTATATTTATACGTATGTATACATAATTTATATTTTAGAATAGCAACGCAGAAACACTTGTCAACACCCATATAGCGTTTTCAAAATTAAGTTTTTCCTCGTCCCATACATTGTTATAGTTCATGCAGGTGTGGTGTATACAAATGACTTAGTTTAATTTTATGTTTTTTTTCGGGTATGACTAGTTATAATAATTTTACTTATACAACAATAATTTGTAATATGTATTTGAATGTGAGTTTGGTAAGTTATTTTGAATTTTTAAGAATATTCACGTACGAGTATTGCAATAGTATTGTAAATTCTTTGTTAATGTGTGTAATTTTTGCATGAAATAAATAAAATAAAAACCTAAAAATAATAAAATAAATTACATACGTCTATGCTAAGTTCTGTTATTGTACATACAGGGTGATTCACGAGGATTTACCGTCCTTTACGGAGCTTATTTCCGAAGACATTCTGAGCAAAAAATGCCATATAAACATGGTTCTATTCTCAATATTTAGAGAGTTACGTTTCGTTATTGGAACGCATTGCTGTGAACGCGTGATCTTGGTCAGCGTGCAGTCAGCAGCCAGCGCGAGCGCTACGGAAATCAAAGATAGCCGTATGCAGTTACGTAGAGCGACGAGTGCCGTTCACAAGCGTGCGGCCAAGTGTACTCAAGCGGACGGCGACATTTTTTAAAGTGAGTTGTAAACTCTCCAAGACTGTAAATTAGGATGCAAAATTTAACTGAAAATAATTAAGTCTGTGAAAGTGGTGTGATTTGTAGTAATTGTTGTGATAAGTGCGTAAGAATAATGTAATTTTATAGTTAAAAATAAAAAAAAAAGATGTCTGTACGAAGCAACTAAGGAGTTCACAGCACATTTTTAGCTTCATAATACTTGCCAATTAAAGAAATTATACTTCTGAATGGTTCATTCTCTATTTGTATTATTCTTTTACCTTCAAACTCTGGAAAAAAACGTATTTTACAAACGATTTTAAATTAGTGTAATTATGAAAATATTGAGAATAGGAATTATGTTTTTATGACACTTTTTGCTCAAAATGTCTTCAGAAATAAGCTCCTTAAAGGACGGTAAATCCTCGTGAATCACTCTGTATAATGTTTGGATAATATGTCATGATATTTATTACGAATATTTTATAAGGCTTGATTTTTGTTGCTACTGTATATTCTTGCTCATATTCTTAACCAATAACAAATAACAACAGATAATAATAGATTGTCATGCCACAAGACGACATAAAGCAAAGTCTAGGCACGCAGATCGCAAAGATAAAATATATTCAGATCGCTATCGGGAAAGACACACTATCTGCTGTATTTTTACTTTAGCTACAGCATATATTTAACATTGTATAGACAGTATTACATGATAACATTTTTATACAGAATAAACTCTGTATTTGGTTGTATAAACCATATTAAAAATAGTGTTCAGACGTTTTAACCATCTGAAATTTGTGATAAAGTGATCGGTTATTCCCCATGATGCCATGTTGACCGAGAAAATTTGATGATTGGTCATTGAAACCGTTAACACAATATAGAATAGAAGCTCAGCAAGCGTGGAGCGTAATTCAGTACAGCGCGCGCGATATGGCCGGAAGGTAATTCCAATGTGGCCGTGTGCTGTGTGTAACAATAAAAAATAGCTCCGTGTTCTGGAAATGTATGGAGTAGAATAAGCTAGCCTTGTTACCGGTGCTGGTCTCTCTGTACGATGTAATTGTATGGCGCTGTCCACTATCTACAAGGTGTCTAAACAAGAATTTTCTCTTTTTGAATTTCTGCTCTGTGACTTACGGAGTTTCCGGCTACAAAACGATCGGTTTCAGTTTCCCTTTGCCTTTCTCTCTTTCATAGTGTATCACTTGTTTTATATGTATTCCCTGTTGTTTCAAACGGTTGCCTTGTGCTATGTTAAATACGTGACACATGGATTCTCTATGATGTTAACATCTAGCGCTTGGTAATATTCGGTGCAAACATGTTCAGAGAGTCTGTGTTATGAAAGTTTAAGCATAATAATAGTAATCATCAGCAATATGCCTTTAAGCTTATTCCGTTAGTATACAGGGGCGAATTCTTCATATCGAGTGTAACAAAAAGTCTAATACCATATCGGTGGGAAATTTATAGTTTTCGAAAAAAAAAGTTTTTCCTAAAATTTTAACATCGTCTTTGTGGATAATTACTATGCATAGGATCTTGATTTCTCTTAATACCAATTAGAGAATGTAATAAAGAAATTTTTCCTTTGTCATATTTCGATAGAGTGGACGGTTTTCGCGTAAATTAAATAAAACGTATTACAAATTTGTTGCCTAACAATTCTAGACGTGGCAACCCTGATCAGCTGTTCTCGCTCGATTTGAGTAGTCAAGATCGTCTTGTCTCAGTGCCGCTCTACGTGTGTATGCAGAAAGGTTTCCGGTAGGATATTAAATATTGCAGATCGTAAACTCAGTGATTTTCAAAGTGTTAGTTGAAAATAGTAAACACACGTGTCAAGATATTGTAAATAATAAAGTCATTGTTTGTGAAAGTGCCAAAACAACCAAATTTGAATACATCATTCTGTAAATGCAATAATAATTCAGGTTTTTCATACTGTTTGTCTTTGTAACTAAATAATTTACACATACAAAACGAAAAGTATCACCTCCCCTTTCATTACATAAGAAGTCAAGAGTCCAATCAGCATGAAACGTAAATGTACGACTTTTACCTCAATTAATGTACAACCCTTGTGTTCACCAGTGACTTGTACCTGCCTGCCTTACGTGCTCTCAACAGCGCATACTTGCGGTGAGGCACGCTTGCGCTCTAGATGACATGACTGATCTAGTCAAATAAGATAAAATACCTTCACAGTTTAATATTAACTCAGTTAAGTAGTTGCGTATTTAAATAACTTAACAATTCTTTAGTGTAGAGTTTTTACATTATATACGCGATTGTATTGTTCAATTATGTTACGTTTTCCTATGAATTCTTTTTATATATCAATATTGCTTGTGTATGCGATATTATCTATTTTAATTCTTTTCTTTTTTTTAAATGTAACGCACATTCACTTCACACTACGTGTCAGAGGAAAGACAATAATTCTTTGTATACTTCGAAGTCTGATTAGTGTGACAACACTAACAGAAAAGTAGAGGGATTTTATGGAATGGAAATTCGACTTTTGTTGCCATGGAAATACTTACGTCATATCCGATAAAATGCACAACCCACTATATAGCGGACTGTAATAAAGTGACAATGTGAGTGAGTATTTTTATAGAGTTACACAAGAGGAGATCACATATACATACTGATTCACGAGGATTTACTGTCTTTTGCGGAGCTTATTTCTGAAGACATTCTGAGCTAGAATTGTCACATAAACATTTGTCCTAATCTCAATATTTTCAGAATTACAATAATTTGAAGTTGTTTGTAAAATACAATTATTCTTGAGTTTTAAGGGTAAAAGAATATTAAGATAAAGAATGAACTATTCAGGAGTATCATTTCTTTAATTCGTTAATATTCTGAAGCTAGAAATGTGTTATGAATTCCATAGTTGCTTCGTACAGATTTTTTTTTTTAAATTTTAACTATATAATTACATTTTCTTACGCATTTATCACAACAATTGTTAGGCCTACAAATTACGCCAGTCTTGTAAATTCTTTAAGACTGTAGGCCTACATTAGAATGCATAATTAAACCGTAAAAAATCAAGTTCCTAAAGTCGTACCATTTCTAACAATTTTTGTAGTAAGCGGGTAAGAATGATGTAATTTTTAGTTAAAAATTGAAAAACAAAATCTCTACAAAGCAATTAACAACATATTTATAGCTTCTGAACTCTTTCCAATTGAAGAAATGACACTTCTGAATAGTTCATTCTCTCGTCCACACCTGTGGAGTAACGGTCAGCGCATCTGGCCGCGAAACCAGGTGGCCCGGATTCGAATCCTGGTCGGGGCAAGTTACCTGGTTGAGTTTTTTCCGGGTTTTCCCTCAATCCAATATGAGCAAATGCTGGGTAACTTTTGGTGTTGGACCCCGGACTCATTTCACCGGCATTATCACCTTCATATCATTCAGACGCTAAGTAACCTAGATGTTGATACAGCGTCGTAAAATAACCCAATAAAATAAAAATAGTTCATTCTCTATTTGTAATATTTTTTTAACCTTAAAACTAAAGAAAAAAGGTATTTTACTAACAATTTGAAATTAGCGTAACTCTGAAAATATTGCGATTAGGACACATGTTTATATGACGTTTTTTTGCTAAGAATGTCTTACGAAGTAAGTTCCGTAAGGGACGGTAAATCCTCGTGAATCACCTTGTATAAATAATACGCAATACTTGGTAGAGTTTATTATACTCAATGGAGGGGATGCAATATATTTGTAAAAGTGTTATTCAGATGTGCTTTAAAATGGACGCGAAACAAAGGCGTGCACAAAACATGCGTAACTATGCAAAGTGTAATCTTGCCATTACTCACATACAAATGGATAAGTAGCATTTAGCAATAACATTTACGGGATATTCTCATGTGCTTACATTATAGACAGTAGTTGTTGATATTTAGTCAACTGTTCGAAGACAAGGTTTTAACCTTATAAGTGACACCATGAGACAACTAAACCAGGTGATAGTGGGGTAGTGTGGCCAGTTTCTTTCTCCCTTTATTGCGTATACCGCTGACCCGTAACATATCATGCTATCAGACTTCAGATGCTCACAAACAATTGTTCTTCCTCTGACACGTATCGTTATGAGATGTACTGCCTGATAATAGCTGTAAATATGAGCCAGAATCTCAGTCAGAAGTTTATATCAGTAGTGAACTGTAAAGGCTGGTTCACAATAAACCGAGAACTGAACCGACAACTAGAACGAGAACAGAAATAATGTTAAAATAAATGCATTTAAATGTGAGCATTCACAATAGTTCGTTCTAGCTGTCGTTTCCTTTCCCGGTTTATTGCGAACGAGCCTTTAATATTATGAACAGTCGTCTTAATGACTCGTAAGGGAACATTTTTTCTCTTGGAACAGAATATTTTTAATTGATTGTTAATAAAGTACTACATCCACAATCTTAAGGAGATGTACCTGTACAGTATATAAACAAAGAAATAAGAGATCTCTCAATTGTGACATAAAAGTATTTTAAATATTTAGGGTGGTCCACTTAACTCTTTCACCTGCAATAGCGTGTGAAATATTTAAGATATGCACAAACCGATAAATTACATTGAAGGGAACATCCGATACACGAGATGCATTTTTTGTACATGAAATAATCTTCAAGATACTAGAGTCAAATTTCTTTCTTCTTTTTTTGTAATGGTAACCAACTATGTTTTGTATTGCAAATGGTGGAAACTACAGTGTGTTCATAACGCGTGCGTCCGCTTCATTTG
Source organism: Periplaneta americana (assembly GCA_025594305.2). NCBI lineage: Eukaryota > Metazoa > Arthropoda > Insecta > Blattodea > Blattidae > Periplaneta > Periplaneta americana. Next base: position 48,362,630 of record JAJSOF020000005.1, read on the forward strand.
TAATGTTCGATATTACGATCATATCTCACCTTCTTTCGAGAAGTTATCATGGCTTAGGTTACATGAGAGGAGAAATCTGCAACCACTTTCTCTCTTATATCGAATTATACACACTTCATCCCCCTATTATTTATTCGCTCGTTTTCATACTCCCTCTCGCTATCATAATATTAATACTCGATCACAACGCGATCACACGCTAGAAATTCCACTTCACACATCATCTCTGTATTCCTCATCTTTCACTGTTGCTACCTCTCGCCACTGGAACTCTCTGCCGCCTGAAGTCAAGGGCTGCCGAACATTGAAATCTTTCAAATCCAAGTTAGAAAATTATCTTATGACGAGTTGCCAAACTAACTTACTATTATGACAAGTGTTGTATTGCATGTTTCCACGTATTCACATTTTTTAAATGTTCTAGTGATATTTAACTTATTTTATATTTTCCGATAATGGTATATCTATAATGTGATAAGTTGAGCTATATATAATCATAATTTTCCTTGCTGTGTGTACTTAAAATATTGTATTCATTGTATGTTTTGTACTGCACTATTTTATTATTACTATTAGTATTATTATTATCATTATTATTATTATTTTTACTACTATTCTTATTTTTTATTATTATTATTATTATTATTATTATTATTATTATTATTATTATTATTATTATCAATTGTCTTATTTTTTATACTTTATACTTTGTATGTCTAATTTATTATGACCTGCTGTTCACATTTTATTATGCTTTTTTCTTTCTTTCTGTATGTTACATATTATGTCTCATTTCTACTTACATGTTGTTTACATTTTATTATTATCTTATTCAGTTTAGTGTGTAAAATTGTTGTGTACTTTGTAAATTTGTAGTGTTTTTGTAGCGCAGTTTTACTCCTGGTTGAGTGTTAGAGAAGGCCGTATGGCCTTAACTCTGCCAGGTTAAATAAATCATCATTATTATTATTATTATTATTATTATTATTATTATTATTATTATTATTATTATTATTTCTGTCTAATCACAACTGGCTACTTTACTGACTGTTTGAATGTCACCGGTAAGAGTAAACATAAACAATGGATGTACGGATATTTACAATGGAATTATTATGTTTCATCTAAATGATCCGTTGCTAAGCAAGTGACGTCATATGTTGAAATAATTCGTAACATTTTATTTACTGAACACAGAACGTTTAACTTTAAAATACTTTGAAACTGGAAATTAGTTTTCAATTTTTCATTTAGCAAATACACGATTTTTACTGTAGTCAGCTGTAAGGCAGTTCGTCATTCTATTTGTCTGTCTGAAGCTATTTCTTTCGATGGGTTTTCTATCTAGTCGGTATCCATGAGTGAAAACTTTTGCAATAATTTTTATGTAATTATGTTAGAATAAAAAAATGACAAAAGATCGATTTACCTTCGGTTGTTACAGCTTTCGTCTTTAATTATTAAGAACTAAAAATATCCTAATCCTAGTGCATTAGGAGATGGAGCAAGAAATAGTTTCAGTTTTCGCATTACTTATCGTATTGACTATTAACTATTGTTAATTATCAACATTTATATTATTTGAAGAAGTTAAAAATAAAATACATCCATTTGGTGAGAATTTACTTCTGAAACACAGTGCGTATCGCAATAGATTAAACGTATGCGGTCAGCGGGTTGTATGTGAACCTCCCCAATCACAAATAAAAATGTAAATGTTAATCCTTTTATTTTGTTTGGAAGAATACGGATGGATGAGAGAGAAAGAGCATGAACGCGGGAGAGAGAGAGGGCGGAGGAGAGTTAGATGTCATTAGCAGCCGTCCTGCCTGAACCACCCCTCTCAAATTCTACTCTGATCCAGAATTCACCGTTTTAATTTCGTCGTGGGAAGGAAACTGTATAATTCATTGCAACTATGTTATTTTGAAATACCGCTCTGAATTGAACTATTGCAGTCAAACGTTTCATTAAGGATAATTTTGTTTCATGAAAAAATAAAACCATCCTCTGTCAAAGAATTCCGTTTATCTAGCTGATTAAAAGCGACATGCGACCGGAATTCCAAAATATATTAACCGTTGTAGTTATACGCCCTTTAAGTCAATTGTAAGCGCTGCGATCAGTAACTAGTTCAAGCAGATTTCCTATTTCGAATTTATACAATCACGGTGAACAGCTGTTTTGTACATTACAGACTGATCCATAATATTTTACTTATACAGAATGTTTCAAAAATACTTTGACAAACCTTAGGAGCATGTTCCTCACATCAAAACGAGAAAAAAAGTTCATATCAACATATGTCCGAAAATCCTTAGTTTTTTAGTTATTAATGAAAGAACATAATGAAATATCTATTGGAAATTGACAGTTTGATAGCAAGTGTTGCAACTTTAATCAATTCAGAAACTCATATCAAATGTTTAAATGACAAATGACTATAGTAAACGAGTCTCCTTGGCACCACATATTCATCTAGGATACAAAAGGTGCATCAGCAGACTTGTATCGATAAATCATTCGATTATCTAACGAAATGAATATTTTTTCCTTAGATTATTTTACGACGCTGTATCAACATCTAGGTTATTTAGCGTCTGAATGATATGAAGGTGATAATGCCGGTGAAATGAGTCCGGGGTCCAGCACCTAAAGTTACCCAGAATTTGCTCGTATTGGGTTGAGGGAAAACCCCGAAAAAAAACCTCAACCAGGTAACTTTCCCGGACCGGGATAAAATGAATATTATTATCGGTTACAAACTTGAGTTAAGTTTTTGGATTTCACCTCCAAACACGTTGAACGTAAACCTTCATTTTAATGAGCAGAGACCGGGAGTTTAGGCATTATGAATCATTAAAATAGGCAGGCAAAAAAGGCATCATAAATAGCTAAAATAAGCAGCCATAAGTCGACCTGGTTGCGAGTTCGATCCCGGGCCAGGTCGATGGCATTTAAGTGTGCTTAAATGCGACAGGCTCATGTTAGTTGATTTACTGGCATGTAAAAGAACTTCTGCGGGACAAAATTCCGGCACATCCGGCGACGCTGATATAACCTCTGTTGTTGTGTGCGTCGTTAAATAAAACATAACATTTAACATTTTAAGCAGGCAAAATGGCATTATAAATAGCTAAAATATGCAATAAAAGGCAATTACAAACACCTTGCACTACACCCACAACCTTGCATTTTACACAAAGGAATTTCGGCAGCAAGAAAAGCTTTAAATAAGTCGAATGCAAATTGAGATTTTCGACTCGATGTTGCTATTACTGTTGGAAACAAAAAAATCTTCTTCCCAGTAGCCTTGGAAAGTGCATTTTTGTGTTTGGTTATACTGATTTGTTGCGATATGAAGTATTTAGCTAGCTACAACAACGTCGCAATGAAAACTGGAAGAAAAATAACCGTTAAAAATAACGTTAGACCCGCACTCATTGTTGCCTTGTCAAATAAACACAAGCGATAATTAAAACGCTTACTGTTATACATTTTTGCACAGCAGCACTCATTGTTGCAAGGAGACTATGAACTGACTGAAAGACAATAATATACATTCGGTGAAGTCACTTTCATTGTAGCCGTTATTGAAATAAATTAAAATATACCTGTAGACATTTTTTAATAAAAAATTAATAAATAATAGATAAATAATCAAATAAAGGCAAAAGAGCATTTGTTTTGTAAATTAGGCATTTATATTTAAAAAAGGCAGAAAAGGGCAACGTAAAACTGTGATGTTTCATTCACAAAAATATAATTCGTACAGATTTACTTTCAAAATGAAGATAAATTCAACACATTTAAAAAGGCATTCTGCCAAAGTTCCGGTCTCTGGTTATGAGCTTCTGAATTGATTAAAGTTGCAACACTTGGTACCAAGCTGACAATATCTCACAGATGTTTCATTATGTTCTTTCATTAATAACTAAAAAACTTAAGATTTTCGGACATATGTTTATATGAACATTTTTCTTCTTTTGTTATGAAGAGCATGTCCCCAATGTTTGTCAAAGTATTTCTGAAACACCCTGTATACTGGTTACAGCAGTATTAAATTTTGTAGATTTTCTTTTTCCAATCTCCTCTAGAATAAATTATGTTGATATTTTGAAACGATGCAGCATCAATTTTCTATTTAATTCAACTAAAATTTACACTGAAGTTCGGTTTAGCATAGAAAGAAACTCTATAAATAAATAGCAATATCAATGAATCTAAGGGCGACTTGCAAGCAGTAAATAAGGAAATCGAAAATGTAGTATGCCTAGTATATTTTGTATTGGTTACAGGACTGCTGTTTTCATTCCAATTCTCGATCGAAGAGTAAGAAAAAATGACTTTTTAATGTTAGTTATTTATTCTATAACTTTGGTAAGAAGACTGCTAGATATTTATGAGTAGAGTCCTGCGTTAGGTTACTTTGAGTACATGTTAGGTGTACATGGATCATATATTAGCAGGGAAAGGATTTATATGTAAATACATATTTACTTATAAAGCTAATATAATTTATATTTTGCATTATCTTTATGTTTCACAATGTGTAGGGTTGAAAAATCCTACTTTTATTTTCCATATTTTTCCATATTTTAGAGTTTAGTACATATTTTCGTTAATTTCCATATATTTTCCATATTTCATATAAAACAGTCCATATTATATTAGGTTTAACAATAAAACAAAACAAAATTCCATTAACTTTTAAAAATACATTTCAACAATAGAGATTTAAACACATGTTCAGTAATCCCTTTAACATCAGAGTTATTTGAAAATTAGCAGTCCTATCAACAATGGGAAAGTAAGTTACAAAACTGTATTAATTTAATTTAAAATTTTTAACAGACTTCAGTTGTGCAGCTCAACAGTTAAATGCCAGTCAGAGTACACATAGGTTCAGTTTTGTAAATCATACTATAAAGACGGTAAATATGCCAAAAGTACGTCATTCAGTCAATTTAAAATCAAAACTAACAAGTTACATTTCAGAATTTAAAGAAGATGGTTTATCAACTGACAATAAAATATTATTTTGTAATTTGTGTCAGTGTGCAGTATCATCTACACAAAAGTTCCTGGTGCAACAACACATTACAACTAGTAAACATCAGGCCAACAAACAACTAAATTCCAAGCAGAGACAATTGTTTTTAACACAACCAACAACATCGAATGTAAGATCTGAGTTTAACATCGACCTGTGCCGTTCTCTCATCTCTGCTGATATTCCTCTCTACAAACTAAAGAATAAGGTCTTCAGGGAATTCCTTGAAAAATATACTCAACATACAATCCCGGATGAGTCAACACTTGACGTATGCTCCATCCATCTACGATGAGACAATACAGAAGATAAGAGATGAAATTAAAGATAGTTCAATTTGGGTTTCCATTGATGAGACTCCCGACAAAGAAGGTAGACTTGTTGGTAATGTAGTTATCGGTTTGTTAAGTGAACAATATTCTGAACGAATTCTTTTACATTGTGATGTTCTAGAAAAGTGCAATAACAAAACTATAGTTAAACTGTTCAACGAAGCTATGGGTATCCTGTGGCCAAAGGGTATTATGTACGATAATGTGTTATTCTTTATTAGCGATGCTGCCCCTTATATGGTCAAAGCTGGACAAGCATTATCTGTTGTATATCCTAAATTGACTCATTTTACTTGTGTGGCGCATGCATTTCATCGTGTGGCAGAAGTGGTCAGAGACAATTTCCCTAAAGTAGATTTGTTGATTTCATCAGTGAAAAAGTATTTCTCAAAACTCCCAGTAGAGTTAACGTGTTGAAAGAAATGTACCCTGAAATTCCATTGCCACCAAAGCCAATTTTAACTAGATGGGGTACATGGCTAGAAGCAGTTGAATATTATGCCGAACATATAGACTCTATTAACAATGTTCTCCTTGCATTGGACTCTGAAGATGCAGTCTCAATTGATAGAAAACAGTTACCTGTGACATAAGTGTGAAGAATGACTTAGCTCACATTCAGCATACATTTTCATGCATCATAAAAACGCTCAAAAGTCTCCAAAATAGGCACCTTTCACTATCTGAAAGTTTTGAAATTATAAATAGTACTGTGGAACAACTGAATCGTGGTAGAGGTAAAGTTGCAGATGCAGTAAGAGCTAAGGTGGACACTGTACTTTCAAAAACCCTGGATATGAAGAACTACAAAAGGTTGTTGCTGTGATGAGTGGTGAATCAACAGTGAAGATTAACTTGGACTTATCCCCAGCAGACATTGTGAAATTGAATTATGTACCAGTTACTTCTTGTGACGTCGAACGCTCTTTTAGTCAGTATAAATCTATCCTCAGAGACAATAGAAGAAGATTCACTTTTCAGCACTTGAAAGAAATGTTTGTAACCTATTGTTATGGTAACAGACAATAAAAATTGTGTTTTGTTGAAACTACATTGGAAGATAAGGTACGTCCATTATATTTTTGTTTAGTTTGATTAAAATGTACCAATATTTAACGTACATAGTCATTTTTTTATAATTTTAAGTCCATATTTAATTCCATATTTTGGTAAAAATCCATATTTAATTCCATATTTTGGTAAAAATAACTACATATATATTTACATATTTCATATATTTTTAGGTTCCCTGTATATTAGCTTCGCTCTAAGAGTCAGACCTGTTCAGGCTGTCTCCCCGCTTACACCTGCCTCTTCGTGTGTTTGCCTGTATAGCAAGTGAACAATGAGAAAAGCACTCACAAAATATGTCACGTGAATTTAATAAAAAAATAAATATTTAAATAAAATCACCTTAAGGGCAACAGAAGATTATTTTCACAATAAGTAAAACGCATTTACATTTTAGATCATTTTTGTTTCATAATATATTTTCCATCGGAAAACTAAAAACCAATGACCATTATTTTTCTTGTATTTACAGAGTTACGAATATTTAAATTGCACTTTTTAAAAGAAATATATTATTTTATTAAAGCGGAAATGAGTTTAAAAATAAATAATATGACAATTGATAAAAGGAACTGAGATTTGTATCCTAGTTATCAGTAGGGGTCGGAAGTTGATGAAATATCATGTTTTTTTTTTCTGAGACATCACAGACAATGCAGGGTGCAGTACAAACTCGTTTCTCTTCAACACGAACTAATATAGCCTACTTTTATTTTGCATTTTTTAGCATTTTTCGGTATTTTATTGTCTATTGGTAATTTATTAGGAAATGTTCTACTCTTCGTTGCATTTTTTGCCCTTTTCTGCTTATGAACGCACATTTTTTACAATGTACTCGTAGTCTACATGTGAGAACCAACTGCAGATTGCTTAAGCAATTCTATTCCGTCTTACAAGAATTTCCCTTTCCATCATTCTTGACTCCTGATCACGTGTGTTACGTGCTTCCCCCCCCCACCTTCAACTGCAACAGAACAAATCTGCAGCCGCATTGCACGCATTCAGCATATGAAGAGTCCACTGCAAGAATGATGGATGTCATTTGGAATACATTTTTCAGGAGAAGCAATTGAAAGTTTGAAATGCTTAGCGCTCAAAGCTTAACTGTGATTTTCCGATCATTACTGGACAATGACTATCAGTGTTAATGCCATATAACTCTCTATGTACATTCTATATGTCTTAAGCTATGCATTGACAGTCTTGGTTCATTTTCAACAAGAAAGTGACATCCATCATTCTTGCAGTGGACTCTTCATATCATATCACACAAGTGAAGACGTAAAAATGCCGAAAGAAAAATAAAGCAGAGAAAGTTTTTTTCTTCTTTTTTTTTTTTTTTTGCGACAGTTAGCGACTGAGTTTGGTGAGAATGCATCTTCCATAGATGAAATTATACTATTATTTTGTTAGAATTTTACTACTAAGATTATGGTCATTTTTTCTTAATTTTAATGTCATATTTTGAAAAATTTGGGCTAATTTTTTAGGTTATTTTTCTATGATTTTTAGGTCATCAACTTCCGAACACTAGTTATCAGGTTTGCTGCCTTAGAAAAAAGCACAATAGCTTCCTTAAATATGTGGAACTGTAAAACAGTTTTGAATAGAAAACTTAGAAAAGACCGGAATTAAACTTTCAGAAGATAATGGTGCCTACAGTGACTGAAGTATTTGAAAATTGGACTTTAAATCGAAATATATGCAGAATATCAAGTCAGCAGAGTTGAAGTTCTTAAATCTTGTAGTTGAACATACTGTATACAGTTTAAAATACAAAAGTCCAAATACTATATATATATATATATATGAATGAAACTCAACGTTTTCAATTTAGTAGGTAGTTTTATTTTACGAAGAGCACAAAACTGATACATAAACCCAGCGAACGCGAATATGATCTTGATCATGGTCGTGATTACAACGAAGTTTTTTGCTTGTATTCCACAACAGTAATAAAATAATACGCTCAAGGGCGAATCGTCTATACCGCTGTAAACAATCACAGAACAAAATGATACCAATACAATAGAAATGTTTACTTACTCTTCAATATCGCGTATCTGTTTCATTATGGACAATTACTGTGGGTAGATTTATGAATGCATCACCCGGTATACACAATGCTATATAAGGGCTATGGAACACGCATGATTGAACTCTCGGCATAGCGGGAAGCATTCTGTTAGCAATAAGTTATTAATGTGGAATGTAATGAACTGAGAACATGTTTACGCAGTTAATAATAATAATGATCATAGCACTGAGCGGCCAGTTCGGTGGGAGGAGGGATGGATGTTGCGCTCGTGGGGGGAAAAACTATAATGAGCTAGGTGTAATGTGCCACGTCACCACCACTCAGAGTCACTCCACATACAAAAATATTTATTGTTAGCATCGGCAGAAAAAATAACCCTTGTCTAGATCGTTGCTTTGTTTACAATAAGCGTACACAATTAACTTTAGTTGTAGATCAGCGGTGAACAAAACTCGAGCTGCAGTGAATACATGCGACAGACAGCCTATGAAGTAAGGAGACGGAGGAAAGGTACTTGGCATGAAAACTACAACCAATGATGGTTCCTGTACTAACATCTTGATCAATCCCGCGGATAAAAATCTCAGGCTTTGCTGTATCAGTAATGTCACTGCTGTCATCAAGAGCCAGTGAATAATACACGATTTTTCTTGCTTCTTTTTCTACCTACCTCTTGAATATAATCAGGAATTATCTAAATTCTTCTCTCGATACTTGGTCGAGAAATTCGTAGTTTTTCAAAATTAAAAACTTGTTACGGACAAGTCATTTAAGCTATTTTAATCGTTACTGTTCTCAGAAATTCTGTTCTATTAAAAGGCTTTAGAACACGAGATATTTCAAACCCCATTAGGTAGTTGACTTCCTTATATTTATTTATCTATGTCTTCTTTCTCTTCCTGGCTATGATTTAAGACATGTCAATTCCTGGCGTTTAACACTTCGTTGGCACATAATATTGAATTAGTTTTTTTTACAATATCATTATTAAATGAATAACTAATAAATAGTTACCCTCATCTAAAAATTAAGAAGATTAAAATTGAGATAAAATCTAATAATTTTATCCTTCTAGGGAGAAGATCTAAAAATATCAATTTTCATGCACGTACAGGAGAATTATAGAAACACATACTTAGTGGTCAGTAATAATAATAATAATAATAATAATAATAATAATAATAATAATAATAATAATACACGTATGGGCGAATCCAGAAATGCATATACAGTGTTAGTTGGGAGGCCGGAGGGAAAAAGACCTTTGGGAAGGCTGAGACGTAGATGGGAGGATAATATTAAAATGGATTTGAGGGAGGTGGGATATGATGATAGAGACTGGATTAATCTTGCTCAGGACAGGGAATGATGGCGGGTTATGTGAGGGCGGCAATGAACCTCCGGGTTCCTTCAAAGCCATAAGTAAGGAAGTAAGTAATAATAATAATAATAATAATAATAATAATAAATTATTCAGCGTGGCAGTAAATGTTTCCATATACTCCTAATTGAACAGCGTATTCCGAATCTCACCGGTCCGGGGCATCAATGACGTCACGTTGCAGCGAAATAAGGAACAAAACTGCTGGAGGGATCGATGCTGTCATGGCGACTGTACAAGTTGTTGTCTGTGCCACGTAGCAAAATTTTGCGAAATTTTCGTACACCCATCTCGTTCAAAGAAAAGACAGCATAAACAATTTATTTCTTGAACCAATAGTAATAACTGGTCCGTTGACATGTTCGCTCATAAGCCATTAACATATTGTTTTTACGTTGTGCTCATTACAAACAATACAGCAGAACTAAAGCAGAACACACCGCCATGACACAACAGTGCACGATGTTATTCGTCTGCTAATTCCCGCCCTATACAAGAACCAATCTGATTCACTGATGGCGGCTGATGGAGACTGCCACCACCTCTGCAAGTTGATGGCACCGGTGCGACACCGATGGAGCATCAATGACGTCATCGGTGGAATTCGAAACACCGTGATGCCATCGGATTGCTCACCGGTGAGATTCGGAATACGCTCGAACCGTTGAGCAAAGTGAACATATTACATTTTGTCATACGGAACAACAAAGTTCTCCTTCTCATTCTTTACGAAACCACCTCTTACTGCTTGTAGAGACAGAGTTTGTGGAGCGACATGATACCGCCACTGCCTGCCTTCAGTACGTGAATGAAACACACAGCAATGCACAGGAAACTCCTCTTAACCGTTTGAGTGTCTGTGATTACACGATGTAATCACGACACCCGCTTTGGTCACCGCTATTGTAGATCGTTATTTTCTGTTCCTTCATCCTCCCCCTCAACACCTAATTCATTCTTTATCATTTTGGTATTCTACTTATCTTCTTCTGTCCTGTAAACATATGAAGGGGTTTTTGGAAAAACAACCGTAGTCCAAAAACATAAAGTTTCGGGAGAAACATTAATCTATCAGGTGTGTGTGTTGTTGACACTTCAAGTATGAAATTAATCATGCCATTTCTTAAAATTATGTAGAAACTTGTGAAATCTGAAGTATGCTACATTTATAACTTAAATTGCCTCATAGAAATACATTGTAAATGTAGGTAACAGTGGACAATGGTGGTTTTAAGAAAAAAAATTCTGTTATGGCTGAAATGTGCCTCTCCTTTAATATTCTTTTTCTTTATTATATGCTATCCTGTTTCTTCTCATTTCGTTGCTTACGTTTCTTCCGTGGATTACTTCTGCTCCTAAAGATGACTTCTTAACTAATACAATAATTCACGTGCTGAAATATTTTTCTCTGAGGTGACTTTCGCGCGTATATAAGAAGCAGTACTGCCAATCTACTACAGTTATGAAATTTTATAGACAAATGTTTCAAGATGCTATGAATGGGATATTTGTAAATGCTACCATTGTCCTGAACAATGACTGTGTTCACAAAAAAGTCTTCTTTTTAACAATGATTGTTTTATGAAAACTACTGAAAATTTCCACTCCTATAACATAGGACTTAATGTTTTTCTTTTCCACTAACAACTAATTTAGTAGATGGCCGCTATAATATGCTCGCCACATGCTTAATATCTCAAATTTGTATTTTTGGACTATGATTTTTTTAAATTTATTTTCTTTCCTGCCTATCACCACTATTCATTACCATTTTTTTTCTTTCTCCCCGTGCTCATTCTCCGAGTTCTTTCGTTCTTTATTATTCTTATTTGATTTGAAACATTCTGTTATCTTCATTATTCACTTCTTCCTCATTTCATTTTTATACTTAATGATATAATGGCAATACAAGTGTTAATAATTACTGTTACTGTACTAATCCATTACTATTAATGTTAGTTAATGTAGTATTTGTGAACCAGGAGAAGGCTTTTGACAAAGCGGATTGGATTAAACTTATGGTAATCTTAAACGGCGTGAATTGGAAAGAGTGGAGTCTATTAAGTAATCTTTATATGAAACAACGAATCACAGCCAGGATAGGAGAAGAAATGTCAGAGAGATGTCATATAGGGAGAGTACTACGACAAGGCTACAATTTGAAGGGTTCAAAACCATAGTGGGCCAAGTACCATTTACTAAAACCGTAGAAAACAAAAGTTAAAATGAAGTTTTACCATAATTCAATGGAAATATGTAGCAAGTAATATAAAGTATACACATTAAAACTAAATGACATATCAATTTTCATTAAAGTATGGTATTCACATAACTTGAACCCTTGTTTTCTCCGTTTTTAATAAATGGCGTAGGCCCACTATGACTCTGAACCTTCATTTATCACTTACCCTGTTCAACATCTTCTTGGAGGAGTTAGTGAAGAACTGTCTTCAGAGCAAGAGAGGGGTGATAGTAGGAGGAAGAATAATAAAGTGTATAAGATTTGCTGATCATACGGCGTTGTTAGAAGTAGAGGAGACGACGCTAAGGGATATGGTAGTGCAGCTGCATGACAGCTATGAACAGTAAACAATATGAAGACCATGGTTATCGGAAGAAAAACAAAAGAGCTGAACATACGAATTCTAAATGAGGCAGTAGAGCAAGTGAACAGCTTCAGATACTTGGGGTGTACTATAAGCAGTAACATATAATATTGTGTTCATTAAAATAATGGAATTTATTTTACTTAGATCCATGTAGAAAATTGTTTGCATCATTTTATTTCAGTTATAATTTTGACAATACATCATTTCACAATGTCGTCACCTTTCACAATGAATTAATGAAAAAATATTAACTTTCTGAGTTAAACATTTTCGTATGTCAAGCTTCTGTAACATTTTTGACAGCAACATTCCAGTAGTTTCGGCTTTAAAGCTTCTTGTTTAACGCGTACTTTTTAATATAGTGTATATATATCTTGAAGTATAAAACATCTCTTGTTAGGAACTAATATTTCAATTTAATTATACTGTTTGAAAAATACTGCCAAAATGACGGAGATACTTTTTGAGATGTATATGAAATTTAGAAATTTCCATGACACAGAATTCTGAAAATGTTTCAGTTTAAATCCAGTGTCATGTGACAGGAAATGTTCAGTTCTAACTTCTGTAAAAAAAAGTGTGGGGACAGAGAATAATAAAAAAGTTATTGTGCAGCAAAGATTTTGGTAAAAATGTACGATTTAACTATTTCGTATATATTTGAAGGTGTTGACTGCAATAACGATGTCCAAGTTTTCCATAATTTAACTTATTTTCAAACAGAGATAACATTCTTATGTAAAGTAATTTGTATAAGCCATTTTTCGTTGTTACAGATAGTCAGGGTGTGAATTAAAATTTCTGATGGGGGGGGGGCAGAATCCTAGATATAAAATACCATACATAAAATAATTATCCTCTTTCGATACAGCTCAACGCTTGGTCGCACTGAGTTGCTTGTCTTGCATCTTGATCATAATAATTATTATATCTCTGAGCAGGCTTAAAATAAGATGTGTAATTCCTAAGTTATTGATTGTTGTCAGCTTGCCGATGATGATGATAATACATCAATATTATTTTCTCTGCTTACTTTATACTTTATAAAATACACATAGGCCTACTCGTATTAAATCAATTATATTTTGTGAGGGGGGATACAAGTTTTCCCTGGCAGGGATGTTAATATGAATTTATGAGAGGGGGGGATAACTTTCCAACAGGGAGGAAATCCCCCATTCCCCTGTTAACTCGCACCCTGTAGGTGGTGGTAGTAGTAGTAGTAGTAGTAGTAGTAGTAGTAGTAATAGTAGTAGAGTAGTAGTAGTAGTAGTAGTAGTAGTAGTAGTAGTAGTAGTAGTAATAGTAGTAGTAGTAGGAGTAGTAGTAATAGTAGTAGTAGTAGTAGGAGCAGCAGTAGTAGTAATAGAAGCAGTAGTAGTAGTAGTAATAGTAGTAGTAGTAGTAATAGTAGCAGTAGCAGTAATAGTAGTAGTAGTAGTAGTAATAGTAGCAGGAGCAGGAGCAGTAATAGTAGCAGGAGCAGGAGTAGCAGCAGTAGCAGTAGCAGGAGCAGTAGTAATAGTAGCAGCAGTAGTAGTAGCAGTAGCAGCAGTAGTAGTAGTAGTAGTAGTAATAGTAGTAGCAGGAGTAGTAGTAATAGTAGTAGTACTAGTGCAGTAACAGTAGTAGTAGTGGAGGAGCAGGAGCAGGAGTAGTAGTAGTAGTAATAGTAATAGGAGTAGTAGTAATAATAGTAGTAGTAGTAATAGTAGTAGGAGGAAGAGGAGTAGTAGTAGTAGTAGGAGGAAGAGGAGTAGTAGTAGTAGTAGTAGTAAATAGTAGTAGTAGTAGGAGGAAGAGGAGTAGTAGTAGTAGTAGTAGTAGTAGTAGTAGTAGTAGTAGTAGGAAGAGGAGGAGTAGTAGTAATAGTAGTAGTAGTAGTAGTAGTAGTAGGAGGAAGAGGAGTAGTAGTAGTAGTAGTGGGAGGAAGAGGAGTAGTAGTAGTAGTAGTGGGAGGAAGAGGAGTAGTAGTAGTAGTAGTAGTAGTAGTAGGAGTAGGAGTAGGAGTAGGAGTAGGAGTAGGAGTAGGAGTAGGAGTAGTAGGAAGAGGAGGGTAGGAGTAGTAGTAGGAGGAGGAAAGAGGAGGAGTAGAGTAGTAGTAGTAGTAGGAGGAGGAGGAAGAGGAGGAGTAGGAGTAGTAGTAGTAGTAGGAGGAGGAGGAAGAGGAGGAGTAGGAGTAGTAGTAGTAGTAGGAGGAGGAGGAAGAGGAGGAGTAGGAGTAGTAGTAGTAGGAGGAGGAGGAAGAGGAGGAGTAGGAGTAGTAGTAGTAGTAGGAGGAGGAGGAAGAGGAGGAGTAGGAGTAGTAGTAGTAGTAGGAGGAGGAAGAGGAGGAGTAGGAGTAGTAGTAGTAGTAGGAGGAGGAAGAGGAGGAGTAGGAGTAGTAGTAGTAGTAGGAGGAGGAGGAAGAGGAGGAGTAGGAGTAGTAGTAGTAGTAGTAGGAGGAGGAGGAAGAGGAGGAGTAGGAGTAGTAGTAGTAGTAGGAGGAGGAGGAAGAGGAGGAGAAGGAGTAGTAGTAGTAGGAGGAGGAGGAAGAGGAGGAGTAGGAGTAGTAGTAGTAGTAGGAGGAGGAGGAAGAGGAGGAGTAGGAGTAGTAGTAGTAGTAGGAGGAGGAGGAAGAGGAGGAGTAGGAGTAGTAGTAGTAGTAGGAGGAGGAGGAAGAGGAGGAGTAGGAGTAGTAGTAGTAGTAGGAGGAGGAGGAAGAGGAGGAGTAGGAGTAGTAGTAGTAGGAGGAGGAGGAGGAGGAGTAGGAGTAGTAGTAGTAGTAGGAGGAGGAGGAGGAGGAGGAGTAGGAGTAGTAGTAGTAGTAGGAGGAGGAGGAGGAGGAGGAGTAGGAGTAGTAGTAGTAGTAGGAGGAGGAGGAGTAGGAGTAGTAGTAGTAGTAGGAGGAGGAGGAGGAGTAGGAGTAGTAGTAGTAGTAGGAGGAGGAGGAGGAGGAGGAGGAGTAGGAGTAGTAGTAGTAGGAGGAGGAGGAGGAGTAGGAGTAGTAGTAGTAGTAGGAGGAGGAGGAGGAGGAGGAGTAGGAGTAGTAGTAGTAGTAGGAGGAGGAGGAGGAGTAGGAGTAGTAGTAGTAGGAGGAGGAGGAGGAGGAGTAGGAGTAGTAGTAGTAGTAGGAGGAGGAGGAGGAGGATAGGAGTAGTAGTAGTAGTAGTAGGAGGAGGAGGAGGAGGAGGAGTAGGAGTAGTAGTAGTAGTAGGAGGAGGAGGAAGAGGAGGAGTAGGAGTAGTAGTAGTAGTAGTAGGAGGAGGAGGAAGAGGAGGAGTAGGAGTAGTAGTAGTAGTAGGAGGAGGAGGAAGAGGAGGAGTAGGAGTAGTAGTAGTAGTAGGAGGAGGAGGAGTAGGAGTAGTAGTAGTAGGAGGAGGAGGAAGAGGAGGAGTAGGAGTAGTAGTAGTAGTAGGAAGAGGAGGAGTAGGAGTAGTAGTAGTAGTAGGAGGAGGAGGAAGAGGAGGAGTAGGAGTAGTAGTAGTAGTAGGAGGAGGAGGAAGAGGAGGAGTAGGAGTAGTAGTAGTAGTAGTAGTAGTAGGAGTATAATAGTAGTAGTAGTAGTAGTAGTAGGAGTATAATAGTAGCAGTAGTAGTAGTAGTAGTAGGAGCATAATAGCAGTAGTAGTAGCAGCAGGAGCATAATAGTAGTAGCAGCAGCAGCAGCAGCAGGAGCATAACAGCAGTAGCAGCAGCAGTAGCAGGAGCATAACAGCAGCAGCAGCAGCAGCAGCAGGAGCATAATAGCAGCAGCAGCAGCAGCAGCAGCAGCTTATACAGCAGTAGCAGCAGCAGAGCAGTAGCAGCAGCAGGAGCATAACAGCAGCAGCAGCAGTAGCAGTAGCAGGAGCATAACAGTAGTAGCAGCAGCAGTAGCAGGAGCATAACAGCAGTAGCAGCAGCAGCAGCAGCAGCAGGAGCATAACAGTAGTAGCAGCAGCAGTAGCAGTAGCAGTAGCAGGAGTATAATAGCAGTAGCAGCAGCAGCAGAGCATACAGCAGTAGTAGCAGCAGTAGCAGCAGCAGGAGCATAAATAGCAGCAGCAGCAGTAGTAGCAGCAGGAGCATAATAGCAGCAGTAGTAGCAGCAGGAGTATAACAGCAGTAGCAGTAGCAGCAGCAGCAGTAGTAGGAGCATAACAGCAGCAGCAGTAGCAGCAGCAGTAGCAGCAGCAGCAGGAGTATAACAGCAGTAGCAGCAGCAGCAGCAGCAGCAGGAGCATAACAGCAGCAGCAGCAGCAGCAGCAGGAGCATAACAGCAGCAGCAGCAGCAGCAGCAGCAGTAGCAGCAGCAGGAGTATAAACAGTAGCAGCAGCAGGAGCATAACAGCAGCAGCAGCAGCAGTAACAGCAGTAGCAGGAGTATAATAGTAGCAGTAGTAGTAGTAGCAGTAGCAGGAGTATAACAGTAGTAGTAGTAGTAGTAGTAGGAGTAGTAGTAGTAGTAGTCGGAGGAGTAGTAGTAATAGTAGTAGGAGTAGTAATAGTAGTAGTCGGAGGAGTAGTAGTAGTAGTATTGAGTGACTAGAGGTGGGGAGACCTTTCAGTACGTCGGCTGTATAGCGGCTTATTGTGCACTCCGAGTTATGGTATGAAGTAAAATGTTGTGTACCACCCCACCGGTCGCATGAGACCGCTCACTCGCTCACCCAATGGACCCACTACACCACCCCGTCTTAAGTTCATACCGTTAAGGCAACCAAGCAGCACAGGATCCATTCCGACAGTCTTTCTAAGGTGTTGAAGTGGCCTGGAAAGTGCTCTTAAGAAATGAATCCTGGGAGAGATATTGCGAGAGGCTTGGAACCTAGAGACGATTTCGGAGAGGACGTCCCTCCCGTAAGCGTACGAAGACATGAGTCATGACCAGAATATGCCTGTGGAATGAGATGATGAAGATGAATGATATGAAATCTAATTTCTTTTTCTGCAGGGAAGAGGAAGGGAAATAACGGTGGAAATGACAATTCCAACCGGTATTTGCCTAAGTAACTGTGGAAAACCACGGAAAATCCACAGTCAGGTTGGTCGGTCCGGGGATTTGAGCCACAGACCTCCCGAATGTGAGTCCCGTGCAGCACGTACGAGCCACCTCGCTCGGATCACTACAGATAAATGCAGTTCATGCCTCAGATGTATGGGCCATAAACATGAGTCTTCAACTAGGCTTACTAATACAGTTAGCCTATTTATTAACTTATGTATCTTTTCAATTAATTGTATGATTAGGCTTAAAAATAAATTTCCAAGAATTAGCAGCGAATGACAAAGATAACGAATATTTTTTGGTCCTTATATTACGAAACTCACGAAATTTAAGAAGAATTTTCATAATATAAAAGTAGATCGAATATTTCCGACTGTCAAGCATATTGATTAAGTGCGCGAGTGGTAGTCCGTTAAAGTGAATTACTGGAAAGCTGTTGCCTCATTTTGTTTGGTCGTGTGATTGTTCATTGTTGTGGAATATTGATTGATAATGAAAGAATCACTTCATGTATGAATATTATGTTGTGATTTGTATCCTTCATACAAAAAATCCAACTGTGACATATTAAACTCTAGTTGTACGAGCTACGTCTATGCGGATGACGTGAATATGTTAGGAGAAAATTCACAAACTATTAGGGAAAACACGGAAATTTTACTTGAAGCAAGTAATGCGATAAGTTTGAAAGTAAATCCCGAAAAGAAGAAGTATATTATCATATCTCGTGACCAGAATATTGTACGAAATGGAAATATAAAAATTGCAGATTTATCCTTCGAAGAAGTGGAAAAATTCATATATCTTGGAGCAACAGTAAAAATATAAATGACACTAGAGAGGAAATTAAACGCAGAATAAATATGGGAAATGCCTGTTATTATTCGGTTGAGAAGCTTTTGTCATCTAGTCTGCTGTCAAAAATCTGAAAGTTAGAATTTATAAAACAGTTATATTACCGGTTGTTCTTTATGGTTATGAAACTTGGACTCTCACTTTGAGAGAGAAACAGAGATTATGGATGTTTGAGAATAAGATTCTTAGGAAAATATTTGGGGCTAAAAGGGAGGAAGTTACAGGAGAAAGGAGAAAGTTACACAACGCATAACTGCACGCATTGAATTCTTCACGTAACATAATTAGAAACATTAAATTCAGACGTTTGAGATGGGCAGGACATGTAGCACGTATGGGCGAATCCAGAAATGCACATAGAGTGTTAGTTGGGAGGCCAGAGGGAAAAAGATCTTTGAGGTGGCCGAGGCGTAGACAGGATAATATTAAAATGGATTTAAGGGAGATGGGATATGATAGAGACTGGATTAATCTTGCACAGGATAGGGACCAATGGCGGGCTTATGTGAGGGCGGCCATGAAACTACGGGTTCCATAAAAGCCATTTGTAAGTAAGTAAGTAAGCTGTACTAGCTGCACGGGAAAATTAGGTATTAAAATGTGCAATATTGAGGGACGTTGACGATCCTTTCCCCAAGAACTACAAACAATTATTTGAGACTAATTATTGTTTTTTGAGATGGGAGAAAGGGAGGAGATGATTTGTATTTTGGAATTTTATTACTACATAATTGTAAAATAAAATACAATTAGGATGTAAACAATAAACAGAACAACTCTTGTATTTTAATGAACATTGAACGACACTAGTAAATATGCTTTTACCGAGCGAGTTGGCTCATGCGTCGGGAGATCCGTGGTTCGATTCCCGGACCGACCAATCTTACTCTGGGTTACCGTGGACTTTACAGTTACTTAGGCAAATGTCGGGTTGGAATTTTCATTGACACGGTCCATTTTCTCTTCCTCTCCCGTGTAAAAAAATAAATTAGATTTTAATACCATTCATCTTTCTCATCTCATTCAATAGCCATTATCAGGTCAAGACGCATGTCTTCATCCGCTTACGGGAGGGGGCGTCCTCTATACAACCATTCCTGAGTTCCCAGCCTTCCGCAATATCTCTACCAGGATCCATTCCTTAAGAGCACTTCCAAGGGCGCTTCGACACCTTGGAAGGGCCGTAGTATTGGATCCTATGCTGCTTAGTTACCTTGATGATATGAACTTAAAGCTGGGGGAGGGTAGCAAGCCCTCATTGGTTGAGCGGATGAGGGGTCACATACGGCCGGTGGGCTGGTATACTCTCATCGTCATTGATCCCCTTACACTTCAGGGTGCACAATAGGCCTCTCAGTATGGCCGACGTGCAAAGGGTAGTCCTAATCTAACTAAAATATGCTTTTAATTTTTATATTTGTATGTTGTAGTGTTCAAGTAATTTTATAAAATTTTAAGACAACGTATTGTAAATGACCTGATAATGTTCAATGTAGAAGGACGAAAACAGGCTATTAAAATATTTTAGACTAATGGCAAGTTGTGTGACGGAAGTAGGCTACTGTATACCAATTTACAAATAAATAATAAAATAGGAGAGATTGATTGATAGGTGATTTCTTGGAGCAAGAATCGTGATAATTAATGCTGAAAATAATAAATAAATTTGAAATAAGTGCAAATGCTTTAATGTGAATCGTTAAATAATAAAAAGATTTTAATTTTTTTTTTGTTCAGTGTGATTGTGACTACTAACATATAGGTCACATGCAAGTATGCACATCATTCTAATAAAATGTGCAACAGCTATTAGTAGTATAGCTAATTGTAATATGGTAGACATACAGTAGTTATTCAAGAGATAGTGTTTTCCGCTTTGTATCCGTAAGATTCAGGTACAATTCCCGGCATAAGAAAGAAGATGGACTCTTGATTTATTTTTATTCTGTGTTACCCTAATCAGGGGTCACTGCCACCAATATGCGCAAAAACGGCACAATCGAAACGAAGAAGCAACAATTTCAAGATAGTGGCACGTCTGCAAGAGTGTATATTGTGAGAAACTCTCCATTGTGCGATTTTTCTGGATAAAAGCAAAGGTTATTCATGAAGAAATGCTCGCCGCTTATGGTGATCATTGGCTACGTCAAATTATCTACAGATCATTGCAGAAATTCCCTGAAAGGCGGACGAATAACGAACATCGAGTGGGTCGGCCAGTGGAGATTGTCATGCAGGCAAATGTGAAACAGGTCTGCTACTTGATCCGAGCAGACATGATGAATGGGACATTATGCTAGCCCAGATATTCACAGGTGATGCATCTTGAGTGCATCATTATCAGCTTGATGAAAAGCGTGCATCAGTGCTCGTATCGGTCACTAATGGTATACACTTGCAGAGCTGCCGACACCTTGCAACTGCTGCTTCTTTGTTTCATATGTACACACATCGATGATAATACTATCGTCTAATGGTGACAGCTTCAGGCGTTTTGTCATAAACGTAGGTCGCTACTTCAATTTGTATTTTACTTGTGACTCTACTTCGTAATTTAATATCTGTACATACAGGATGTTTCCGGACTAGTGTTACAAACATTCAAGGATGATGGGGCAGGGCACATGTATCAATTTGTGGTAAGGAACCCTGGTCCGGAAATGACCGAGTCGAAAGTTACAAGCAAAAATAGCTGTGTGGAAATGTAATAATTTTATTCCTCTGTACACCTTATTTAGGTGTACTTATCTGTACAACTTATACATACTGTATTCATCTCACGTTGTTTACGTTGTCTACTTACGGTATTCCATTCAGTGCGCTGTCTGAGGGGTGAGGACAGAAAACTACACTAAAGCAATGCAGATAGCGTAATGTGTAACGGACATGGTCGGTCATGATATGCACGTCTGTAGACAGAAGTGTATATGTACAAGTTGCGGTGTCCAGTCGATCAGTCCTAGTGAAATGGAGGAATATACGAGAGCGGAATAAGCAGACCTGATTTTCGAATACGGATGAGCCAATGGGAACCGTAGACAAGCTCAGAGTTTGTATCGGACAAGTACCCACGTAGGAGACATCCGGCCCATACCATTTTTCCACGACTGTTCCAAAGGTTAATGGAAGGAGGGAACGTGATGCGAAATCACAATTCCATATCCACACAACTATTTTTGCTTATAACTTTCGACTGAGTCATTTCCGGATCAGGGTTCCTTATCTCAATTTGATACATGTGCCCTTCGCCATCATCCCTGAAAATTTGTAACACCAGCCCGGAAACACCCTGTACAGCCTAAACAATAGGCTATTCAAATTAGAACATTCTAGTATACTTATTCTCTATCAGGCTGTTGTACTAAACAACATTGCTCATCCTGAAAGTATCGAAAGTTAAGATTCTTATTTCTTTTTTAATATTTGTTTTGGGTAAATCTCCTTGTGATTGGAGTAAACATGAAACAACAAAACCCATATATATGTATGTCAAACATACTACTAGCCATCGTATCTTATCAGCTCAATATCACATATTAGCCTATATTCCACAGGCTAAGAAAACCAACATTTTTCTGATATATTTTTTTTTCAATTTGTCTTTCGCTTGTTCAACTGTTTTGCTTCTTCTACTATTTTGGTAACTTTGTCAAATCGTAATTCTGATCATTTTAGTATCGATAGCTTGATGATTTTGATTACAAGTGTGTAATTATTTACAACACGCAAAATAATGTTTATTAGTTGTTGATTCGTGTTAAGGTCAAGCGAAATTCATTACTCGCCAAATCAGCTCAGAGGTTGGCAGAAAGTTAAGGTTCTCACATGTACAAACAGTGTGTACTAATGACAATAGGAATGTCAGTCCTACGTTTCCGCTGCCTTTACCTCCAAGAAATGCCCCTGGTACTCATTTCTGTTAAAGGCTGTGTAAACCTCAGGGCCATAGTGCGGCTGGTATGATTAGATCAATGGAGATAATCCGTGACTCCATTGAGAATCGAACCCGTAACTTTTCCGCTTTGCAGCGTTACGTTTTAACCGCGACGACACCGCGCGCACCTGTAGAGTCACACAGGATTTTAATATTCTCTCAGGATTCTCTACGCTATGAAATTAATTGATTACTTAGGCAAATTTATTATGTTTTGCATAGTAAACAATTGCTTCCAGCCACGTTCCGCATGCATATAGAACCGACTGAAGAGATAAAGCAATTTCAGTTGCCGTTTGTGTAAACTTCGGTATAAAAAGAACATTCTAAAATGCTTTTCAATGATCCTATATAAAACTATCGATATCACTGTAGCATGATCAGATCTCCTGAGCCACTCTATAACGATTATGTATTCAGTAGTTTAAGTTGATCATTTTTGGATAAATGTTGTGCTTTCTTTGCTTTGCTGATGTCATATAAGAAGCAGAATGAGTAACACGTAATATGTTGTTCATATTTATTGCATAAGATCACAAAAGAGATATAGAATATTCAAGAGACATGCAGTGGTAGAATAAGTCAATATGCTTCCTACAAAAGCTCTTTCCAATTTCGAACAATGTAATTTACGTTCTATCAATCTGAGATGCATGGAAAAGGTACCAATGGAAAGAGAAACTCAAAAAGTTTACTTTCTTACCTTAAGTAAGTTCAATGCGTCCCCCTTTGGTAACACAGTACACGTCAAACCTATAGTCAAGTTCCACGTAGGCACGTGAATTTTCCGACTCCCAGATTCTGAGGTTATGTCTGTTCACCTTGCCGGAAAGATGAAAAGTGACTTCATCAGGAAACACCACGGAACGAATAAATTCATCATCATTTTCAATTAAAGTCTGCATACTTATACAGAACTTTCTCCGTAACACTTTGTCCTCTGATTTTAGGGCTTGCAGCAACTGTAGTCGGTACGGATGAAATCGCAACTGCTTGCAAAGAATCTTGCCTTAATTTTAGTGCACCATTTACGGATTGTAGACCCACTGGTTAGATCTGCCCCAAACTTTGTTCGGTAATGCCGTTGCACATTAATAACCGACTGGTTCACATGAAAATTAAGCTTTTCTGTCCTCTATAGCAGCCATTTAACCTAAACAATGAACAAATTTGTTTACACGCGCCATTATGAGGCAGTGTCACCAACTAGGAAAACAATGTTGCCACAACTAAACTTTTTGAGTTTCTCTTTCCATTGGTGCTATTTTCATGCACCTCAGATTCATAGAAATTAAATTACATGTGTTCGAAACCGGAAAGGTCGTTTGTAGGAGCCCTGTGTGTATATATAAAAGCCAGGTACCCGGCATTAAATGTCTCTCCATTCTGAATTTAAAATTTGTGTAGTGGGAGTTCGTGGTCGAGACAACACGGGTGTTTTTGTCTGGTACTCCGGTAGCTTTGACACCCAAACAGTTCTCCATCGTCATCATCATCAACATCATCTCATCATCATCATTAGTTCCACCGCCTGAGATGCATTCTGTAGTTTCGTCACTCGAAATTCGTATTTGTTGCATATTACAAATTCTTCTATGAAACTAGAACACTTTCATAACAAGAGGCTAATAGCTTTATTTTTCGAAATGTGGAATCACAGTTCCTTTTTTGTCTCTGTGCTTTTCTTAAAAATAGTTTTAACATGTTGGTTGTTCGCCAGGTTGGTACATACCATCTTATCGCATAACTCTTTGAAAACTCCGACTATGTAGTTGAAGTAGAGGGGTTCTCTTCCTTCTCATTATTTACAAAGTACGCGTTTAAAAGTACTTAACCCTCTAAGGGGTTAGGTACAGCTTACAGCAGTAAAATTTTGGAACTATTGAACATTTTTTTCCTCCATTACTGTATCTTGTACAATAATGAAAATTAGTATGTGTAAAACACTGTCCTTCTGCCATATGAAAAAAAAAAATAGTTTTTCGATTTAAAAAAAATTATTTACTATTTTTTTTTTTCAAAATTCAGTTCACTGTGCAGTGATGAAGCGTTTCCCACATAACTCAAAAACTATCCAACATTTTGTGATGAAATTGTTTGTGTGTATTTATGTATGTCATATCTACAATATTATGCAAGATCACTTCTCTACCTTTGATAGATTGATAAACAATAAATTCATTTTATAAATGGGCAAATATCAGTATTTTCTCCTAACACAAAAATATATTATATAAATATATATATATATATATATATATATATATATATATAATTTAATAAGGAATGTAGTTGAAAGAGCATATTGTAAACAGGAGTTTCAGCAATAAAATAAAAGCCAAAGAACATCAAAAGTTTACAAGTTTAAGAGTTATGAGGGAAACGCTTCATCATTGCACAGTAAACTGCCACCATTTTGAATTTTGAAAAAAATATATATAAAAGTATATATTTTTTTAATGGTAAAAATATTTATTTCATATAGCAGAAGGACAGTGTTTTACACATACCAATTTTTATTAATTACAAGATACAGTAATGGAGGGAAAAAATGTTGAATATTTCCAAACATTTTACTGCTGTAAGCTGTACCTAATCCCTTAATGTGAAACATTCACTAAATTCCTTCACTTACGAAAGTCTACTCTTTGTTTTCGACTTAATACTGATAAATATTGCTGTCGAAATAAACAAATAATTATCAGTCACTGCAAAACTGTGGTTGTTTCTTTACAGCAGAAAAAACTAACATCTATACCTCCAACTAAAACTTCTGTTCTGCCTGATTAGCTTTTACATAATTATTCTGACTGTATTCCACTCGTTATTATAGCCTGTACGTTACCAGAATAGAATGATTTCGCTATTTGGATATAAAGCCCAAACTCTAATGATTACTTTGACGCTATCTATCTACAGTTTGTTACAGCGATTTTGACGTCCCTTGTTATGTCATGAAGGCGAATGCAGTTTTAAACACCCTGTAGATTGAATAAACAATCCTCCGCTCTCCATTTCGTATCAATATATTTAAAGCAAGCATAGAAAGCTTGGATCTATGGCCATTTATTTTATACACATACACACGTCCTGAAATTAATGACGTGTTTTATTGACATATTTATTGGTTGCAGCCCCTCTCTTTCGGATGTTGTTAGTCAGCTGTTTGAACAGTATTTGCCCCCGTCGGCGGTCTCTCAACGACCACGCAGCTCTTTGTAAAGGGTTGCATCAACACTACGGAACATTTTTTATTATTTTAGCGTGGTTAGTGGTATGGTTATAATTTCAATAATGCATCTTCAGACTCAATCACGAGGTGAAACTTTACAATGACCATGCGTCCTGTAAATACAGCTGGAATTAAAACATCTAAGGTTCTAATTAATTGAAGAGCTTTCTTCAAAAACGAGTTAAGTAAATTTTCAGCAATTTGACAGAAAGGACAAAAAATTGTGAATGCCGTTTCGATTTATACTGGATGTTTCCCGATGATTTCTTATTGTTGTACACAAATATATTATGTATTCAGTATTGGTAAAATAATAATCCTCAGTTTAAATCTATGTTTTAAATAAGACCATCTTTAAAGAAATAAATTGAATTCTCCTGCAAGAATGATCCAAATATCCATCATTCTTATGGAAAATGAACCAAGACTGTCAATGTTGCTTTTTAAAACATATCCCAGGAACAATACAAACATGTTTGTGGCATTAAATGATATAGTCATTGACAGTAATGAAATAGGAAAAGCCTAGATTAAGCTTTGAACATCTAACAATTTCAAACTTTAATTGCGGAACCTGTAAAATGTATTGACTCTCCTCAAATGACATCCATGTCTCCTACAGATCTTCTGGCCTATAATCCAATTTGCCAGTGTCTATTCCACTTATAACCTCCGATTTGTCACTATGGAAACCTCTATTGGTCTCCATGTCTTGTCTGGCAGCGGCCGTATTCATATTCAACTGTTTCCTGAACAAATGCGTATGCACGAAGAACTTCTGCTTCCTAAAAATGTAAAGGTGCAAAAGCCTTTTGTTTCCTGCACAAATGCGGGAAGGACTTAAAGCGATTCAATGGAAATCGGGCTATGGACATAATTTGTTTCACATGAAATCGTTATGTTTCTGCTTCTGAGTAATTGTATCAAATGTACTTCACACTTTTATAGTACTGATACATTGTAATATTTTACCTAAAATCAAATTTATTTACCTAAAATATGTCTGAAATAGATTCTAGGCTATACTTCCATCGAGAAACATCTCTTTTGATTGTAGTCTAACAGAATATCCATTTTTCCTGGCAGCGCCTTTCCATTTCAGAAAAATCCTGATGATAAAGATCCCCATGTTCATCGCTCACTAACCGAAGGTTTTGAGGAAAGAAAAATACATCAGAATTCAAGAAGTTATTTTCTGATATATTTTACCTCATCACGTTATAGTTCTGAATCAGCTCGTTGACAAGTTCTTTATAATCTTTTGATATGTGGTTTCTAGAAAGTAACAGTCTGTTGAATGATCCTTAGGTTCTCGGCATATCATTGGAACTAGAAAAGGCATATGACTGGATCAGTTTAGTCAACCAGTTAATAGCATCACATGCAGCACAACAGATTTCAGGGGCTCAGTTCATGTCTTCATCTATTTTTCAATCGAAAGAACACTCGTAAGCTCTTTTAACTAGAGTAGTAAAATTCAAAGTTAATTAATCACAAACGTAACAAAAATTGTTTATCTGATTTATACAGTATTTGGGGGTATGTTTCACTTTTTGGGTCGATTTCTAAAACGAGGTCTAAACCACGGTCATGGCTTTAAATCGAGTCTGGATTTATAAAACGTGGTATTTTTCGTTTTTGTGAGCCAATGCTCGAAACTACGGTCTGAAGCAGAGATCACGGCTGGGACAGGTTTAAAACCACGTTTTAATCTATACAAGATGAAGGTAGTAGATCACCTGGATGACTGTCAAAGGAAAATTTGTGTCTACAAGTATTAAATCTCCAGATTAGAGTGATGAGAGACAGGAATAAGCCTTTGTAACTATATAACGACTATAATTCAGGCTAATATTTCGATTTTCGAAGGAATCAACGCAAAATTTAGCAAGAATGCTAAATAATAATCTGCAACGAAATGCAAGATGTGGCAGGTTGACACGTTCTTGTTGATTTGAGGGATGTAAGAGACAATAATATTTTATATTAATTATACCTTTATGTCTATAAGACGATATACTGTATCTCAATTCTTAGTCTTTATACTAGTTTTGGACATTTTATTTAATGCTCGAAAATGGTGTGAGCCTACAATAACATGAAACAAACGTGATTTTGTCTTCTTATTTTATGTTTTATGCTACTGGGCCTTTCCACGTAGTACTAGCCTATTATATGTGAAAATAGAACCATACTACATTTTAGTTTCAATTGAAATTTTAATCCAGTCAATATTTAGGTTATTAATTCCTTAGAACCGGGTTTTCATGTAGTCAATGTTGGTACTAGTTATGAACAAATGATAAACTACAACATAAACGCTCGACTTGTGGTAATTATTTGGGAAATATCAATCTTGTACATAAAAATCCATTCCCTATTAAATACTAAGTAATGCTAGTATTTTAAACGCACATATTTTCTGTAAATTAGTAAAAATATAACAATACCTTAGCTGAGAGCAAAGGAATGTGTAATTCAATAAAAATATTAATCCCGATGTTAATTTCTTTCTAATATCGACTGTTAGAAGAACAAAAATCGATTCTTAGCTGCGTTGCCATAGGGACATCATTTTATTTTTACTAACATTTTTAATATTAACCTGGCTATACCTTTGGATTAACGGTTGAGAACCGAAAATACCGTTTGCTAGCCCCTTCCACGACTGGAGTTCGATGATACTGGCGTAAAATACAAACAAATCACTTTACTAGCTATAGGAGAGAAGAAAAATAGTTCATCCATTTACGTAAACTAGGAAATATCACAATTTTGTGTTTAATCATTTTCATTATGTTTTTGTTTAATCAAAATACAGTACAGTATTAACAATAAGACGTGTTTTACTCACGAACTGAGTTGTCCATACGCACGTAGGCCTATTCATTATGCAGTGTATATTATACTGTCTACAGTACATTAGCGTACAATATAGACAATGAAGTTAAATTGAGAAATTATCATAATATGGATATTTAAACACATTTTTTAAAATAGTGGCCGTTCATTTCGATACAGGCTTCACTTCTTTTTTGCATATTATCGCAATATAGCTATTGCATCAAGGCATAATTCCAATTACCAGTTTCGCCCTTCGTACTAGTAACTCATGTTGAAATAATTCTGTACCTACTCTATAAAAGACGTAGACGTCCAATTCCTAACAAAAATTAATGTTTTCAGAAAAGAGCTAAGACAGCCCTAGCCTTTACAGAGAGGCGAGAAGAAGCGGGTGGGGGAAATCGGGATGCGAAGTAGGCAAATGGACGATATTACCTGAGCGAAAATATGCTTCAATATTGAAAGCTCATTCGTCACTGGAAAACGCGAACATATTCTTGGAACATATTATACTCACTAACTCAGTACTGTTTAATACATGCGGCCTTGGTTCTGTGTGGAGGGCAGTTGGTACTTCATTAGTAGAAGGGGTGGGAGTGAAGTACATTCAAAATCTCAGGTACAATAAAAATTGAAGTAAAAATAAAATGATGTCCCTGTATAAAACACACGAACCTCGGTTTCTTCTCAAACCGCGTCTCGACTCCGTTTTAGAAATCGCATAAGTATACAGACCTCGATCGCGATTTATGTGCCGAGGCTTGGAACGACGATTTCGTCCGTGTTTTAGAAATCGACCCTATAAGATACTTTTACCACAATTAGTACAAAGAAAACACAGGTTGTGAAACTTGTTTCATGAATGTAAGTTTCAACTAAATTGAAAGTTAATACATTCTAATGAGGAACAATTTTTTTTTATGAATTCTTAATTCACAGGCAATTGGCAGATTGTCTTGTCTCATATTTCGATAATGTAGCCTATATGAAATATGATACGTTCTCTATACCAGATTGGGCAATCGTAGGACAAGGATCTGGCGTCTTGTCAGCCCATTTGAGTTGTGTGGATGTAAAGGAAAATTGTGACGTTGTCGTGTATAGTTCCTGGGGTAACTCAGTCGGGAGAGCATTCGTGCACTAAGCGAAGGGTCCCGGAATCGATACCCGGCCCCGGAACAATTTTTCCTTGAAATTATTCAAACCTGCTTTACAGGGAGCTACTACCTGAAAGCCAGATTTGCATAATCGTAGGACAGATCAAAATCTGGAAGAAAACCTGTCTGATAGTCACTTCTATCATTGCAATGTTACATTATGTCCCGAGGATCGATCATACATGTGTTTGATGAGAGTCGTCAGCTGGGTTTCACACAATACAAAACTGAAAAGGTAAAATTACAAAGCGTCTGAAAATAGGGAATTACAATAAATAATTATCGTACATTTCAAAATGACAGTCACACATTGATTGGTTACAGAATCGACGAGTATATTAAAAACTCAACAACATTTATTAGGCGTACAACAAACAATACGCACATAATTCAGTGGAGGGATTTTATACTTTAGTTGAATTATTATTCACACCATGTAATATATACTGCAATCCACCCTTCTGTATAACCCCCAACAACAAGCATTCACAAATTCAGGTTAACCGTATTTTATAGTTGGTAGGTGCAGATATAACCCCATTAGTCCAGATCAATCCCAGTACTACAATTGGAATAGTAACACACATTCTCTACTTAATGCCTATAATCTGAATATTAAACATACGCAGGGGAATTGTACCAGGGTGGCAGGAGGGAAAAGGGGGCTTACATGGGGTGTGGGATACAGTCTGAATATGGCCAATGTGGGGGTAATATTGAAGAGATAGTAAGGGATGATGCGAGTTTGGCAACAGTGTATGATATCAATTACAGCAAATTGCTGCAGCAGTGTAAAACATGTGACCCACTATGACACATAGTTGCTATGGAGATTATAATACAGGCATTTTGTATATGAGTAGGATTTGAAAATCTTCCCTTGTTAAATGTAAATTATGCTTGTTTGATAAACTTCTCTTCTATATATCTAATTACAACCGAAGTTAATTATAATGTTAATTTCCTGCGATAAATTCTGTGTAAGAGATTAAGAATTTTAACATGTGTAAGGGATCTGTAAACAAATCTGATCTTGATATTACAACTATTGAAAGGGTACGTTAAGCCATATCTAATTAATTCGCTACTACGTGTATCAGCAATGCAGGAAATAAAGAGAATTTACTGCAGCGTAACTAATGTGGAGGTCACCGGCTTATGTGGAATGCGATCCAGGGACCCAAGTAGCCAATTAAATCTCTAGAGCTTTGAAGCGAGGTCGTGATGTCAGAATTTGAGGCACAAAGAGAATAAGGGAAAGGAAAAGGGCAGAAAAAGTTATAAAGGAAGGAAAAATAACATGGACAAGAAAAAGGAAACAAGTTTAAAATGAAAGGTGGTAAAGTAATGGATAAGATAAGAAAATAAAGAGAAATACAAAATCTAGAGATCTGAAGGAAAGAGGACAACATTATATAAATAGGTAGAAGAGACAGATAAGCAGACACAAAGTAGGATGAAGAATTCAAAGTAATGTTGATGCTAATGACTAGGCTCTGTATTCCAGCTACCTATAAACTGCAATGAAGTTGTCTCATTAGAAGTATGTGTAGCGTCACAGCACAGGTACATGTAAGTTCATATACAAAATAGTTACGCATCCTCTGCCCTATTCCTCTAGAAAGTCAAAACCGGGACGCAGTCATAGTGAGCAGTCTTATCGATAACTGCACTTACTAATCGTATTATTTAAATATGTAACTATATATTTGTGGCTGATTGAAGGTTCATTCTTCTTCTTCATCTTCTGGCATGCAGCTCTGAAAGTTTAGCTATGCCTCCTTAACGATGACAGCCCATTCCTCTCTATTTTCTGCTTTCTTCATCCATCTTCTAACTCCCATCCTTCGCAGGTCCTCCTCCAAACAATCCAACCACCTTAACCTCGGCCTTCCTCTGTATCTCCTCCGTCCTGGATTTTCATCAAAAATATTTTTAATCGTTGTACCACCATCCATTCTGATCATAATTATGTCCAGCCCATTCTATTCTTTTAGCTTTTATCTGTGTTACTATATTAGGACTCTTATACAGTTGATTTATCTCATTATTTGTCCTTATTCTCCATCCATCTTTGTCCTTTATTGGTCCATAAATTTTCCTCAGTATTTTCCTTTCCCATCTTTCCAACTGGAGTTTTATATCTTCCGTCATAACCCAAGCTTCACATCCATATATAACTATAGGTTTTATTACTGTGTTGTAGATCTGTAATTTGGTATGTTTCGACAGGTACCGTGTGTTTATTACTTTTGTCAAAGCAAAGAAACATCTATTACCTGCTGCAATTCTCTCTTTTATATCTTTGCTACAGTCGTTATCATAGGTAATCAATGACCCTAAATACTTAAATGCTTCCACTTCCTTATAATTTACAGCATTTGTTGATATTTCATTATTCAAGGTACCAGCCCTTGTTTTCGAGGTGTTCATATACATCGTTTTATTCACATTTACCTCTAAACCTAATTTCTTTGTTACATTCTCTATTTGTTCATTGGCGTCTTCCAGTACTGATTGAAGGTTCATTGCAGAGGTAAAATGTCTTAGGTAAGACGCAATAATATTGCAGGGCATAGTTGAACGTAAAAGTGACAAAAACAGTGCACTGAAAGACACTACAATACCAAAAGTCACACAAAGTGCGATCAACGTAATCGAAAAAAAAAACGGTACCATAAAAATCTGAAAATTATGAAGATTTAAACTCGATGTTTAGCATGGATTTGTCTAGCCCACCATGATGTTCAGTGCCAACATCCCAATTAATAAATTAAATAATCTACGTTTTAGGAAATTTCTAGAAAAATACATAGAGAATTAGTGGGTTTTCAGTGATGAGAGACATGCAATATCCTAATGAAACACGAAAAAATATTAGACAATAGGAATATATTGTACTACATCATGTACCAATAACTTCATGAGCTATTGAAAGAATTTCTTGTAAAGTTTCTAAAAAATAGCCGTTCTAAATATGGGTTCGATAGATCGGCCTACTAATCAATTCACAAAGAACAATGATTAAAAACAGTTATGTGACAATTTGAAAGAAAAAAAAACATTAAGATAATTTAAATGATAAGAAAACATAGGAAATCATTTACAATAAAAGTTTCTTGGATACAAATGATTACTAATTATAGCTAAGGATGATTTTAACACATGAGATCCTATGGCATCAATCGTTGCATCAGAAATTTTAAATTGTTTAAGTTTATTTAAAGTTTCTCGTGGGATCGTACCACGGGCACCGAATATGAGCCCAAAAACTGTCCAATCTGTGATGTGGTATTGTGCTCCGAGATGCTGACAACAAGGCTCATAGATGACTTGTTTTTCACGACACACCTCTTGTGGCTGTTGCTCATGCATCTCGAAACGGATTGTGGGATCAAGAATGACACCCTTATTCTTCTACCGATCAATTATGATGATATCAGCACGTCTAGTAGAACCATCAGAAGAGACGCAACCAACATCCTCATAAACCTCATAGGAAGCATTCTCACGGTTTGAAGATGTGACAAGTGACATCCGCATATGTTCAAGTTCCGTAACTTACGGATAGACGTTATTATTCACTGCAAAGATGACGACGAAAATGAACACCACGGCTAAAGCACGTGTTTACTAGTAGGCTTATAGCTTCAGAATGTCGGGAGTTGACTGTACTCCACGAACACGCAGCAACAGCGTGTTTGTTTATATCCTTATCCGTTGCATCATCTGTGTTCGGCGTACTATATACCCAATGTGTCTTTAACTTCAGTCTTTAGGTGGCTGGAATACGAAGCCTACTGATGACGATAGTCCATGACGAAGAATTATGGCTGAGTGAACCAATCTCGGTTAGGAACATTTAAGTAGCATTGTGTTATTCTTCTGTGGCATCAATCTCGACGATGAAAGAGTAATGGAACGGAGAAAAATTCTCTCCGGCGCCGGGATTTGAACCCGGGTTTTCAGCTCTACGTGCTGATGCTTTATCCACTAAGTCACACCGGATACCCACCCCGGCGTCGGACAGAATAGTCTCAGTTTTAAGTTCCAACTCTTGGGTTCCCTCTAGTGGCCGCCCTCTGCACTACGTCATAGAGGTCTATGAACGTAGAATTGCATGGAAATATCATATGTACTTCGGTACATTAAAATAATATATATCAATCTCGAGTTAAACCACAATAACTACGAGAAATTACTAACTAGTCGATTGCGAGTGGTTAAGTAGCTAACCGTGGCAGTGAATCCAAATGGAGTATGATGATAGATTTTCGATTTCTAAAAGACGTATTAAATCGTGGTTCCAAATCTCGGCTTTTAAACCGCGATCGAGGTCTGAATCCTTATGCAAGTTCTAAAACTAAGTCGAGACGCAGCTTGAGAAGGAACCGAGGTTCGTCGACTTTATATATGGCAACGCAGCTTAGAATCTATGTTTATTCTTGTAAACAATCGATATTAGAAATAAATGAACATTCGGATACATATTTTTATTGAGTTGCAGTAAGTCACATTCTTTTGTTCTCATCTAAGGTATTGTCACAGTCACGAAGGTTGAGTTGAGTTGTTGAGGGTACTAGGAACAATAGACTGTGTCGTACTATTTCGCATTGTCTGTGATGAGGCGATAGTAGCGATCCTTGTGGATGCATATTTCCTACGTATTGAGCTTCGTGACTGTATATACTAGGCTGTGGTATTGTTATATTTATACTAATTTACAGAATATATGTGTTTAAAATACCAGCATTACTTAGTACTTAATAGGGAACGGATTTTTAAGTACCGGAATGATACTGGCCAAATAATTAGCACAAATCGAACATTTATGTTACTGCTTATCATTTGTTCATAACCACTACTAACATTAACTGCCTGAAAAACCGGTTCTAAGGAATTAATAACCTAAATATTAAATGGATTAAAATTTCAATTGTAACTAAAATGTAGTATTGTTCTATTTTCACATATACTACGCTAGTACTATGTGGAAAGCCGTAGTACCATAAAACTTAAAATAAGAAGACAAAACCACGTTTGCTTCATATTCTTATAGGACCTCATCAATGTCTTAGTATTAAATAAAATGTCCAAAACTACTGTAAAGACTAAGAATTAAGTTATATCGTCTTAGAAAGGTATAATTAATATAAAATATATCTTACTTCCCTGAAAGCAACAAGAAGATGTAAAAAAAATTGTCAACCCGCCGCCTCTTGCATTTCGTTGCAGATTATTATTTAACGTTTTTGGTAAGTTTTGCGTTGATCCTTTCGACAGTCGAAATATTCGCCTGAAATTATCGTCGTTATATAGGTACAAAGGATTATTCCTGTCTCTCATCACTCTAATCCGGGAATTTAATACCGTAGAGACAATTTTTCCTTTGATAATCATCCAGCTGATCTACTATCTCCATCTTGTATAGCCTACGTGAAGCCGTGATTTTAAACCTAACCCAGCCGTGGTCTCTGCTTCAGACCATGGTTTCGAGCCATGGCTCATAAAAATGAAAAGACCTCGTTTTATAAATCAAACTAGGTTTAAAGCCATGGCCGTGGTCTAGACCTCGTTTTAGAAATCGACCCAGAGAGTTTTAGCAAAAATTTATTTTGTTTCTTGATACGACACTGTCACGTGACAGAATACGGTGACTACAATAACTATTTGTAGTAGGAAAGAGTTTTTGCCCACTTGTGAGTGATCGGATACGGTAAAGACAAAAAAATAATAATAATAATAAGTGCTTCAGATATTTGGAGGCACGTAAGATGATTTGTTAAAGAATATGACATTAAATATATTTCAGAGAAAAAGGATCATTCAGGAACGAGGCTTAGCGAAGCCTAGATTTGATTTAAATAATTTAAGTGGTGAAAAATGTTAACAAATAGTGTTTGAGGTTATGTTCACAAGAACTCTTAACCTACGCCTATGTTTATAGTCAACGTTGCCAGTTTAGGAAACTGATTGGGGTCCTAAAGAAAATTGGCGTGGATTAGAAAGAGAGGAGGCTGTTCAATAACCTTTATATGAAACGAGTCAAAATCAGGATAGGAGAAGAAATGTCAGAAGGAAGCGATATAGGGACAGTACGTCAAGAATGCCCTTTATCACCTCTCCTGCTGAACATCTACTTGGAGGATTTAGTGAAGAAGTGTTTTCAGTACGAGATGAGTGATAGTAGGAGGAAGCAGAATAAAGTGCGTAAGATTTGCTGATGATATGACGTTGTTAACGGAAGAGGAGGATATGCTACTGAAGCTAAATGATAGCTCTGAGCAATATGGAATGAAGATAAATGCCAACAAGGTGAAGACCACGGTCATAGGAAGAAAAGTAAAGAAGGTAAACTTGCGACTTCTAAATGAGGTAGTAGAACAAGTGGACAGCTTCAAATACTTGGGTATACTATAAAAAGTAACATGAGAGCTGCTGTCAAGAAGTCAAAAGGAGAATAGCAATGGCAAAGGAATATTTTAATAGAAGAAGGAGTATCTTCTGCAGACCTCTGTAGAAATAATTAAGGAAGAGACTAGTGAAATGCTCTGTGTGGAGTGTAGCATTGTATGGGGCAGAAAAATGGACATTACGACGAAGTGAAGAAAAGCGACTAGAAGAATTTGAAATGTGGATATGGAGAAGGATGGGACATGTGATATGGAAAAACAGAATAAGAAACGAAGCTGTGTTGGAAAGTGTGAAGAATGATGCTGAAACTGATCAGGAAGAGGAAAAGAAATTGGCTGGGTCACTGGTTCAGAAGAAACTGCCTTCTGAAGGATGCACTGGAAGGGATTGTGAACGGAAGAAGAGTTCGGGACAGAAGAAATGCGATGATAGACGACATTAAGATATATGGATCATATGCGGAGACAAAGAGAAAGGCAGAAAATAGGAAACATTGGAGAATTCTGGGTTTGCAGTGCAATACCTGCCCTTGGACAGAACACTATGAATGAATGAATTGGTTTTGAAGATAATTTATTTTAACGTTCCTAATGCTTAAGGGGAATTTAGCGATTTTTCAAGATCCTGTAACGAAAAAAATAAAAATTTATCCATTGATAATAAGGAATCTAACCACGTTTGAACTACGGTTTGACGATTTTCCGTACACTTCCTCTTTAAACATTAACGGCCTGTTTTCAAGCTATTTTAGATTTTTCTGTACTTTACACGTGAGGAATAAGCAGATACAAATAACAGGTAAAAAAATGTTGCTACATCACGTATAAAGCACAGGAGAAAATTGTACTGTACGTATTTTTAATTAACTTACTCGGCACATCAAAAAATTAAGGCGAATTTTTCTTGCAGCAATGTTCTCTTTGCTTCATTGACACGTAATCGGTTTATTTTCCTTTGTAGTATTTCTCAATAAGTTCGGGTAAAAATGAATTTTCGTATACGCTGAAATTTGGTGTATTCTCTCGTTTCATTTATTTCCTTTTCATAAATACTTATTTCAAGGAATTATAAACAGAAAAGGAGCCTACGTTAATATGTAAACGAATAAATACAAATTGCAACTATTTATACAGAATTTTATAATACTGCTTTGAAGAGTCAACTAGTCACTGCCTCCTGAATACTATGATGAATTTCTGCGGAGAGGACTAATGGCAAAATAAGCACGCAACAACTAACCGCTGTTTCGTAACCAAGCGAAGTTGATGGTATATCGGTTTATATTCATATTAGTTAACCATTGGTATCTAACCTCGCATTCTAACCGAGATTGGTGCACTCGGCCATTAGCTGTACAGCATTGATCGGCATTTCGTGACTCGCGAGTCAACCCCTTAATACACAAGCAGGGCGGAGGGGTAAAGCATGATCTCCCTCTCCTTAGCCATCAGTTTTTCATTCAATGTTAAGCAACCCGGGTATCATCCCCTCTTACCTTCTCTTTTGCTGTGTATTACGTGCTGCATTTTATATGACGTAATATTAGCCGACATCTGCTCTACAGTATAAGATATCATTGTCGAAATGGGTAATGGTAGTGAAGATCGAAGTACAGAGAGAAAATCTGCCTGATAATCATTTCGTTAACCTGCTAACACTAATTGGCATAGATGACGATGGTGGCCAAGACTAGGATTAATAATGTGATGAAGACCTCAGCGATGATGACGGCAAACAAGATAACTATGACAAATATAGCGATTGTGACGTAATGGAGACCTCCAGTACAAAATATATGTCCATGATTCGAGTGTTAATTATGGCAAAGGGAACGACGATGGCAGTAATGAAGAAGACGACGTTAACAGTGGCAAAAATGATTAATAACAATGAAAAACAGGACGATGATAACAATGACGATTAAGTCGACGTTAGCAATGACGAAGATTACGATAGCTATAACGATAAGGCTACTTTAGGCTTTCAGGACGATACGTCCACAGCAGGACGTCCATCAGACAATTAGTCCACTATCTCACGTCCACAGTTATTTTGTCCAAGGAAATTAGTCCAGCAAACATTTCGTCCATCAAAATATTTGTCCATTAATACACTCAGGGACAAAAACCCGGACACTTCTATATTTGCTTGTATTTTGTTGCCAATTATTTCAAAATGAAACAAAGCCTATTTAAACAAAATAATGTTCCATTTAGCACCTTATACGACAACATTTCAAAAAAAATAAAAATCTCTGATGAGAAAATTTACAAAAATTACAAAGGGTGTATAACTATGGCATCGTTTGGTCTAACTGTTTTTCATTTTATGGTGCCTTAAACATTAAAAACTCTTTTTAGTAACGGGTATTACCCCCTCTGGCTTGAATAACTGCATCCATACGTCTTGGCATGCTCTCAATTTGGTTAGCAATGTCTTCTTGAGGAATAAGTTCCCATTCTTCGCCAAGTGCTCGCCTCAACTCTTGTAACGATTCTGGTCTCGGTCGTCTATTCTTAACACACCGTCCCAGCAAGTCCCACACGTGTTCAATTCGGTTCATGTCTGGACTCCTTGCTGGCCATGGAAGAACATGATTCCCACTTCTTGGAGATAATCTCTGACCGCATGGGCAATAAGCGGCCGTGCATTATCATGCATTAAAACAAAATTATCGTCTACAAATTGGCCAAATGGCACAACATGATCAGCCAAACATTCATTTATATACCTATCAGCTGTTAGTCTTCCATTTTCAACAAAAACCAACTCTGTACGAGCATCCGTACACACTCCTGCCCAAACAATCACTCCACCACCTCCATACGGCACATTTTCGGAAATGCAAAACTGTGAAAATCGTTCTCCCCTACTTCTCCAAACTCTTTCACGTCCATCAGGTGAGCACAGATTGAAACGGGACTCATCGGTGAACAAAACACAGCTCCACTGTCCATTTCTCCAATCCCTGTGATCATTTGCAAAACGCAATCGTTCAACTCGATGCATCCTGAGAAGTCTGGGACCAGTTTCAGGTCTACTTGATATAAGTCCACTTGCTTTCAACCTCCTTCTAACTGTTTTGGCCTAAATTGGGCGTCCATGCATGTTAACAAATTGCTGGGCTACACTAGTAGCTGGCAGGTTGCGCTGCCTAAGAACTCTCAACACTATATATCTGTCTTCATTTGGATTTGTAGCTCTTGGACGACCCGAACCTGGTCTTCTGGGATATTCTAGGTCTCTCTATACCGTTTATGGCATCATGGGTTGTGCTTCTAGATATTCATAACATTTGCAATGTAACGTACACTGCGTGCATCATCGTAAAGGGCTACAGCTCGAGCCACATCTTCAGGTCGCATCTTGTTTTAAGACAAATGTTACAACCCCACTTAAACTCAGAAAATGTAAAAATAAAGAAATAACGAATGATAACGATAATGAAGCACAAAATGGTTGAGACAAAATTGTTATAGCTGAGACTCGAAAGCAAAATTGGAATATTTGGTTGTAATGGCTTGTTTATAAAACAAAAACAATCAACAAATATACACGTCTCCATAACAACAGATGGCTACCATAATATTGTATGAGAAGATAATATTTTGCAAAATACCAGCAAATATTAAAGTGTCCGGTTTTTTTGTCCCTGAGTGTATTTCGGTCAAGAATTATTGTGTCCATAATTTTTTTCCCCCAATTTTTCTTTGTCCAGTAATTTCTGTGTCAACTAAATATTTTGTTCATTTTTAGGTAACAGGTACTTCCAACATGGAATTTCAAAATAAGGGTTGCTATGAAAATGTATTTAATTATTTTGTAGCATAATAATGTTCATTTATATGGGAATACGATTATGTAGTTCATTGGTTCAGTATTAAATTTTGAAGTAAGTGAAAACATTTAAAATGGATTATATAACAACCGTAAGAGGGCGGGACATGATGGTCCACAACAATTATACTTACCACTTTCGTTCACATTATTATTATTATTATTATTATTATTATTATTATTATTATTATTATTATTATAGTAATCGTGTATTGGTTTCAAACCATTTATGCAAATGAGCAATCAGGAATATTGGACACAGTGTACTGGACGAGACAATAAATTGGACAACTTAGTAAAGAGAGCAAAGATAAATGTAGAATATAATAAAATGTGGACCAAACTTTCAGAGGATAAAATAGCACAGTGGACATATTTTAAGTATGGACGAAATAATAGTGGATATAAAACACCAGAGGACGAAAAAATATAGTGGGCAGAATATCAAATGGACATATGAAACAATGGGCGAAATATCCGTGGACATAGCGTCTAGGAACCGACGTTAGCAATGACGAAGACGATGCATAGCAGTGACAAATACGACGAAGATGATAATTAAGACATTAGGAATGGCAAATACGAAGAGAATAACAACAATAACGACGATGACAATGACGGAGAAGGGGACATTAGCGTGACGAAGGATAGTCATAGCAATGACAAATACGACGATGATGATAATGATATGGGCGATGACAATGAGAGGTTAGAAATGATGATGACAATGAATAGCAATGACAAATAGACTGCTATGACAACGACGATAACAATGACGAAGAAGACGACATTAGGAATGACGAGAACGGCGAATAGCAGTGACAAAAACGACGATGACAGTGACAAAGAAGACGACATTAGGAATGACGACGGCGAATAGCAGTGACAAAAACGACGATGACAGTGACAAAGACGGACATTAGGAATGACGAGGAGCAATGACAAAAACGACGATGACAGTGACAAAGAAGACAAAGAAAGACGAATAGAAATGACAAAAACGAATGACAGTGAGGACGACATTAGGAATGACGACGACGGCGAATAGCAGTGACAAAAACGACGATGACAGTGACAAAGAAGACGACATTAGGAATGACGAGGACGGCGAATAGCAGTGACAAAAACGACGATGACAGTGACAAAGAAGACGACATTAGGAATGACGAGGACGGCGAATGAGAAATGACAAAAACGACGATGACAGTGACAAAGAAGACGACATTAGGAATGACGAGGACGGCGAATAGCAATGACAAAAACGACGATGACAGTGACAAAGAAGACGACATTAGGAATGACGAGGACGGCGAATAGCAGTGACAAAAACGACGATGACAGTGACAAAGAAGACGACATTAGGAATGATGAGGACGATGCGAATAGGAATGACGACGACGGCGAATAGCAATGACAAAAACGACGATGACAGTGACAAAGAACGACATTTAGAATGACGACGACGGCGAATAGCAGTGACAAAAACGACGATGACAGTGACAAACAAAAACGACGACATTATTAGGGAATGGAATGACGACGACGGCGAATAGCTAGTGACAAAAACGACGATGACAGTGACAAAGAAGACGACATTAGGAATGACGACGGACGAATACCAATGACAAATACGACGATGAGTGACAAAAAACGACGATGACAGTGACAAAGAAGACGACATTACAAAGAAGACGAATGACGAGGACGGCGAATAGCAGTGACAAAAACGACGATGACAGTGACAAAGAAGACGACATTAGACAGTGAATGACGACGACGGCGAACGGCAGTGACAAAAACGACGATGACAGTGACAAAGAAGACGACATTAGGAATGACGAGGACGGCGAATAGCAGTGACAAAAACGACGATGACAGTGACAAAGAAGACGACATTAGGAATGACGAGGACGGCGAATATGACAGTGACAACAAAAACGACGATGACGAGGTGACAAAAAGACGACGATTAGGAATGACGAGGACGACGGCGAATAGCAGTGATGACAAAAACGACATTAGATGACAGTGACGGCGACATTAGGACAAAAACGACGATGAGGACGGCGAATAGAAATGACGAGTGACAAAACGACGATGACAGTGACAAAGAAGACGACATTAGGAATGACGAGGACGGCGAATAGCAATGACAAAAACGACGATGACAGTGACAAAGAAGATGACATTAGGAATGACGAGGACGGCGACGGCGAATACAGTGACAAAGAAGACGACATTAGGAATGACGAGGACGGCGAATACGACGATGATGACAGTGACAAAGAAGACGACATTAGGAATGAGGAGGACGGAGAATAGCAGTGACAAAAACGACGATGACAGTGACAAAGAAGACGACATTAGGAATGACGACGACGGCGAATAGCAGTGACAAAAACGACGATGACAGTGACAAAGAAGACGACATTAGGAATGAGTGAGGACGGCAAATAGAAATGACAAAAACGACGATGACAGTGACAAAGAAGACGACATTAGGAATGACGAGGACGGCGAATAGCAGTGACAAAAACGACGATGACAGTGACAAAAGACGACATTAGGAATGACGAGGACGGCGAATAGAAATGACAAAAACGACGATGACAGTGCCAAAGAAGACGACATTAGGAATGACGAGGACGGCGAATAGCAATGACAAAAACGACAATGACAGTGACAAAGAAGACGACATTAGGAATGACGAGGACGGCGAATAGCAGTGACAAAAACGACGATGACAGTGACAAAGAAGAAGATGACATCAGGAATGAGGACGACGGCGAATAGCAGTGACAAAACGACGATGACAGTGACAAAGAAGACGACATTATGAATGACGAGGCGGCGAATAGAAGTGACAAAACGACGATGACAGTGACAAAGAAGACGACATTAGGAATGACGACGGCGAATAGCAGTGACAAAAACGACGATGACAGTGACAAAGAAGACGACATTAGGAATGACGAGGACGGCGAATAGCAGTGACAAAAACGACGATGACAGTGACAAAGAAGATGACATTAGGAATGAGGACGACGGCGAATAGCAGTGACAAAAACGACGATGACAGTGACAAAGAAGACGACATTATGAATGACGAGGACGGAGAATAGCAGTGACAAAAACGACGATGACAGTGACAAAGAAGACGACATTAGGAATGACGACGACGGCGAATAGCAGTGACAAAAACGACGATGACAGTGACAAATTCATTCA
The DNA here is from genome assembly GCA_025594305.2 of Periplaneta americana. NCBI lineage: Eukaryota > Metazoa > Arthropoda > Insecta > Blattodea > Blattidae > Periplaneta > Periplaneta americana. Next base: position 48,405,585 of record JAJSOF020000005.1, read on the forward strand.
TTCATTCATTTATTTTATTCCATAGATCTTACATGAGCAATGAAGCTTTAAGATGTGGAACATGTCAACATTTTACAATATTACAATTACAATTTTTACAAATTTTATAGTTTACAATTTAGTAATTTTCTACAATTTTTACAATTTTGTACAATTTTTTTACATTTTTTTACATTTTTTACATTTTGGCGAGATGTAGTGAGATGAGATGAGGTCGAGGATTCGCCAAAATATTACCCGGCATTTGCCTTTTCGGTGGGGAAACCTCGGAAAAACCCAACCAGGTAATCAAATCAAAGGGGTAATCAAATCAAAGGGGTTGATGTCAAGGACTCGCCATAGACCATCCGGCTTCAGTCCACGGCTGGGGAAAACCTCCGAAGAAACCAAAGTCCAAAGGGGTCAACCCAAGCCCGAACGCAGCTCCGGATCAGCAGCCCAGCGAGTCTGTCGACTGACCAACATCGATGGCTCTACTAAAGTATACAATACATAGCCAATCAGATTATTAAATTTACAAACGCAAACGATCATTCATAAGTTGAGCTATATTATAATACAAAACAATTTAATTAAATTTAAGGCATAAACAATTCAACCAGTTGTGATATACAGAAATTGATAATACATATCATGCAAACTACTTCAAATTACAAACAAACAATTTATCAGTAGAGCTATATAGATTACTATTCAATTTAAAGCATATACAATTCATCGGCCAAATCTATACAAATATATACAATACAAAGTAGCATACTTTCATTAAGCTATACAAATTTGTGCAATTAATATCAAGTAGATTAATTCAATTTATAATCATAAACAATTCATCAGTTGAGCTACACATATTACCATTGAATTTACAGTAGGTCTGTATACAATTCATCAGTAGAGCTACACTGACTAGTAATCATTTAAGAACATATACAATTCATCAGCCAAACTATACAAACATATACAATCAAATTAGTTCAATTTACAAACTTATTTTCGTTAAGCTATACAATTCATATGAAGTAGATTAATTCAATTTATAAAAGCTTAAACAATTCATCAGTTGACCTATACAGTATACTATTCAATTTACAGTACATACAATTCATCAGTTATGCTAAACAAAAATACAATACATAGTAAACAGATTAAGTCAATATAAAAACATATTTTAGTTGAGCTATATAAAATTGTACATGTCATTTAAGTAGAATAATTCAATTCACAAGCATAAACAATTCATCAATTGTGTAGAAGGTATGAGTATGTAGAAATTTGGTTAATTCTTTTCTGAACCTTTTCTCGTTGTTCTTCAAATCTTTAAGATAATTAGGCAGTGCATTGAAGACTGTTATACATGAATAGCGAACTCCTTTTAAAACAGCTTAGACTAACAGAGGGTAGATGAAGATCTGATTTATGTCTTGTATTAAAATGATGAATGTCTTGATTAGTACTGAATTTATCTTGGTTCTTAATATACAGCATCATTACGGAAAGAATGTATTCACAAGGTAAAGTCAAGATTTCTAAGTTTCGGAAAATATTTTTACATGAGGTCCTTTTATGCACACCGGCCATTATTCTTATAGCTTTCTTTTGTAAAACAAAAACGTGTTTAGCTTCAGACGAGTTACCCCAGAATATTAAGCCATATTTCATTACAGAGTGAAAATATGCAAAGTATGACATTTTGAGTAAGTTTATATCACCAATAGTAGATAAGGATCTTAATGCATAACAGGCAGAGCTCAATTTACGAGTAATACATTCTATATGCGTTTTCCAGTTCAAGTGATTATCCAATTCTAAACCAAGAAACTTTGTGCTTATAGATTCTTTGAGATGAGTTCCATTTAATCGAATACTGTAGGAAACCTGAGCACTATTGTGTGTACTAAATTTGACTGCACTGGTTTTATCAACATTAAGTGCTAGTTTATTTGCATGGAACCATTCATTCATTAGATTCAGCACTGTATTAGAAGTGTTTATAAAATGATCGTATTGTTTGCTTGAAATAATTACACTTGTATCATCTGCAAATAAAATTACATGGGATGAATTGTTTATGGTCAAGGCTAAATCATTAATATAAACAAGAAACAACAATGGACCTAAAATTGACCCCTGCGGAACACCATGTTTAATATTTCTAAATTCTGAATAAGTAACTTTATGACTATTTGGTACATTTATTTCTACTTTTTGTTTTCTATTTGATAAGTACGATGTAAACCAACCCAACATCTCATCTTTAATGCCATAAAACTTCAATTTTTTTACTAATATACTATGGTCTACACAATCAAATGCTTTAGCCAAGTCACAAAAATCCCACCTACATGTAGTTTCGAATTTAATGAATTTAGTATTTCATCCACCAAACTAAAAGCAGCATTCTCTGTCGATTTTTGTTTTCTAAATCAAACTGTTCTAAAACTAATATATTGTTGGACTCCAGGTAATGATATAATCTATTATACACAACTTTCTCAAACACTTTTGAAAATGTTGTTAATAATGATATGGGTCTGTAATTAGCAATAGTACATTTATCTCCCTTTTTGTATATTGGTTTTACTATTGAATATCTGAGTCTTTCTGGAAAAATACCACATTGCATTGACAAATTGCATAGATAGCTTAACGGAGGAGATAATATTTCAGAACAAGCTTTCAGAACTTTACTTGGAATTTCATCATATCCAGAGGAATATTTTGTTTTTAGTTGTTTTATCACATGCATGATTTCTGCTGCGGTAGTGGGAATAAATTTGAGACCTAAAAACTCAGTGTTAAATGCATCAGTTAGGTAACCAAGTGCAGCATCTTCTGCACAATCTTGAATGTTTAAGTTCTGAATAATATTTATATAGAAGTCGTTAAAATGATTTGCAATTGATTTTGGGTTATCTATTTTACTATCATTGATTTTAATGCAAGTAATATTTTCACTCTTTGAATATCGATTAGTTTCATTTTTAATAATATCCCAAATAGTTTTAATCTTATTATCTGAATTTTGTATTTTTTTCATTCAGATACATTTTCTTTGCAACTTTTATAACTTTTGTCAAAGTTTTACAGTAATTCTTGTAGTAATTAAGAACATGAGGATCATCACTATTCCTACTCATTAAATATAGATTCCTTTTTCTAGCACATGATATTTTAATTCCCTGAGTTATCCACGTGTTTTTACTTTTACATTTTTCACCACCTTGACTGGAAAACATTCATTGAAATAATTCGTAAATGTAGTGAAAAATGCATTAAATTTAGTATTAATATCAATGGTATCGGTACTATATACATTTTCCCAAGATTCATTTTGTAGACATGTATTTAAATGATGAAGAGATTCAGCATTTATAATCCTTTTTTATTTTTAGATTAACACTTTGGAATTTTTCACTCATATTGAAAACACTTAGTTTAATGAGCCATTCGCGGTTTCACCTTAATGCGGCTTGCACTGAGACATGCATGGCTTAATCTTTGAGACAAGCATATACCATCTAAGACGACATTAGGAATGACGAGGACGGCAAATAGAAATGACAAAAACGACGATGACAGTGACAAAGAAGACGACATTAGGAATGACGAGGACGGCGAATAGCAATGACAAAACAACGATGACAGTGACACAGAAGACGACATTAGGAATGACGAGGACGGCGAATAGCAATGACAAAAACGACGATGACAGTGACAAAGAAGACGACATTAGGAATGACGAGGACGGCGATAACAGCAGTGACAAAAACGACGATGACAGTGAAAAAGAAGATGACAATAGGAATGAGGACGACGGCGAATAGCAGTGACAAAAACGACTATGACAGTGACAAAGAAGACGACATTAGGAATGACGACGACGGCGAATAGCAGTGACAAAAAGACGATGACAGTGACAAAGAAGACGACATTAGGAATGACGACGACGGCGAATAGCAGTGACAAAAACGACGATGACAGTGACAAAGAAGACGACATTATGAATGACGACGACGGCGAATAGCAGTGACAAAAACGACGATGACAGTGACAAAGAAGACGACATTATGAATGACGAGGATGGCGAATAGCAGTGACAAAAACGACGATGACAGTGACAAAGAAGACGACATTAGGAATGACGACGACGGCGAATAGCAGTCACAAAAACGACGATGACAGTGACAAAGAAGTCGACATTAGGACTGACGAGGACGGAGAATAGCAATGACAAAAAGACGATGACAGTGACAGAGAAGACGACATTAGGAATGACGACGACGGCGAATAGCAGTGACAAAAACGACGATGACAGTGACAAAGAAGACGACATTAGGAATGACGACGGCGAATAGAAATGACAAAAACGACGATGACAGTGACAAAGAGGACGACATTAGGAATGACGAGGACGGCGAATAGAAATGACAAAAACGACGATGACAGTGACAAAGAAGACGACATTAGGAATGACGACGGCGAATAGAAATGACAAAAACGACGATGACAGTGACAAAGAGGACGACATTAGGAATGACGAGGACGGCGAATAGAATTGACAAAAACGACGATGACAGTGACAAAGAAGACTACATTAGGAATGACGAGGACGGCGAATAGCAGTGACAAAAACGACGATGACAGTGACAAAGAAGACGACATTAGGATTGACGAGGACGGCGAATAGCAGTGACAAAAACGACGATGACAGTGACAAAGAAGATGACATTAGGAATGAGGACGACGGCGAATAGCAGTGACAAAAACGACGATGACAGTGACAAAGAAGACGACATTTGGAATGACGAGGACGGCGAACAGCAGTGACAAAAACGACGATGACAGTGACAAAGCAGACGACATTAGGAATTACGAGGACGGCGAATAGCAATGACACAAACGACGATGACAGTGACAAAGAAGACGACATTAGGAATGACGAGGACGGCGAATAGCGATGACAAAACGACGATGACAGTGACAAAGGAGACGACATTAGGAATGACGAGGACGGTGAATAGCAGTGACAAAAAGGACGATGACAGTGACAAAGGAGACGACATTAGGAATGACGAGGACGGCGAATAGCAATGACAAAAACAACGATGACAGTGACAAAGAAGACACCATTAGGAATGACGAGGACGGCGAATAGCAGTGATAAAAACGACGAAGACAGTGACAAAGAAGATGACATTAGGAATGACGAGGACGGCGAATAGCAATGACAAAAACGACGATGACAGTGACAAAGAACACGACATTAGGAATGACGAGGACGGCGAATAGCAGTGACAAAAACGACGATGACAGTGACAAAGAAATCGACATTAGGAATGACGAGGATGGCGAATAGCAGTGACAAAAACGACGATGACAGTGACAAAGAAGACGACATTATGAATGACGAGGACGGCGAATAGCAGTGACAAAAACGACGATGACAGTGACAAAGAAGACGACATTTGGAATGACGAGGACGGCGAATAGCAGTGACAAAAACGACGATGACAGTGACAAAGAAGACGACATTAGGAATGAGGAGGACGGCGAATAGCAGTGACAAAAACGACGATGACAGTGACAAAGAAGACGACGTTAGGAATGACGACGACGGCGAATAGCAGTGACAAAAACGACGATGACAGTGACAAAGAAGACGACATTAGGAATGACGAGGACGGCGAATAGAATGACAAAAACGACGATGATTGACAAAGAGACGACATTAGGAATGACGAGGACGGCGAATAGCAGTGACAAAAACGACGATGACAGTGACAAAGAAGACGACATTAGGAATGACGAGGACGGCGAATAGCAGTGACAAAAACGACGATGACAGTGACAAAGTGACAAAGACGACATTAGGAATGACGAGGACGAATAGCATTGACAAAAACGACGATGACAGTGACGGAAGACGACATTAGGAATGACGAGGACGGCGAATAGCAATGACAAAAACGACGATGACAGTGACAAAGAAGACGACATTAGGAATGACGAGAGGGCGAATAGCAGTGACAAAAACGATGACAGTGACGATGACAGTGACAAAAAGACGATGACAGTGACAAAGAAGACGACATTAGAATGACGAGGACGGCGAATAGCAGTGACAAAAACGACGATGACAGTGACAAAGAAGACGACATTAGGAATGACGAGGACGGCGAATAGCAGTGACAAAAACGACGATGACAGTGACAAAGAAGACGACATTAGGAATGACGAGGACGGCGAATAGCAATGACAAAAACGACGATGACAGTGACAAAGAAGACGACATTAGGAATGACGAGGACGGCGAATAGCATGACAAAAACGACGATGACAGTGACAAAGAAGACGACATTAGGAATGACGAGGACGGCGAATAGCAGTGACAAAAACGACGATGACAGTGACAAAGAAGACGACATTAGGAATGAGGACGACGGCGAATAGCAATGACAAAACGACGATGACAGTGACAAAGAAGACGACATTAGGAATGACGAGGACGGCGAATAGTGACAAAAACGACGATGACAGTGACAAAGAAACGACGGAATGACAGTGACAAAAACGACGATGACAGTGACAAAGAAGACGACATTAGGAATGACGAGGACGGCGAATAGCATGACAAAAACGACGATGACAGTGACAAAGAAGACGACATTAGGAATGACGAGGACGGCGAATAGCAGTGACAAAAACGACGATGACAGTGACAAAGAAGACGACATTAGGAATGACGAGGAATGACAAAACGACGATGACAGTGACAAAGAAGACGACATTAGAATGACGAGGACGGCGAATAGCAAGACAAAACGACGATGACAGTGACAAAGAAGACGACATTAGGAATGACGAGGACGGCGAATAGCAGTGACAAAAACGACGATGACAGTGACAAAGAAGACGAGCAGTGACAAAACGACGATGACAGTGACAAAGAAGACGACATTAGGAATGACGAGGACGGCGAATAGCGATGACAGTGACAAAAACGACGATGACAGTGACAAAGAAGACGACATTAGGAATGACGAGGACGGCGAATAGCAGTGACAAAAACGACGATGACAGTGACAAAGAAGACGACATTAGGAATGACGAGGACGGCGAATAGCAATGACAAAAACGACGATGACAGTGACAAAGAAGACGACATTAGGAATGACGAGGACGGCGAATAGCAGTGACAAAAACGACGATGACAGTGACAAAGAAGACGACATTAGGAATGACGAGGACGGCGAATAGCAATGACAAAAACGACGATGACAGTGACAAAAGAGACAAGGAATGACACGACGGCGAATAGCAGTGACGACGATGACAGTGACAAAGAAGACGACATTAGGAATGACGTGAGCAATGACAAAAACGACGATGACAGTGACAAAGAAGACGACATTAGGAATGACGAGGACGGCGAATAGCAGTGACAAAAACGACGATGACAGTGACAAAGAAGACGACATTAGGAATGACGAGGACGGCGAATAGCAGTGACAAAAACGACGATGACAGTGACAAAGAAGACGACATTAGGAATGACGAGACAAAAACGACGGCGAATAGCAGTGACAAAAACGACGATGACAGTGACAAAGAAGACGACATTAGGAATGACGAGGACGGCGAATAGCAATGACAAAAACGACGATGACAGTGACAAAAAGACGACATTAGGAATGATGACAGACAAAAACGACGATGACAGTGACAAAGAAGACGACATTAGGAATGACGAGGACGGCGAATAGCAATGACAAAAACGACGATGACAGTGACAAAGAAGACGACATTTGGAATGACGAGGACGGCGAATAGCAATACAAAGACGATGACAGTGACAAAGAAGACGACATTAGGAATGAGGGACGGCGAATAGCAGTGACAAAAACGACGATGACAGTGACAAAGAAGACGACATTAGGAATGACGAGGGCGAATAGCAGTGACAAAAACGACGATGACAGTGACAAAGAAGACGACGAATGACGAGGACGGCGAATAGCAGTGACAAAAACGACGATGACAGTGACAAAGAAGACGAGGACGGCGAATAGCAGTGACAAAAATGACGATGACAGTGACAAAGAAGACGACAAAGACGGCGAAGTGACAAAAACGACGATGACAGTGACAAAGAAGACGACATTAGGAATGACGAGGACGGCGAATAGCAGTGACAAAAACGACGATGAATGACAAAGAAGAGGACGGCGAATAGCAGTGACAAAACGACGATGACAGTGAGAAGACGAAAAATGACGAGGACGGCGACAATGACAAAAACGACGATGACGAGTGACAGCAATGACAAAAAGACGATGACAGTGACAAAGAAGACGACATTAGGAATGACGAGGACGGCGGCAGTGACAAAAACGACGCGAATGACAGTGACAAAAAAACGATGACAGTGACAAAGAAGACGACATTAGGAATGACGAGGACGGCGAATAGCAGTGACAAAACGACGATGACAAAAACGACGATGACAGTGACAAAGAAGACGACATTAGGAATGACGAGGACGGCGAATAATGACAAAAACGACGATGACAGTGACAAAGAAGACGACATTAGGAATGACAAAGAAGACGGCGAATAGCGACGGCGAATACATGACAAAAACGACGATGACAGTGACAAAGAAGACGACATTAGGAATGACGAGGACGGCGAATAGAGTGACAAAAACGACGATGACAGTGACAAAGAAGACGACATTAGGAATGACGAGGACGGCGAATAGACAGTGACAAAAAACGACGAATGACGGCAGTGACAAAGACAAAGACGACATTAGGAATGACGAGGACGGCGACGGCGAATAGCAGTGACAAAAACGACGATGACAGTGACAAAGAAGACGACATTAGGAATGACGAGGACGGCGAATAGCAGTGACAAAAACGACGATGACAGTGACAAAGAAGACGACATTAGGAATGACGAGGACGGCGAATAGCAGTGACAAAAACGACGATGACAAAAACGACGATGACAGTGACAATGACAAAAAAAGAAGACGACATTAGGAATGACGAGGACGGCGAATAGCAAGTGACAAAAACGACGATGACAGTGAAAAAACGACGATGACAAAGAAGACGACATTAGGAATGACGAGGACGGCGAATAGCAGTGACAAAAACGACGATGACAGTGACAAAGAAGACGACATTAGGAATGACGAGGACGGCGAATAGCAGTGACAAAAACGACGATGACAGTGACAAAGAAGACGACATTAGGAATGACGAGGACGGCGAATAGCAGTGACAAAAACGACGATGACAGTGACAAAGAAGACGACATTAGGAATGACGAGGACGGCGAATAGCGACGGCGAATGACAAAAACGACGATGACAGTGACAAAGAAGACGACATTAGGAATGACGAGGACGGCGAATAGCAGTGACAAAAACGACGATGACAGTGACAAAGAAGACGACATTAGGAATGACGAGGACGGCGAATAGACAAAAACGACGATGAAGTGACAAAAAACGACGATGACAGTGACAAAGAAGACGACACATTAGGAATGAGGAGGACGGCGAACGATGCAGTGACAAAAACGACGGAATGACAGTGACAAAAACGACGATGACAGTGACAAAGAAGACGACATTAGGAATGACGAGGACGGCGAATAGCAATGACAAAAACGACGATGACAGTGACAAAGAAGACGACATTAGGAATGACGAGGACGGCGAATAGCAGTGACAAAAACGACGATGACAGTGACAAAAAGACGACAAATGAAGGACGGCGAGCAATGACAAAAACGACGATGAAGTGACAAAGAAGACGACATTAGGGATGACGAGGACGGCGAATAGCAGTGACAAAAACGACGATGACAGTGACAAAGAAGATGACATTAGGAATGACGAGGACGGCGAATAGCAGTGACAAAAACGACGATGACAGTGACAAAGAAGACGACATTAGGAATGACGAATAGCAGTGACAAAAACGACGATGAGTGACAAAGAAGACGACATTAGGAATGACGAGGACGGCGAATAGCAGTGACAAAAACGACGATGACAGTGACGACATTAGAATGACGAGGACGGCGAATAGCAGTGACAAAAACGACGATGACAGTGACAAAGAAGACGACAATGCAACAGCAAAAAACGACGATGACAGTGACAAAAAGACGACATTAGGAATGACGAGGACGGCGAATAGCAGTGAAAAAACGACGATGACAGTGACAAAAAGACGACATTAGGAATGACGAGGACGGGCAATGAAAAAAACGTGACAAAGAAGATGACATTAGGAATGAACGACGGCGAGCAGACATGACAAAACGACGATGACAGTGACAAAGAGACGACATTAGGAATGACGAGGACGGCGAATAGCAATGAAAAAACGACGATGACTGTGACAAAGAAGATGACATTAGGAATGAGGACGGCGAATAGCAGTGACAAAAACGACGATGACATGATGAAAGAATGAAAAAATTATTAGAAATGATATGAAAAACGAAAAACGACGATGATGTGCAATGAAAAAACGACGATGACTGTGACAAAGAAGATGACATTAGGAATGAGGACGACGGGACGATGATGTGACAAAGAAAACGATATTAGGAATGACGAGGACGGCGAATAGCAGTGACGAAAACGACGATGACAGTGACAAAGAAGACGACATTAGGAATGACGAGGACGGCGAATGACAAAAACGACGATGACAGTGACAAAGGAGACGGGCGTTAGCAACAAAATAGCAATGTCAAAGTTTACGAAAAAGAAAACTGCAAGGAAGAAAAAATTAAAAGACCAATGTAATAGGGCAATTAAAAATTAAAAGATGTCAATATTGAAATATTGGAAATGATAAAGTAGGCGGAAATGGAGATGATGGTGATGATGATTATGATTTTATTATTATTATTATTATTATTATTATTATTATTTTTATTATTATTATTATTATTTGCTACAACTTACGTTCACTTCGAGACGTTTGCCTTTGAGGTCTGAAGTTATTTGAATGCTTAATCGTTGCACGGACTATATACGGTATCTCTTTGATTGACAGTATTGTCATTTCTTTCGCAGTCTTGGACAATATGTATTTTTTGTTATCGTGAACATAATATTCCCTCTGTCAACATTGCAGCCTGTTAATTGCAAATGTTTACTGATGTGTTGCAGTGAACGGTTTCATTAATGTTTTCAATAAACATAAAAATTCTAGATGCGCTACATAGGCCTATTTGTTTTCCGCGAAGCATTGATTGCCAGAACATATCATTTAGCATAGATTATTCTGCAGTGCTCCAATGCAGTATTGGCGAGGAACAGTTCAAGAGCCACGGCAGAGCTCTCTAGGCTCGCTTGCCTGCTGATAAGGAGTTGCGCTCGGGCACAGGTTCAATTCTCGCTTGGGTTGATTACCTGGTTGGGTTTTTCCGAGGTTTTCCCCAACCATAAGGAAAATTTCAGGTAATCTGTGGCGAATTCTTAGCCTCATCTCGCCAAATAACATCTCGCTATCACCAATTCCATCCGCGCTAAATAACCTAGTAGTAGATACAGCGTCGTTAAATAACTAGGTGATTTTAGCTACTTTTGCCTGTTCGTATTTCCGTTAATTTAATGCAGATAAATGCGGTAATTATGAACACTAGGTCTAATCTTCTATAATAGAATTCGTTATTTGATTACCTAGAATGACGTAGCCCTCGGTAACGTAGTTGGTATATAGGTGGCCTTCTATGTTCTAGGTTGCGGGTTCGATCCCGGACGAGGTCGATGGCATTTAAGTGTGTTTAAATGCGACAGGCTCATGTCATAGACTTACTGGCATGTAAAAGAACTCCTGCGGGACAAAATTCCGGCACATCCGGCGACGCTGATATAACCTCTGCAGTTGCGAGCGTCTTTAAATAAAACATAATTTTGATTTTAAATTCTACAATGACTAAAACGGTAATGCTTCAGGCTATAAATCCAGGGGGTATGAATTCGATTCTCTGCAAGAAACTGAGAAAAGTATTCCTCCAAAGAAGACTTGCGTTTATTCCGTTTCTTGTGTTTTCCCTCTTGTGTCTTAATCGATATACTACTCGCGAAATAAATTTAAATTACGGTTCTACGTAAAGATATGCAGCAAAGTACTAAAGCTGTACACCTATCTATAGGTGATTGCGCATACACGAAGTTCACATGAAAATATGCAGCAAAGTAAATCTATAGTCTACACCTGTAAATAGATGATCGCGCGCACACGTAGTTCTACGCAAAGATATGCAGCAAAGTACTAAAGCTATAAACCTATCTATAGGTGATTGCGCCTACACGTAGTTCACATGAAAATATGCAGCAAAGTAAAGCTATACACCTGTCAATAGATGATCGCGCGCACATGTAGTTCTACGTAAAGATATGCAGCAAAGTACTAAAGCTATACACCTATCTATAGGTGATTGCGCCTACACGTAGTTAACATGATAATATGGAGCAAAGTAAAGCTATACACCTGTCAATAGATGATCGCGCGCACACGTAGTTATACGTAAGATATGCAACAAAGTACTAAAGCTATGCACCTATCTATAGGTTGTTATGCCTACACGTAGTTCACATGAAAATATGGAGCAAAGTGAAGCTATACACCTGTCAATAGATGATCGCGCGCACACGTAGTTCTACGTAAAGTTATGCAGCAAAGTACTAAACCTATACACCTATCTATAGGTTATTGCGCCTACACGTACTTCACATGAAAATATGGAGCAAAGTAAAGTTATGCCTCTATCAAATTTTAAATTAGGTCCTGAAAAAAACTACTTTTGTTGTAGGCTACATAAAGTCATATATCATAAATTTAAAGGTGCTTCAAATGCCATAGGCTATACATTTCATCCAAAAATAGATAAAGGAACATGGAAATACAAATTGTTCCATTCCAACTCGATGAATCCAGACCAGAATTGTTGGTACATTTCATACAGTCCCTATACATGGAAAGAAAGACGTTAAATTTGAATGACTCATGGCATAGAATAAGCCTCGATTATGATTTTGGAGTTTTGAAATATGAGAGAGGGCGGAATTTGAATTCTCGGTATAGTGACGTGTAATACGAATGTAAAAAACGACCGAAAAACGTATATGCAGAAAGGTTTATGTAATCCAGGCTGAACTGGCCACAGAGTTGTTAAAAAAATGGATAGAATGTGGGAGAGGCCCGCTGAAATTGCTATATGTAACTAGCAGGAATATGTGAGGGAGTGGGGAGGCATGTGTTGGTAAGGGAAGGCAGTTTCTCCTCTACTGAATATATTTTTTCCTCCTCTGCTTTCATGAGGCATGTATTACTAAGCTCATCCCTGAGTAAACTAGAGTTTGTATATGTGCCTGTATAGGGGAAAATTAATTGCCTACTGTCATCTGTTACTAGCATGGTTCAGATATTGTGTAATGTGACTTTGCTGTGGATATACACATCTGCACAGGACAGGTGATTTTTTTCTTATGGAGTATTATGAAAAATTTTATTTTATTTCAGATATGAGTTATTGTTTCTATACGTAATTGAAGAGTATTCTCTTTCTTTCCCGCTGTGATTTTAAATTAGTAGATATTTTCATTTTAAGTCTCATTTCTGAAAGGAAGAGCGAAAGAAAGGTTGCTGGAAATGAAAACATTTTACATTAAATTAAATAAACGATGGAAACCTCTTTCGATTATATCGCAGCGCTAGAATCGTATTTCATCTCATTTTAATTTACGAGTAATTTACTGTGCACATATTGTAGGCTACATCATCATTGTAGCTTTTAGGGTAAAAATGAAAAAAATTATAAACATTTATAGGCTAGCTATTGCATAATTTTATTATTCATACGTAGCAAGTAGAAAATTTAGTGTACTAGCTTAAACAACAGTTGAGTAGAAAATAGGAATATGAAGAAATTTTTTATTCCTAACTTAAAGTTTTTTCGTTGCCCTTTAAATGCTTAACATAATTAGGCAGTGCATTGGAACTCTTTTCTTGTAACAGCTGAGAGTAAAGGCAGGTTCACAATAATCCGGGAACGGAAACAACAACGAGAACGAAAATATTAAATTTAATGTATTTAAATGTGAGCATTTATAATTAACGAGAAACTTGTCGGAGCCCGGAAACGGGAATGTGAAAGTTAATTGTGAATGCTCACATTTGAATACATTTATTTTAACAATATTTCCGTTCTTATTCTCGTAATCGTTTCCATTCTCGGTTTATTGTTGACCAGCCTTAACAGAGGGTATATGGTGATCTGATTTTTATCTTATATTAGGGCATTCGAAAAGTAATGGCAGTATACTGTAGTTACTGTTTCATACTAAATTTATTTAGGTTACTTTTGACATTACATATTTCAAATATACTGTCCTGTGATGTCATCAATACGTTGCCAATTTCTTGAAAGATGGCGAACTCCATCTGCAGCAGCATTTCTAGATATCTCTTTCACTGATCAATCTAAAGATCTTCGGATGTCAACTCTTGATTAAAAGCGAATGCTTCGCTTTCTAAATGCTATCAATGTACCTGATCCGACAAAAGCATGTAGTAGGTATTATCACACATTGCCTAATTAGAAACAATATCTATTCAATAGTATCAGAAAGTGATCAATCTTCTTAAGAACCTTATGCGACAGGCTCAAATTGGAAACTGAATCATTAGAGGAAAATTAAAAGAGTTGAACTACTTTTTTCAATATAATATTATATATCACGGTTAGAGATATAAAAATGTAAATTTAACTGTGTATAAGCATATAATTTTCTCTATTCAAACCTTCTAGAAGTCAAAATCTGTTGCATATTTTTCACCCTACACATTTTTAGAGAAAATTGGAAATTAGATATAGAGGTATCTGACAACAATGTAAGTTAGACATACTCGTAGTTGTATTGAATTTTTGCATTAAGCATATTGGTATTAGACTCGCTTTCTTAGACCTAAGGAATTAGACAATATTGGAAATTAGACATAGAGGTATTGGGCATGATTGTAAGTTTGACAATGGTTTGATAGTTGTAATGGACTTCATTTTGCATTGGACACATAGGTACAGTAGACTCTCCTAAGTTCGACTGAACAGAATTTAAATTTCAGTCCAATAAGTGTAGTGGATGTGGTAGGTGAAATGAATACAAATTCTTATTGGTCATCCATCAACGAATACAGTACTGTACTTGCATTTCCTGCCCGCCCAGAGATTTGTGTATACGCTTCTAGTACCACAGTGGGTTTCGATACTTCCGTCTCATAAACGGCACAATTCTCAAATAGAAAAAGGAGAGTTCATTAATTTAAAATCAGTGATCAATATGGATGTCCTAATCAATAAAATATTCTGTTTTCCTTTAACAAAAGTATCACTACTAGACACAGAAGTCCACACCTGTGGAGTAACGGTCAGCGCGTCTGGCCGCGCAACCAGGTGGCCCGGGTTCGAATCCCGGTTGGGGCAAGTTACCTAGTTCAGGTTTTTTCCGGGGTTTTCCCTCAACCCAATACGAGCAAATGCTGGGTAACTTTCGGTGCTGGACCACGGACTCATTTCACCGGCATTATCACCTTCATTTCATTCAGACGCTAAATAACCTAGATGTTGATACAGCGTCGTAAAATAACCCAATAAAATAAAATAAAAAAAACACAGAACCCATTCCCATTCAAATGGCAAACTCATTTCTTAGTGCCCGTATAGGGGCGTGTCTAATTCTCCTACGTAATCTGTCGAACTATAGAATATCGAACTTGTTTTCTGTCGAACTTAATAGCTTTCACTGTATGAGACCTGCTTTCTTAGATCTTTTGTCGTCAGGCCTAATGAATTAGACATTTTTGTATTAGATATTAAATCTTTAAACGTACTGACAGCTAACCATGTAGCCTATGTACACAATAAAGATGAATTTAATTATATGCAACAATTGTAAGTTACCACGTTATACTTTACGGTTACTTGTAATTCTCTATACTTATATGAAGGAAAAAATTGTGATAGACCTGTGATTTTGTTTCAATGTAATGTGATTTTTAGTTGTATTATATTATAAAGGGAGGAAAACACTGAGTAAAATAGCATGATTGATGACATACTGGTTTTGCACAGTCCACCAGATCCATGCGTTGCCAACACGTACGTTTAACCATATGCAAGTTTAATTACATGGAAGTGGATTATTTAGCAACAAACAATCGATGCAAAATATGTATGTCGTGGCAGATTGTACGAATCGCTGAATCAACACAATTTCTACTACGTTTATTATTTGTAGGTTGCAGGCTTTGATGGGTAAACTACCATCCGCCTCTTCCCCATCTCTCTTCTCTATCTGTCTACCATTCGCTTTGCGATAAAAAAAGATATAGTTTCTCTCGTTCATATTTTGCGGCCACATGTATGATTGCTGACAACTCATGCACATAAAAGTGGCGAAAGAATTCACAGAATGTTTGTTAATCGACATTGCTGATGATTTAACTAGTAAAGCAAGATGTTTATTTCATACACAGTTATATAGATACTAGAAGGGAAAATTTGTCCTATACAGTTTATGTGAATGGCGCTAGTTATGCATCAGATTTCTCAAAGAATAAAAATGAGTAGGAATAACTACCGTTAACTGTATTTTCTCTATTCATTCACTGTGTTGTGCTCAAGGACAGGTCTTTCACTGCAAAACCAGCTTTCTCTAGTCTTTCCTATTTTGCGTTTTCCTCAGTCTCCGTATATGAGCCATATCTTAACCCTTTGCAGCACAAGTTAATTTTTTATGTTTTTCATATCATGGATCATAACAAAGCTTCGATTAATTTTTTTTTCAACATTTTAACTCTGCACACAATTTCAAAACACAGATGTCACCTCTATGTGTACTCAAGAAATGGTTCCTTGGTGGAATATCTGTGCCATAAAATTTGGAAAGAAAGGAAACGGTGGTTATTCTGAGCAACCATTGTGCCGCAAAGGGTTAATGTCGTCTATCATCTGATATCTTCTTCGTCCCCGAATTATTCTCCCGTTCACTATTCCTTCCAGTGCATCCTTCAGTAGGCAGTTTCTTCTCAGCCAATTACCAGTCAATTCCTTTTCCTCTTCCTCATCAGTTCGAGATTCATTCTTTCTTCACCCACTTCTTCCAACACAGCTTCGTTTCTTATTCCCTTTGTCTATTTCACACGCTCCATTCTTCTCGATATCTACATTTCAAATGCTTCTGTTCGCTTCTCTTCACTTCGTCGTAATGTCCATGTTTCTGTCCCATACAATGCCACACTCCACACAAGCACTTCACTAGTGTCTTTCTTAGTTCTTTTTCTAGAGGTCCGCTCAAGATGTTCCTTTTTAAATTAAAAGCTTCCTTTGTCATTGCTATCCCTCTTTTGACTTTCTGGCAGCAGCTAGTGTAACTGTTTATAGTGCACCCCAAATATTTGAAGTTGTCCACTTGCTCTTCTCGCAAGTTTACCTTTATTTTTCTTGCGACAACCATGGTCTTCGCCTTGTTTGCATTTATCTTCATTTCATATTGCTTACAGCTGTCATTTAGCTCCTGTAGTATATCCCTTAGTATCGTTTCCTTTTTGCTAACAACGCCATATCTTCAGCAAATCTTATACATTTTATTCTTCTTCTTCCTATTGTCATTCCTCCCATGTTCTGAAAACAGTTCACTAAATCATCATGCCATGTTTGCTGTTTTTTTTTGGGGGGGGGAGATAAATCCGGTAGTTTCTCTTTACTTTTTGCTTTCCGCACACCACTCTCTTTTTCGCATCTTAAAAAATCTCAGGGGATCTCAGTGTGGAGGTGAGGAGAGTGGATGTGACTAATTAGACCCTCCGGACTTCACCGAAATTCACCACAAAGGTTAAGTATCAGTTCAGTCAAGGTTTCTGACTCGATCAGAAACAAGGAAATCCAAATTAGCTTTTCTCGATTCCTGATAGGAAAGTCGAACTTTACTCCAATTCCAACTGAATTGGGTGTGTTTCCTTTTTTTGTGTTGTACGCGTACTAAGTGGTGGCATAACATCAAGTTGTTTACTACATGTTAGAACAGTGATGTCAAAGCAAGGGCATTTTTCTGACCTTGAGGTCGTGCGCGGGCATCAGGCGCTAGATATGGAAGGAGGAAGGATTATGTATATGAATAAACAGCCTGTTGGATTAAGAAAACAGTGGTGTACAAACTTAAAAGGGAACGTGAAATATTATGTCGTTATTTTTATATGGCTTCTTTCTGTCTGAGATTATATAATATTTCTTGTCTGTAAAAAAAAGTACTAACACCAATTTCTTAATATTGCACTTTTGTTTTAAATTTTAATAACATAACAGAGAGTTAAGAAAGAATATTCACATAAATTCCACCGTAGTACGACTATACTGTACTAAGTGAATGAAATACTTCATTTATAAAGAAAGAGATTGGATATGACATAATAAGTTGGAATTGATCTTGATAGTATCTTTAGCCTTATAAAAGTAATCAATAAACTAATCAAAACCATAGTATAGTACAAAGCAAAGTTATCTAGGTATATGTTTTAACTGTAACTAATATTACATAACAAAACTCTTATCGAATTATGCTTTTAATGTGATATTGGTGCGCAACTTCCTATCATCAGAATATTAAATTATTTTCTCGAATTCTGCTGAAGCTATAGAGTTGACGTTCTACCAACACATGCGCACATATCTTCTGTTTATGATGTAACAGTAGTTGCTTTGTTAATTCATTTCCTTAGAAACATTTTCCATGCGAATATTTTCAAAATTTTCAGTAATACGATGTATGATATATTAGACTTACGAAAACATTGTTTCAGTACCTGTAAAGCTACTAAATAAACATATATGAAAATTTCACTTTCCAGTAAAAAAAAGTTGCGAAAATATTCCTTTTGAATAAAAAGCAAACTTGTGAAAAATGATCATTAAAATTAAAACTTACATTCTTATAATGCATTTATACTTCTCAGACAAATCTAAAAATTGCCATGAATACAGTTTTAATAAGTTCATTTTCCTTTATCCATTGAATCAGTGCTGGCCATCCCTGTATATACTACCTCATTCGTCTGTCTCTTTCCTTTCCGCTGTAAAGCGCTCAGGCTCTCCTGAGCTCTAAAGCCCACGCTTGCGCCTATGGGCATCAGTTGACATGACTGTGTTAGAATATACTGTAGGTATACATACAGTAGATTCACTGTCCTGAAATGAATCTGGATTGGAGGAGAAATGATCCATTTCTTGAAGTTAATTTATCAACTTGTACACAGACATTATGCTTTTAATTTCTTTTTCATAATTACGCAGTAATTTTTATGTAGTTAAGCTACATACATAATAATGTATTGAATAGCTCCATTTTTTTCAGTCGGAAGATAGGGAACGTTGGTTCTGAAGTAAGATAGCTATTTGCACACAGACAAAGTACTGAATCGAAAGCTGCGGTACTGTTTCTGTTTTCAGAAAGTTTCGTTCCAGAGTTTGGCTATTATTCTTTTTCTAAACCCTGCGAATGTTCTCTTTTTCATCTCCACTTTTATTATTATTTTTCTTTTCTCTTTACTTCTTCTCCTGCTCTTGGGCGTTGGCTTCTCGTTGGGTGAGTTATCCACATTGAGCACGGAAAGTCAGGCAGAAACATAGAGGTGCAGGCACCTGTCTACACTCTTATCTATAGGGAAAATCGTTCAGTACAATAACGTTGTAAAGGACGTTGGTATAATACGTACTTGCGGATATACCAGATCATGTCTTAAGTTGTAAAAAAATTGTAAAAATTGATTGCGATGGCACTCCTACGGTAATCACTATTGCTTTGTGTACACCAACTAATTGTAATCAAACAAGAAAATCATCATCATTATCGTCACCATCATCTTCATGATCTTCATCATCGTTATCTTCACAGTCTAACAGTCATTGTTTTCATTATTTTGAATACACGTCTACAAAACTACTTCTTCGTTACCCACGAACATATAAGAAGAAAATTAGAAAAGTGTTAATGTCTTCAATTTGTTTAAATAAATGTATAGCTTATGTGTATGAATTAATCAGCCTATATTATATTTGTATTCTACAATTTTGGAATATATATTTTTTCATAAATTGTCTTACTTTATTCACGTACGATATTATTCTTTTCTATGTTAATATTATATTATATAATTTCTTTGCATCTGCAATTTTAATTTTAGTTCCTATTTCATTATATTTTATTTTCTACATTCCTCTTATATTAATATAATATAGGTATTATTCTTTGGTCGGCGGCAAAACCTGTCAGGTTGCGCAACTTCGGCTTAACCCATGACATACAGTAAATATTGTAACTACGCTGTTGTAAAATTGACAAATTATATGTAATGCATTTATTATTATTATCATTATTATTATTATTATTATTATTATTATTATTATTATTATTATCAGTGTCATCATTGCTATATCTGTTTTTCTTTCTTTTTTTTCTTGTATTAGCTCGATGAGAGCTCTATAGTGTTCCTTTGACACTGTTGACCCTCTATAGGGCTTTAATTTAATTTGTATTATTTTCATCAGCGTCTGTATTTTTTTTGTATTTATATGTGCTATCTGGTAGGATGGAAGAGAAGACCTTATGGCCTTAATCCTGTCAGATTAGATAAATAAATAAATAAATAAATAAATAAATAAATAAATAAATAAATAAAAAATAAATAAATAAAAGGCACATAAGTAAAAAAGTCGATTTTTCTGTTGTACCTAATCATATAAGTCTAGTATTTTTTCTAATTTTTGAAATAATAAAATGTCTTGTTTTTTAAATTCAAAAGGGTCTTACTTTAACCAACATACATGAATTTCGTTATTATGCTTATATTCAGTCAAGAGTAAATTAAAAAGAAAATCTCTCCTGAAAAATTAATTTTTTGACTTACATGCCTTTTCCCGCCGACGAAAGATATAATTACATTGTAGCTGTAATTTGAATTTTACTTCCCATTTTATTTTATTTTGTATATTCTTTTATATATCCTAACTGCGACCGAACACGAGCGCTGCTTATTCGGTTCTCACATTTTGTTAATATTACTGTAACTTCTTTTTTATATTGATTGTATTATTTTATTTCTCTTTCTATTGTTGTAATTATATTCTGTATTCTGTATATTTAAATTTCAATCAATACTAATTGTGTATCAGTTTAATACATCATTACCATTTTGCTGGTATAGACAATTTTAAAATCGTCATGATTTCTATATACAGCAATAAATGGGAAGATATTTGCCTAATTTCCTCTTGCACTGTAAATACAGAACACTCCCTGGATTTTTTTTACCATTGTAGCATTTTGTCACAAATCTATCTCTGTCTACATAGCTGTCTATGTATGTATGTATGTATGTATGTATGTATGGTACGTATGTATGTATGGCACGTATGTATGTATGTATGTATGAAAGGAAGGAATGTCACAACCACGATCAGCAATAGGACAGAATCGCATAAGATGTTAAAAGTCTGAGTAGAATCAGTGGTAATAGGGAGCGTCGCTATCTTCGCTAGACAAGGGACGATAGAGTAAGCTCGCTCAGAAGTAGGCCTACTTCAGATGACCCGCGAGAGCAATGCTCTGATTTAAAAACAAAATGTAATACCAGTTTTTTTTTTTTTTTCCTTTCCACGTGCTTTTGTCTGTGCGACTTCCAATTTGAATTTGTATCTTTTCCAATATATAAGTCCCTCTTATGCAATGATAAAATGTATTATCCCTGTTGTTTATGAAATATTATTAAATATATTATTTAAGTAAATATGCGTATTAATATCTATTGTTTAACTTGCAATTTCCTGAATTTAACTGTGATCATATCATGCATTTTATAACAGTAGGACTTTATACACTAATTTCAGTATTAAAAATAGTTTACAGTGTATTAAATACTGCAGTAGAATTGTGAAAATATCATTGTGAATTTCGTGCTATGATATATTGAAACGAAGTTTTTAAATCGCTGTAGAAGGAAACTTCAATCCGCATCATAACAGAAAATCACGCGTTTTCCAGGCCAGATTTCGCAAAGATGACTTCTTGCGATAAGATCAACTGTCGCTTATGTCACTAGTCACCATTCTCGCCTGCCATTCTATAATCTGGATTATTAAAGTCTGCTTTAATTGTTCCTACTTGAAAAGGATAATTATTCTTCACATTCCATACTACCCTAGTCCGGGGAGTACGATAGTGATTCTACATCTAAAGTCAACAAAGTTAAAGTTAAAATTTCTTAAAATCGTTTATTAACATTGTTTACTTAACTTCTTGAACTTTCAGTCCAAACCAATATCAAGAGTTATGGAAGTTTACTTTAGGGATACAAGGAAGGAGAAGAAACCATCAAGTGCGGCTATTATTAATCTCTATAGCGTGATAGTAAAAAATAAGGCTTATGTAAAAGTATGGCAGAGTAATGGAAGACAGATTTAAGTTTAGAAACTGGCTTTATTGGCCGAACCATTAATTGATTGCCCACTAAACTTACATCGTATTTTTTTTTACGATTTCTCATGTTTTTATTTTTTTAATTTTAATTAAATCTGTAGGGGATATTATAGGAATAAAGTTATACAGTTATGCAATTTTAGATCAAGTTTCAGCCATCTAACAACCTTCTTATTTTTCAGACACTTGTTTCAATTATCATGTTGAATCTTAAAGTGTGAGTTTATAAATTATAAGTACTACCAGAGATGTGTCAAGTAGTAGTAGTAGTAGTAGTAGTAGTAGTAGTAGTAGTAGTAGTAGTAGTAGTAGTAGTAAGGAGTAGTAGTCGTAGTAGTATTGTCGTAGTAGTAGTATTGTAGTGGTAGTAGTATTGTAGTGGTAGTAGTAGTAGTAGTAGTAGTGTGGTAGTAGTATTGTAGTGGTAATAGTAGTATTATAGTGGTAGTAGTAGTAGTAGTAGTAGTAGTAGTAGTAGTAGTAGAGTGGCTGGGGTTAGGGACGACACCTCAGCAGGTCAGCTGAACTGAGTTCTATTTTGCACCACGAATTACGAAATGAATGAGAATGAGATGTACCAGCCCACCGGCCACCTGAGAGCACTCACCTGCTCACCCAATGGGCTCTCTACACCCCCGTCTTAAGTTCATAACAGTAAGGTGACCAAGTAGCACAGGATCAATTCCGACAACCCTCCTTTGGTGTCGAAGCGCCCTCGGAAGCACTCTTAAGATACTAATCCTGGCAGAGATATTGGGAAAGGCTCAGAACTCAGAGACGGTTTCGGAGAGGACATCCCTCTTATAACCTGAATATGCCTATGGAATGAGATGATGAAGATGAATTATATGATATGATATCTAATTCATTTTCTACAGGGAATAGGAAGGGAAATGGACCGTGGCAATGAAATTTCCAATCCGGCATTTGCCTAAGTAACTAGGAAAACCACGGAGAAAACCATTCGGGTTGGTCGATGCGTGGATTTGAACCGCGGAGTTCCTGAATGCAAATCCATGAGCCACCTCGCTCGGTGAGATGTATCAAACATTGTGTCGGACTCTGAAAGATTATGAGAGTTTGACAATAATCGTAAATACACCGTGTCCCGCTTAGAGGGATCGAGAAATAAGTGCTTATTTAAAGTATAAATAATGTTTTTTTTTATTATTTTAGTAGGTTATTTTACGACGTTTATCAACATCTTAGGTTATTTAGAGTCTTAATGAGAAGAAGGTGATAATGCCGGTGAAATGAGTCCGGGATCCAGCACCGAAAATTACCCAGCATTTGCTCTTATTGGGTTGAGGGAAAACCCCGGAAAACCTCAACCATGTAACTTGCCCCGACCGGGAATCGAACCCGGGCCACCTGGTTTCGCGGCCAGACGCGCTAACCGTTATTCCACAAGTGTGGACCAATAATGGTTTTAAAACATAACTTTTTGTACAACTTGATGTGAAAACTCCCCGAGTTTCGGAGAATGGTCAGTGCAACTCCATGTGCGCGCCTCGAGCTACCCTGAAGACATCAAAAGGTATTCAACCTTCTGTCAAGTGTTCCATAACATTTGTGAAGTGATTAGCGCAGCTGCATTTATAATGCGTTGTCTCAGTTTTTTCAAAGTGTCAACTATACCACGTTGGTACACAACGTTCGCCATAAAGTCCCAGAAAGAGGTCAATGGGCGTCAAGTCGGGTGACCTAGGTGGCCAGGCAAGTGTTTTCCTTCTTGCTGAAAAACCGATCCTGGGGGAGTTGATCAACAACAAAAGTTCTGCACGTGTTCAGATACACAATTTCTTTGATTGTCGCCTCGATTAAAGAGTATGGTCCAATGACGGAATGTTCTACTGAATGGCGCCAACCTTGTTTCCACGATAAATGTTAGCGCGCATGCGCATGAACCTGCAACTGTTTTTAAACCATTTGTGCATAAACTTGGACAGTTTCTGCATCTTGTCAGATGTAAATCAAAACAATATCTTCATCTGATTTTAAATGGTGAGCATTTATTTCTCGATCCCTCTAAGCGGGACACGGTGTATTACATTATATTAAAATTAAAAATTGTGCAATGATTTATGAGAAGGAGGAACGAAATTGTGGAAGAGCTCAAGCACAATATAAAAGGTCTACTAATTTTAAAACATATTGGAATTTTGTCATTAGTCTAGGCCTATATCATACCCACAAAATCCAGTCTCTTTTACGAGAAGTGACTATTATAACCAATCGAGATAGAGCAATGCTGTCTTTTGCAAAGCATTGAGTGTCTCAATGTGTGCTATCCTAGTGGCCCTTATGACATAAATATTATATTGCACTTCTGCCCCATATACGAACCAGCACGTCAGCGTTAACAGTTCAGATAGCTTCATTTAACTTTCTGCGAAAGGTAGCAATCATACATTGATATTCTGTACACAAAATCCTTCGACATATCCACAGAGGAAGACGTCCAAGAGTGTATTGTCTATCAGGACAGCGTCACGACAAGGCGATTGATTCGTTACGACCTATCTATCTTTCAGCAAAAGGCTTCATTTTGACAGTATCGCTTATGCAGGATTTTTTTTTATTGTTGACTTTGATAACACTGCAATTCACGCGAAACCTAACGAACCTATATTATTATGATGTACCGAAGTACATGTGATATTTCCGTGCAGATATTCTGCGTCATCATATGATGAAAGATGAGTGGAACGGAGAAAAATTCTCTCCGGCACCTGGATTTGAACCCGGATTTTCAGCTCTACGTGCTGACGCTCTGTCCACTAAGCCACACTGGATTACCATCCCGGTGTCGGATTGAATCCTCTCAGTTTAAGTTTCTACCTCTTGGGTTCCCTCTAGTGGCCTACCCTCATCCACTGCGTCATAGATGTATGACAGTGGCACAATGTCCACACATGTGCAGAGGTGCACTCGTTATGAGTGACTAAGTGGCCGGGATCCTACGGAATAACCGCCGTTATAGGAAAATTATCTAAATGTTTGCGATATTCTGTCAAAAAAGGACCAAAACAAGAGATACTTTTAAAAAGGAGAAAAAAGGGACTATGGACAGAAAAGGGAAAAAAGGGAAGTCAAAACCACATAATTTGGTCGGTGGAAGATAGTTTTGAACATCGTAATTAATTATTTCATGTTTCGTGTTGAAGTAAAAAAAGGGGGGATGCCCTTTAAAATCCGGTCTTTAGTTATAACGTAGTGACTTTCTGTAATGGTGGCGAGTCATTTTTTTAGTTGTTTAACGGCGCTGTATCAACTACTCGGTTATTTAGTGTCAATAGGATTGGTGATAGTTGATATTTGACGAGATGAGGCTGAAGATTCGCTATAGATTACCTGACATTCGTCTTACATTTAGGTAAAATCACGAAAAAACCCAACGAGGTAATCAGTCCAAGCGGGACTCGAACCCACGCCCGAACGCAACTCCGAAACGGCAGGCAAGCGCCTCAGCCGAGACTGAGCTATGGCGGGTCTTTATTGACATAGTTTTTATGCACTACCAGCATTTAAAATGCTTGTTACTCCACATATGTAGTTGAAAAACATATAATAGGCTAAGCATCATTAACAAAAATGTGTTTATGAAGATGCCAGGAAATTTAAAAAGAGAGAGAAAGAGAGACAGAAATATGATTGAACTCAATTTTTTTAAAGAACCTTAGCAACTTTTTTCTGCAGGTGTTAATAAGTAACGAACAAACCCAATTTTAGAATATCTCATTATCACAATTTACTTCCCCTTCTAAGTATTCTATAGCATTACCTTCACAAAGTGAATATTAGGGTCTTCGCTTTGAAATACCTTCCTTTACGTCATTTTTCGTGTTTCGTCTTGACGATGTACAACGTGCTATTGATTTGTAGTAGGTATGGAAGCAGAAAGGCAAACTAAGAGACCCGCTGGAACAAAAGTATGAAACGCTTGGGATAACCGGCTCTGATGCTGCAACTGTTTGTTTTCAAACTTTGCTCCCTTTTCTTTCTTCAGATACAGATAAACACTGAGAATCCATGTACTACCTTTCACTAGCTTTCAGTGTTGTCTTAAATATGCCGAGTGGAACGCAACTCTTTTTTTCTCTCTCTCTGCGTTCACTAATACAAGGGCGTGAATGACTAAAGTTTTTTTTTTTTCTTTTCGTCCCAATTATCGAAAGTACTGCGTAGTTAGAGGTATGACTTTATAAAAGCCAGTCGGAAAACAAAAATACTTTCATTGAGAGCTGTATATCTCTGCATATGTCTGCAAACCCAACGAAATCGGACTCAATGTATATGAGAGGAAAGTACATTTTTATCTCCGTTATAGCGTTCGGTATTTGTATTTGTCGTGTATTTTTCATCTGTTGCCTTAAACAATATGCTTTACTAATTGTCAATCTATGGCCCTCACTAAACAAAAATTGAAAGTATACCCTCTAAGTGAAGTAAAAGATATGCGAGACAATAAAGGATTTATTGTGATGTACGTCACTGACACTAGTAATTGGATCGAGAAATGTTAATTTTTTTCTTTTCAAAATTGTCACAGGAATGATGAAGGATTTGTCCTTGTTCTCATTGTCGTCCCTTTCTATTCCCTTTGTTCTCTTTGTTGTTCACATGTAGGTATTTTATTCCCCTGTCCTCTGTATCGTCCTCTTGTTCTCCTTGTATTTGCCCTGTTCTGCTTGTATCCTACATATTCTCCTTGTTTTCGTAAGGTATTTAGAAGGATTGTCATGCAGCGCCACATAGTCATAAGTAGGGGCGGACGTTGATTAAAAGTAATCTTATTTTTTTACATTAGGACGATGCCTATTAATATAGAAATCTTTCTATGTCAATATCAACGTAAAAATTAATTTCTTATATTGCATTTTATGCTTTTTTTTTTTTAGTTTTTGAACTAATAGGTCATATATATACAGGGTGTTTCCAAGGAGGTGTTACAAACTTTCAAGGATGATGGCGAAGGGCACATATATCAATTTGAGATAAGGAACCATGGTCCGGAAATGACTGAGTCGAATATTATAAGCAAAAATAGTTGTGTGGAAATGGAATTGTAATTTGACACTATGTGCCCTCCTTCCCATAACCTTTGGAACAGTCGTGGAAAGATGGTATGGGTCAGTTGTCTCCTACGTGGGTACTTAACCCGATACAATCTGTGAGCTTGTCTACTGTTCCCATTGGCTCATGCGTATTCGAAAATCAGGTCTGGATATTCCGCTCTCGTGCACTCCTCCATTTCACTAGGATTGATCGACTGCACACTGCAACTTGTACATACACTGCTGTCTACATACGCACATATCAGGACCGGCCTTGTCCGTTACATTACGCCATCTGCATTGCTTTAGTGTAGTTTCCTATCCCCATCCCTCAGACAGCGCACTGAATGGAATAGTGTTAGGAGATAACGTAAACAACGTCAGATGAATATAATATGTATAAGATGTACAGATAAATTTAATAAGGTGTACAGAGGAATAAAATTATTTCATTTCCACACAACTATTTTTGCTTGTAATTTTCGACTCGGTTATTTCCGGACCAGTGTTCCTCATCTCAAATTGATACATGTGCCCTTCGCCATCATCCCTGAAAGTTTGTAACACCACCTCGGAAACACCCTGCATATATATATATATATATATATATATATTTATATGGGTTTATGTGAGGGCGGCATTGAACCTTTGGGTTCCATTTTAAAAGCCATTTGTAAGTAAGTATTTAATACTTTAAAGAATTTTTAGATCATTTGAAATGCATTTTACTTTCTTCTTTACAGACAGGCCTTTAAATCTTTTTCTAAGCAAATAATCGGTAGTAATTACTTATGAAGGAGTGAATAACAGTGAAGTTTGAGTTTTATAGTTTGGAACAAACTTTAAAGTCCATCCTGTATTCCACTAAAGACTTCACCTCACTAACAGAAGTATTATAAAATGCTTGACAACAGCTTAGATTAAGTGAGGGCTTTGACTGCTACTGTTTTTTTTTTTTTTTTTTTGTCAGTACGAGGGTGTTTTTAAAGTTGGGTTTGGAAAGGGTGAAACTTTCACAATTTCTTGGACAGTAGGACGTTGTGTCCTCAATATGGTTCGGAAGGTATGTACTGTACTGTAGTAGACAGTATTTTAACACAAATATTGCAAGACTATACGCTGCGCCCATCATTTGTTTTGTCATTCACACTCCTTCATCTGGAAGGTCTGGTAACAAAAGTGAAAAGCAGGGGGAAGAGGAGACGGAGAATGCACTGACGTGGACCAACAATGATTGAAACACCCTCATTAAAATCTACAGTTTTCCCTTAAAACCCTAATTTTGTTGCAGGTCCTTTTCCCTTTATCTTAGTCAAATTCCAGGAAGTTGCCTCCTCTCTCTGAGATTTGCAGGGCAGTCTTTGAAACGAGGTGACTAATTTGTGGTGTGTGTATTTTGAATAATATTTAAATGTAATTTTATTTTAATTTTATGTCATTTTTCCATTACTTTAAGGGCATTTTATTGATCATTTTAAGTAGTGTTTTAGGTCATCAAAATCCGCCCCTTAGTCATAAGTCATAATATAATATCATCGCACTATTCTTACCGTGTATTCAAAGATTATTCTTTTTTATGATCATAGGTAGGAAGTTCGTACCAAAACAGTAGATTTCAGTTGAGTACAGCGAGGAGTATAGATGTCACCCGCGCCTCGCCCTGCTCCCGTTCTGCAGACGATACGCAATTCACATAAACAGCGCACAGTATCATTCTGTGGAGCTATGTACAATTGTGAATAGTTTCAGGAATATTTTTAATTTATATTAAAAGCTTTTATGTTTTAAAAAAAGTGAGCTATTCTGTTATTATTGTATTATTCATTTAATGTTGATATTATGTATGAATGCAAAAAAGTATTTTTTTTTTGTTAAATAATTATACAACAGGAGTGTCTAACACGTTTATTTTATCCCGAATTATTCTTTGTTAGATGTTGGTTGAAAGACAAGTTTATTTACCATCTATCAATACTTGTTTGTTTTGCTGGTCTGTTCACGTCTCGGTTGCGTTACAGTCCACGTACATTCAACATCGGAATAACGATATGAATTTCCTAGCTGTCATTACCAAAGAAATTAAAAATGTTCTTGAAAACAATTATTGGTTTAATTTATGTGCCACATATGAGATACACTATTAGAATCACAAAGTTGTTGTTCACCTGGTGATAGTAAGAAATACTTACTTACTTACAAATGGCTTTTAAGGAACCCGCAGGTTCATTGCGGCCCTCACATAAGCCCGCCATCGATCCCTATCCTGTGCTAGATTAATCCACTCTCTATCATCATATCCCACCTCTCTCAAATCCATTTTAATATTATCCTCCAATCTACGTCTCGGCATCGATAGTAAGAAATACTGTGTCATATTTGAGATTTGCTCCAGTAAGTTCCTATGACGTAAAATGAATATTTTCAGAGTACAAATATTGTTTTCTTTCTGAACATTTTCCTATTAGTAAAATAAAAATGTTCATTGTTGTTTGTTATAATGCGGCTAGAATCATAATTGTATACTTTATATGTTATTTTCATATTTAATTAATATTAATTAAGGTTTATTTAACGACGCTCGCAACTGCAGAGGTTATATCAGCGTCGCCGGTGTACCGGAATTTTGTTGCGCAGGAGTTCTTTTACATGCCGGTAAATCTACTGACATGAGCCTGTCGCATTTAAGCACACTTAAATGCCATCGACCCGGGCCGGGATCGAACCCGTAACCTCGAGCACAGAAGGCAGCGCTTTACCGACTACGCTACCGAGGCCGGCTTTTTTATATGTATGAGTAAATTATTTTAGATTGAGAGTTACAAAATTTATAATTTAAAACTATTGGTTTTTATATTGCTCGTTTATTATTTTCTTGTTCTAAGGCCGTGGACGATTGGAGCAAAAGTTACGTTACCACAGGGCTGTACATGTTTGTCCTTCTGGTTCATTGACATTGAGAGCTGAGCTTCTAATTTTCATTCGGTAGAGATGTAGTCCAAGCTCACACAACTTAACAGTTTCGGTATCAACTTCCTAGCTCTGGTTGTGATACAAATTAATTTATCCGGTCTAATAATTTAATTTAGACCAATTCCTCCTTCCACATATCCCGTCCTTTATGACCTCCATTTCAAATGACTGGCTACAACCTCATAAGTACACCAATAAAGAATTACTCTTGATGAAACTAAGGCATGAAAAAAGGGGTGGGGTGTCAAGTTCCTTTACCTCTCCATTGCATATATCGCTGAACAATCATTTTCATTTTTTTTTTAATTTCATTTATTATATTTCATAGCTCTTACATTAGTAATGAAGCTTTAAGATGTGCAACAAGTCAAAAGTTTACAAGATTACAATATTACAATTACAATTTTTACAAATTTTTTACAGTATTTTACAATTTTTACAATTTTACAATTTTCTACAATATTTTGACGAGATGCAGTGAGATTAGGTGAGGCCCGGGGATTCGCCAAAAGATTACCTGGCATTTGTCTTAGGGTTGGGAAAAACCTCGGAAAAAAACCCAACCAGGTAATCAGACCAAAGGGGGTGAAATGAAGTGAGGCTGAGGACTCGCCATAGACCATCCGGCTTCAGTCCCACGGCTGAGGAAAACCTCGGAAGAAACCATTCAATGAGACCAAACGGGGGACCCAATCCAATCCAAGCCCGAGCGCAGCTCCGGATCAGCAGGCCAGCGAGTCTACCGATGAGCTACATCGATGGCTCTACTAAAAATATACAGTACATAGCCAATTAGATTATACTAGTTCGCTAATCAGACTTAATATGTATGCAATAGTAATATGCGTTACAAGAGCGGTATGTTGAAGTTTTCATGTTGGAGGAAAAGTTTGAAAAAGCGAAACGTAGTTGAGCTTTTTTAATTTCCGAGAATTGAAAGAAATCATACCGCTCGTGTATCGTACACTATGTTGTGCGAAGATCGTTTATTACATACCTGAAAGAGGAATTTCTAATTAGTTGCAATGAAATCTCCATCTTGGTTTCTGTTCAATGACGGCAAATTTGCAAAACAAAAATATCTATCTTCCACATTATTGCTTTAAAATGTCTTCTGTGTTTACTATACTCCAGCAGGTCGTGATATACGTCTGTCTTTTTTTCCCCCAGTCTATAAATGCGAACTTAAAACAAACGGTAAGGTTATGTAATGATTTATTTTTGATTTTAATATTTTAACAATATTATTTATATAACATATTGCAGTAATAACATCGGCAAGTTTGTTGATTTTTTCACGGCTTCCTTAATGTTACTTGCATCACGAATGCAGTAACTTTAGTGGAGTTGTAGAGTTTACTCAATTTTTGCAAATATTTAAAAACAATAATTAACAGTGCAATTTAGGTGAAATTGCAGTGGTAAGTTTCAATTTATAATTATTACTATATTGAACGTCTCTAAAACTAATATGTTAAAAGCCTAAAGCAGTAAAATCAATATGTCACTTAAGCGGTAAGAAGAGGGAAATTGTTTTGTGTTTTAGGTTGGGAATACTGAATGTGGAATTTTAGACTTACCGCGGATTGGTTTTGTGCGGAAACCAAGCAAATACGCACGATCTCGCACAAAAATAATTGTTCTTACTGTGATACATTACCATGTAAGCTGTAGACCTACTGCTTGATAATAGATGTATTATTGAGAAAAGAAAAAGAAACTGACCGGATCACTGGCTAAGAAGAAGCTGTCTGCTAAAGGATGCACTGGAAATAATGGTGAACGGGAGAAAATTTCGTGACAGAAGATATCAGGTAATAGAGAACATTCTTAAGATAATATTTTGTTTGCGGAGATTAAAAGGAAGGCTGAAAATAGGCAAGATTGGAGAATAATGGGTTTGCAGTGAATGGCCTGCTGTTGCACAGAAAACTGTGAACGAACGAATGAATGCATGTTTTGCTTGCTTTCTGCTATGTTTTCAAATAATTTATTGCAATAATTTTATTTTCAGAATATTTTTCTTTATCATTCGTTACCATAATGCCCCGACCGTTTGTCAATAAAAATGCTTAAAGCTCTATTTATATTTTTGTAATTCTTTCTTTAATTACATGACCAGTCTCATTAGTTGGTAAGCGATTAGAAGCGCATGGTCGTGATTGATTTTGTGGTATTGTCATTGTGTTGCTCTGCGAGAGATGTAGCTAGTGGCGTGGAATTGTGTTCACTGCTGCTTTTTCATAGTTATTACCATTAATTTCCACGCGGATGCGTCATTTATCTGGATAAATGCAGTGTTAGAACTATCGTCAAACAATGTTAGTGTTTCGCTTTAGCATCTCTCTGAACATTGACATCATATAACTTCCCTTTGTTTCAAATACCGTTAAATGGCGTTAAATGTACTTATAAATAGTTAATGACCCGTTGTCGTACTAAAAAGAGAACTAGAGGTCTGTTATTGATAGCAGATTACTGCCTTTCAACGTAACAAGAACGCAATATAAAAACTTTATTCAGCGTTTCGTAGCGGCTTTTCCAAACACGGATTGCTAAATAATTATTATTGAAATACACTTGGCATTTTCTTTGTTCGATTTTTGGAGAAAAAACTTGGGTAGAATTTTTTTCTATGTTCCTTAATGAACATTATGTAAGCATCTTATAGAAATTTCCAAATTTACTGTAGATATTATACTAGTCATATCTACTCGATAGAATGTTCTTCGTATTATAAGTACAACTAATTTTATTACAAACTTCAGTTCATCACTCAAGATTATATACACTTTTACATATTCTATGGTAATATCGTGTGTGTAGGATCTTTGGGTATATCAGTAGACTATGAACTGTTGTTGAGTTTCTGTTCTTATTGCCGTGTGTTATAGAATATAGGCTTGCCAATCGTCCCGTATTTCTCGGGACAGTCCCGATTTCGACCATTGCGTCCCGCATCTCGAAATAATTTGCACACGCATTAAACTGTCCGAATTTGATGGCATATTAGACATTTACAGCTGATTTTCGTTCCTATCATATTGTTAGATTTAGTCTGGATTGGAAGATATTTCCGATCAGTCTCATACAGACATGCTTCCAATATGTGACGAAACAGACAAATGACTTTAGTACGCATGTTCAAGGCAGAAATTTAATTCTCGTTGATGTGTCAACAGATCGACTGGTGCAGTGATCATAATACAAGTTAGGACAGGTTCGATCACAGCCTACAGGATACTTAATGAATCATCTACTCTCTGGGTTCATCTTATGCACTTTGACTTTACTTTGGTGCCATTCAGCATTATGTCCATTTTGTTCCACTTGATGCGTCATTCATTGGTTTCCGCGGAAAAGTGGGGGAAAAAAAAATATGCGACCACTTCTACGATAGATATAGGCCTAGATATCAACGACGACAATAACAAAGACTAATAAAATACCGTAGCTTCTCAAGTGTGATAAGATCTGATAACTCTGGTGTTAAATCATGTAAACGTCTCCGTGTTTTCCAGGAAGAGTGGCTGGAATCGTTTGTGTACGTAGGTTAAGTTAGTTCAGCTTACGTTAAGTTAGGTTAATCTTCTTCTTCTTCTTCTGCCAATACACAGTTTTGGGTTGTTTCCCGTCTATGAACTACAAATGGAATTGGTCCGTCCAACGTCGGTGAGGTCTGCCTAAATCTCTTCGTCCTCGTACAAAAGTCTCTTTGGTAAACGATTTTCAGGCATCCTAAGAAGGTGGTTTCTCCATTTACGTTGATAATGTTGCACGTCTGCGGTCATCTCCTCAACTTCCCACTGATTTCTTATGTCTTCGCTCCTAATGCGGTCCCGCAAGGTAACTCCTGTCACTGATCGTAGAAAACTCATTTGTGATGCATTGATTCTATTTATTTCCTTTTGCCGCAGTGTCCAACATTCACTGCCATATAACTGCTGGTTTTGATATTATGTTGTGAAATCGGATTTGGACCTCTTTTCGCATTTGTTTTTCAAAGTTCCTTCTCAAGATACCATTTAATTGGTTATATTTCAATATATTTTTATTTATGTCTTTTTGATAATTATACAAAGAAATATGACTTCCTAAATACACAAAATCTGAAACTTGTTCTATTATTTTGTTATCAACTACTATTTTTGCTCGTATAAGGTTTTTGCCAGAAACTGCCATTACTTTTGTCTTTTCGGTTGATATTTTCGTATTGTATTCTTTTAAAACCATCTGTAGTTTAAAAACTAAGCGCTGTAATTCGTCTTCAGTTTCTGCAAACAAAACTTTGTCATCTCCATATATTTTTGTATTTAGTCTTGTGTGTTCGTCAATTTGTAGGTTAGTAATTACATCAATATGATGGGTTCCTAGTTTCCAACGAGTTAACATTTATTTTATAAGGAATTTATATTGTTTTTCAACTTGTTTTGTGGTGATTTTGGTATGTTTTTTTTAATTTTTTTTACATATCAATCGAGGTGGTCCTATTGATATTGGAGGATAATTATGTCATGGGTCGTAGATGTGGCAGAGGTAGGCAGCAGCCCATGTTCCTTCCAGATAAATGGAATTATTACATTCGTACCAGGGAAAACCTGCTCAGAACAACAAATACTCTCGAAGCGTGGCATAGACTTCTCAATACTTTAGTGGAAAAAGCACATCCCTCTTCTTACCATATCCCTCAGTTGCTACAGGAGGAGACTGCAAGGATACATCAGGACATTGAGAAATTAGAAGCAGGTCAGTCTCCACCCAGAAAAAAATAAGAAATAACGTCCTTAGATAACAGAATTGCAAGAATTGGTCGATATAGAACAGAAGATAACATTCTTAGTTACCTGCCACAGGTCACAACTACAGTGGAAATTTTGGTTGAAACTCCATAAAACAGAATGATTGTATGCAACTTCAAAATCCCCGATAGTACAGGGTATTAAAATAATTATACAGTGATATACTCATAATAAAAATCAACCTTAATATAATTTTCTTTATTTGTGTACGTCGTTTTACCGTGACAACGCTTTTTAGTTCTTTTAGCTCCCGGATTATTGTATTATTTGTGTCTTTATTTTATGACGAATTTTAGATAAGGGCGCAAATAGCCATAGCAGCTGACGCGCCCTTTTTAAACCCTACTACTACTACTACTACTACTACTACTACCACCACTACTACTACTGCTGCTGCTGCTGCTGCTGCTACTACTGCTGCTACTACTACTGCTGCTACTACTACTACTACTACTACTACTACTACTACTACTACTACTACTTTTCTTTATTATTTTGATGACGAAATTCTCTCACTATAAAAATGATGACAAAATGTAAATAATGACGAAATATCTTCGGTGACAAAATATCCTCAGTGACAAAAACATGATTACAAAATGTATTTGATAACCAAAAAACTAACGACGAAAAATAGGTGACAAACTATAACGGTGACGAAATTTCCGAGTACGAAATGCCCTAGATCCCATACGGAGAGCAATGCTGCTCCAGCATCTGAAAACACATAAATACAATAAGAATAACATAGAGGTTATAAATCAGTCAATAAATAAAGCTTTTCTGTCTTTGTTATTTTTATACTTAGAATTCAACTTTAAAGTTTCTTTTTTAAAAATGTTAAAAACGTAATTGGTTCGCTCTTGAACTTCGGTTCATATGACAGGCGCACTGTGACAGACAACGTTTTATATAACACGTGGCGTCATATACGTAAGACTCTGCAGAACTGTGGTGCTAATAACTGATTTTTTATATTTCAATTACCAGTCCCTCTTACAACAACAATCCGGAGGATACAAGTTTTGATTTTGGTGTCCCATTTCTGCTAAGGAATTGCCTTCACTGTCATTTAGTGGCTATTTAGGAATCATGTCTACTTATGGATGAGGGAAACGCTGTTAGTCTTGCTCATCTGCCCTTATAGAGGCCGTAGGCAAGAAGGATATTGCTTATGCCGGCTTTCGTCCGGTCATCGGAGGTAATTTAGTAACAGTAATAGTATTAGTGTCTGCATGGAGAGATGCCGTTAAGTACTTTCCTTTAACGATAACAAGGCATTTCCCTCTCTTTAGAGTCGTTCAGACATTAAATTTACATATCAAAGTTTGAGTACAAATACTGGACATGATCCTCAAGCAGTCGGGCTCTCTGAATATTAGATCGATGCATCAGTTCGTAGCGTATTTTATCCCAATGAACCAAATGACTTGACTAAGGGTAGTGGCGCGTGGTGATGTACGATGTAAGACTACTCCCTCATCGTGGACGAGGCTGTGTTCTGTATTACAAAAGAATAAACATAGTTTTTACAGTAAACGTTTAAGTTAAAATATTACTGTTACTGCTCTTAATGAAATGTTTAAGCTTACATTACAATAATCTTTGATGTAAAATTTTAACTTAAAATGTTACTATATCAGAGGCACTACTCTTAACATGTTTAAGCCTATATTACAATAATCTTTGATGTAAAATATTAACTTAAAATGTTACTCTATAACAGGCACTACTCTTGATGAAATATTTAAGCCTATATCACAATAATCTTTGATGTAAAATTGTAACTTAAAATGTTACTGTATCAGAGGCACTACTCTTAGCATGTTTAAGCCTGTATTACAATAATCTTTGGTGTAAAATTGTAACTTAAAATGTTACTGTATCAGAGGCACTACCCTTAACATGTTTAAGCCTATATGGCAATAATCTTTGATGTAAAATTGTAACTTAAAATGATACTGTATCAGAGGCACTACTCTTAACATGTTTAAGCCTATATTGCAATAATCTTTGATGTGAAATTGTAACATGAAATGTTACTGTATCGGAGGCACTACTCTTAACATGTTTAAGCCTATATTGCAATAATCTTTGATGTAAAATTGTAACTTAAAATGTTAATGTATCAGAGGCACTACTCTTAACATGTTTAAGCCTACATTACAATAATCTTTGATGTAAAATTGTAAAAATGTTACTGTATCAGAGGCACTACTCTTAACATG
This sequence comes from Periplaneta americana, assembly GCA_025594305.2. Classification (NCBI taxonomy): domain Eukaryota; kingdom Metazoa; phylum Arthropoda; class Insecta; order Blattodea; family Blattidae; genus Periplaneta; species Periplaneta americana. The sequence continues at coordinate 48,443,206 of JAJSOF020000005.1, forward strand.
TTTAAGCCTATATTATAATAATCTTTGATATAAAATTTTAACTTAAAATGTTACTGTATCAGAGGCACTACTCTTAACATGTTTAAGCCTATATTATAATAATCTTTGATATAAAATTTTAACTTAAAATGTTACTGTATCAGAGGCACTACTCTTAACATGTTTAAGCCTATATTATAATAATCTTTGATATAAAATTTTAACTTAAAATGTTAATGTATCAGAGGCACTACTCTTAACATGTTTAAGCCTATATTACAATAATCTTTGATATAAAATTTTAACTTAAAATGTTACTGTATCAGAGGCACTACTCTTAACATGTTTAAGCCTATATTACAATAATCTTTGATGTAAAATTTTAACTTAAAATGTTACTGTATCAGAGGCACTACTCTTAACATGTTTAAGCCTATATTACAATAATCTTTGATATAAAATTTTAACTTAAAATGTTACTGTATCAGAGGCACTACTCTTAACATGTTTAAGCCTATATTACAATAATCTTTGATATAAAATTTTAACTTAAAATGTTAATGTATCAGAGGCACTACTCTTAACATGTTTAAGCCTATATTATAATAATCTTTGATATAAAATTTTAACTTAAAATGTTACTGTATCAGAGGCACTACTCTTAACATGTTTAAGCCTATATTATAATAATCTTTGATATAAATTTTAACTTAAAATGTTAATGTATCAGAGGCACTGCTCTTAACATGTTTAAGCCTATATTATAATAATCTTTGATATAAAATTTTAACTTAAAATGTTAATGTATCAGAGGCACTACTCTTAACATGTTTAAGCCTATATTATAATAATCTTTGATATAAAATTTTAACTTAAAATGTTACTGTATCAGAGGAACTACTCTTAACAAGTTTAAGCCTATATTATAATAATCTTTGATATAAAATTTTAACTTAAAATGTTACTGTATCAGAGGCACTACTCTTAACATGTTTAAGCCTATATCACAATAATCTTTGATGTAAAATTGTAACTTAAAATGTTACTGTATCAGAGGCACTACTCTTAACATGTTTAAGCCTATATTGCAATAATCTTTGATGTAAAATTGTAACTTAAAATGTTAGTGTATCAGAGGCACTACTCATAACATGTTTAAGCCTATATTACAATAATATTTGATGTAAAATTTAAATTTAAAATGTTACTGTATCAGAGGCACTACTCTTAACATGTTTAAGCCTATATTACAATAATCTTTGATGTACGAGTATATTTTAAAATTAAAAATGTTCTGTTTCATAGCTACCGTTCTTAATGCAGTGTTTAAGCCCATATTATGATAGTATTTGTTGTGAAATTTTACCTTAAAACACCGGTATATCACTGTAACACAGGTAGGTTTACTGCCCTTAGGTATTCAATACTACATACCCAATACTATTAAATTAAAGTTATAAATGCCAAAATACGATGAAACGTTTTTTACAAAGGCCCTATTTCAATGAAAAAAAAAAACTGTAAGAGCTTTTGCATCAAACTTTTGTATGGCCAGTATGACACGAAATTTACGTAGGATAAACACATGGCAATTGGCATATCCAGCCCTGTCACAAAGAGATAAATCTCCTCTTCGAATGAGTGTTTGTTGGATTTGTATGTAGAAACTCCACATCGTCGGTTAGAAAATTTTATGTATTAAATTAAAAGAATAACCTATTAAGACGGGAACATTTGTTGGATTGGGTCAATAATTGAGTATTATAAATGGTGTACGAATGGCACAAATATCTGACCTATAATTGGACATCCTCTTCAATGCTACCACTTCCGTATGATGCAAACATTGTCGCTAGCTGGTTAATTACTGTCACAACATAATTACCTGTTTAATGACCAGCAAGTGTAAAAGCATTCCAACGCAATTTTTGTGATTAATTACGCCCATTTTTTCTAATTTCCTCTCCGCACTGCAGTTTTCACGCTTATATGTTTTCGCAAATAGATTATTACACAATGTTGATGTGGAACATTAGCATGTCGTGGTTCATTACACCTGCCTACATGGGATTAAAGTACGCATTTGTTTAAACGCTGTACATTAATACATTTTATTCAGACATTAGATTTATTATCATCAGAATGTTATTAAACATTTCAAGACCGGAAGAATGTTACTGTCTGTATCCAATTTACTGGACCTGACTTTGGTACCAAAATTTGACTGCGTTTTTGGTAGACTTAAAACAGATATTTTAACTGGTATAGTTAAGTGTTACAATTATAATTATAATACATCGAAGTGATAAATTTATATTCAAGAATAATACAAGAGTCAGAATTATGGAAAAATAAATTGTGTGAAATAGAGGTAGTGTTTAAATCGTATTTTTTGTCATGGCGAGTGTAAATAAGTATGGGAATATTTGAAGTAGCTAATTATAAAATGATATTTTCAATGTTAAGCCTAAATTAAAAACTCAGTTACTAGGTATAATTTAAGTTCAGAAGGATTCAGAATCACAGTAGGCCAAGCGCCATTTATTTGCAACGGAGAAAGCAAGGGTTAAAGTTAAGTGAATACCATAGTTTAATGAAGACTGACATATCATTTAGTTTTAATGCGCATACTTTTTATCACTTGCTTTATGTTTCAATTAATTATGGCATTAATTTAATTTTAACCCTTGTTTTCTCCGTTTTTAATGTATGGCGCTTGGCCCACTATGGCTCTGAACCCTTCATATACTGTATATTTTATTATTGATCTTCAGTGTTTTGGGTACCTGCATAGCACTGCTACAGTTTATATATACTCCTTTTCACTGTGTATAATTTACTTTTTGTTTTCTTTGGTATATTCATACTAATTTCTGCAGTAATATCAGCAAAATGTGAGGCTCAACACTGTACCATATTTTATGCTCGACCATGCCGAAATGTAGTAATTATACACCTGGTAGCAGTCCTTTAATGCATGTCATTAAAGTACACTTACTCATTAGAGGTCAGGTCTTTCAGCCAATGACGACTCAGGTTACAACTGTTCAGCCAATGACAGGTCAGCTTTCTACCGTTATAAAACCGCAAGTATCGATTATTCTCGGATATGCAATCGAAAGAGAATTAGCGAAGTCACGGAGGCTGGAAATCCAATACTGTCGCAGAAGGTTATGTTCTGTTACTATAATAATTAGCGTTAATTGTAAATAATACTCAAATAAATTCAATTTGTCATCTCGTTTTTCAATGTCTAATTTAATTTCAATGTTATCTCTGTAGGTTCTTATGGCCTAGCAAGGTCAATGTGAACATCTGTTCCTCGGAAAAAAATCAATACTTTTTGCGTCTGCGCACATCTCACAACATACGGGACATTGGTCAAGGTCAGATACAAAGAAAGTTAATAATATCAAGTTAGAAATATGGTCGAGCATAAAAAGTCGTATGAAACTCGCCTATAATGGTAATTAAGAAGCTCGTATGAAAATTATGAAACTCGCTTGCGCTCGTTTCATAAATATCCATACTCGTTTCTTAATTACCTTCATTATAGGCTCGTTGCATAATGTACTATTATTAAACATTTCTATGAAATAATGCAACATTGGCATACTATATACAATTTTGTCGGTTTGATTGCAAGTAAAACTGGTTAATTCTATAACTAAAAACTGTGTGTGTAATTAATTATATACACAATTTTAAATGGAAATTTGTTTACATCATCATCGGATAGAGATTGAATCATAATATTCACAGCAGAGAAGGCAATATGTTTCAAACTGAAATATTTTGACATTTTACTGTTTTACACTTCATAAATGTATTTACAACTCTGCCTAATTTGGTATTTGTTTAATTAAAATATTTTAATATTTACAATTTGGATTCAATTTTTTAAATATTTGTTGATTTCCATTTTTAAGAGAAATTTATGTAACATTTCACAAAGTAAACTTATTTCTGGAACTATTTGACCTAGAAGGCTATGGTTTGGTTTGTTTTGCAGAGGTAAGTTTCTATGGAAATTTATACTTTAAATAAAATTTCCTCAAAACTACGTTTTTAAATATAAATACCCCATTTTCTCAGAAACTACAAAGTATATCCCCATGCAATCTTTTACAACATCATTCTCTAATTGGTACTATTATAGTGTGGTTATATTTTATTTGAGTTTACATACATAGTGTTCTGTCAAATGGCACATCTTTCACTGGAAATCCAACATTCTCCAATCTTTCCTATTTTCTGCCTTCCTCTTGGTCTCCGCGTATGATTCATAGCCCACAATATATGTCATCATCATCTGATATTTTCTGCTCAGAACTCTTTTCCCTTTCACCATTCCTTCCAGTACATCCTTCAGTATGCAGTTTACCTGACACTTTATTAAAAAAAACATAATGTCCGAAAATTCAAGCAAATGTATTTAAAAATGTTGTGGTCTATATCAATTCATTATCTTTATTAAAGATGACTACATTCAAACGGAATTAATAAACATCTTGTAAAAATATCAAATTTCTATATCCAATAGTTTCCATGAAATCAGAGTATTCATACATTTTTTTAACATAAAACAGTCTTAAATGAATAAGTTCTTGTTATCTCGTTCAAAGAATTCTATTCTCAATTCATTGCTTCTGGATGAGACTTGGAATTTCAAAATTATTTTCATTCCCTGAACACAATCACTAATAACATTATTTCATTCAGTTTTGAAATTATGCGATAATTTTACAAAATCTACATCTTCGAATCTTGTTTAATCCAAAATCCAAAAACAATTGACATTATGATATCAGTTGCAGAACAACATACTTTTGGAATGTTAAGGCAGGGTATAATGAAATGTGTAAATTATAAAGCCTTGATTTTACAACGCTGTATCAACATAGGTTATTTAGCGTCTGAATGAATTGAAGGTGATAATGCCAGTGAAATGAGTCCGGGGTCCAGCACCGAAAGTTACCCAGCATTTGCTCGTATTGGGTTGAGGGAAAACCCCGAAAAAAAAACCTCAACCAGGTAACTTGCCCCGACCGGGATTTTCCACAGGTGTGATATATGTTGAAATAAGATCAGTAATTTCAGATTGATATCTTTTCAGGTTTTCCTAACAACTTAAATATAGTTATATATGTTCTTTTTGGCTCGGGTACAAAATGTATTAAATACGGTTAAAATTTAATATTTTTTGTTAAAAGTTTTACACCAGGTTCCAGATACTGTCTGGAACCAATCTTGCTATTTTCCTGCCTGGATCTTTAATAGTGTTTTTATATTTCTTTCCAAAAACAAAATGTTCATTAAAGAAATAGTAGTTACACATTTAAAAATGTTTGTTTTCCAAATATTAGAAATCATATCAACAATAAACACCAAGTAGTGTGGCACACATATTAGACAAGTTCCACAAAAAATCAGCTTTCTAGCTTCATTTTTGTGGGAGTTGATACATTTTGTACATGCAAAGAATAAGAAAAATGAAAAGTCGAGAAACGGGTAGTTAATTTTTACTTACAGTTTTGCTGAAAACAGGAATCCTAATCACTTCTGGAATATTACAAATGGCCAGCCTTGTATGTTTACTCCTTCGCTTTTCCTTGTAGTGTTTACATTGCTGTCCTGACATTTACTATACTCTAAAGAAAGTATTTTGACAGTGGTCTCTATAACCTAACACACACGCCTAACCTAATGAATCTATTATAATTTATGTACTAAAATCAACTAATATCTTGTCTCTTGAATATATATTATGCTTTCATCCATTCCTATTTAATGTATATGGTATTTATTTGGAGACATAATAAGTAAACTGCTTTGACACCTTTACAAATTATTCAAAATAGAGCTTTAAGAAATTTATTGGGTTTTCATTATTTGACTCCAGTTAAATATCTATATCAATTTTCTTTCGTTCTACCAGTTGAATAAATTATCAAATTAGGTGCTGCTATTTTCATGTACAAAGTTATCAACAGTTTAATACATAGTAATATTATATTTCAGTTTAATAAAGATAGACATACTTATTTAACAAGACAAAAACACAATGTATATTTTTCTCAGCATAACTCCGTAACTTATGGAACGAAAGGACTTAACCATTTTTAACAACAACTTTTAACCAACTTCCTTTAGAATATAGGCTTTTACCAAATTGCCGGTGTTTTAAGAATTGTTCAAAAATACGTTTTTGGGAAGATTATTTATTTTATTTCTCAGTTGATTTATTTAATGGTTTCAAACTTTTTCTTCTTTTTGCCCAAAACTTTATGTTATCTTACTATTTGTTCTTATTTTGCTTTCTTTCTTTTATAAATTCTTGTGTTATTGTTTGTTTTCACAGACTGTAGTTTCATGACTTTTCAATTACATTGTGTATGTATGTGTTCTTGTATAGCCCCTACATATGAGTTATACTCATTGGGGCATACATAAAAATAAAAAGTCTAATGTACTATAAAGTAACTAATAAAGGATATCTAGTCCAGAAACGTGACCAGCAATTGAATACAAAACACGCGCATGTGTTTACTGCTGAGATTACAGAAATATTTCCTGACTTCTATCTATTGTGTTTTCTTACTTAGTAGTAATTTCAGCATAACCTCTCTGGCTCAGCCAAACCAGGAATTGAAAATTGTAATAAAATTCCTTCACCTAAAGAGTAAACGAATAATAATGTATTGTTAACAGGGGGTTCAATCAATGACCCTAGCAATTCAATGCTTCGGGATCGTTTGTGCTACCCTATACATTAATCTCGCAGCAATCCTGACCCCTTCAGGAAGGACATAATGTCCTTTAGGGAGACTTGTGAAAGGTCATCCATTTTCTGAAAGTAGATTCCGAAATGGCGGCCTCTTAGATTTGTTAAACCTTCACATTCACAGAGAATATGATAGGTTGTTTCATCTCCCTTATGATATCTCCAACATGTAGGATCTATATTTAATCCCATCTTATAGATATGTCCTCTTAATAAACAATAACCTGTTAGTAATCCTACCATCCAGGATAATTCTGTGGTGTTCGGGTAAAGGGTGATAAGTAATTTATTTGTGCAGAAATAATTTTGTTCCTCAGATGAACATACACGTTAAATTATACAAGTCGGTGTGCAAAAATAAAAAAATATATATATTAGCAGTTGATGTGTTTTATTTGTATAGAAAATCATTTGCAATAAGAATCCGAAGTTTAATTTTTATTTATCTCCAAACTCATGTTTATGACTTATCTACCTTTACCCAAACAACACAGAATTGCTTTCTGCTTAGCTTTAGCAGTTCTTGTGAATAACCTAATAATAAATAAGAGGGCGTGTAGCGGAGGAATTTAAATGGCAAGCTGAACGCAGAACTTTAAGGGGTTAGGTACAACTTACAGCAGTAATTTTTTTGGAAATATTCAACATTTTTTCCTCCATTACTGTATCTTGTACAACAATGAAAATTGATATGTGTAAATCATTGTCCTTCTGCCATATGAAAAAAAAAATATATATTTTTACGATTTAAAAAAAAAATATATATATATATATTTTTTTTTTTTTCAAAATTCATAACAGTGGTAGTTCACTGTGCAGTGATGTTTCCCTCATAACTTATAAACTTGTTAACTTTTTCGTGTTATCTCGCTTTTATTTTATTGCTGAAACTCGTGTTTACAATATCATGCTCTTTCAACTACATTCCTTAATAAATTATATATATTTTTTATTTTGTGTTATAAGAAAATGTTGATATTTGATCATTTTTTATGAATTTATTTTTATCAATCTATGAAAGCTAGAGAAGTGATCTTGCATCATATTTTAGATATGACGTGCATAAATGCACACACAACATTTCATCACAGAATGTTGGATAGTTTTTTAGTTATGTGGGAAACTCTTCATCACTGGACAGTGAACTGAATTTTGAAAAAAAAAAAAAAAATTATATAGGCCTATATATAAATAATTTTTAAATCGTAAAAATATTTTTTCATATAGCAGGACAGTGTTTTACACATACTAATTTTCATTATTGCACAAGATACAGTAATGGAGGGAAAAAAAATGTTGAATATTTCCAAAATTTTACTGCTGTAAACTGTACCTAACCCCTAAAAAATGGCAACGAAAACAGACCTTAGAAGGCCGTAGGCCTACGGTCATGAAAATTTGTGAAGTGATAAACTAAGCCTTGCACATTATTACAAAGCAAAAATGTAATAACCGTTATTTTGACCAAAATGACCCTTTTTCCACCTTACTCTCCCCTTAATGACCTAAAGAAGACGCGAGCTTCGAAACTGCAGGACCATCTGAACTGAAAATCATACTCGTAATTTTTTACATAATAAATTACTACACAACCATTTCCAACATGTATCAGAAGGTTTATCCTCGAAATTCCTGATCCTTCCTACCTGCTCTTCATACGACCGCTTGCGCTGCGTAGAGGAAATCAATCCAGATGGCAGCAGTGTTGCAGACTACCTCTTTAAAATCCCTGATATCGCCCCATCTGTGTTTCGACCTCGCTAATGACCTTTTCCGCCGAGATCTTTCCCCACAATCTGCAGCTTTCCTGTTATCTCTGTGCATGCACATGACCTTCTCATCGTAGCCGCATGGATTTAACCCTTCGACAAAGGGAGAGTTGACGCCAGATTCTCCTCTTGCATTTCCAGTTTGAATTATTTAGTTACACTTGAAATCTTATACCGCCATTCAGTGACCAATTGAAAAGTACGGGTATTTCTGAACTATCTCCCCATTTAGGTTTCAGAATGTGTAAAGGAGAACAATTTATAAATAAAACAAATTTTATTTGCAATTTTACATTTTAGAAAATATTGGGATATAACGATAGATAAAGGATATACAAACATTCTTTTACCAAGAGTAGGCCTATGTACGAAGCATAACTTTTAGCAGTGTAGGGTAAGAAAACTGATTCTAAAAGTCTCAATATTTAACTTCCCAGTAACAAAACATTATCTTCTACGACCTGTGTCATAACCAGGAAAGGATTTATATGTAAATACATATTTACTTATAAAGCTAATATAATTTATATTTTGCATTATCTTTATGTTTCACAATGTGTAGGGTTGAAAAATCCTACTTTTATTTTCCATATTTTTCCATATTTTAGAGTTTAGTACATATTTTCGTTAATTTCCATATATTTTCCATATTTCATATAAAACAGTCCATATTATATTAGGTTTAACAATAAAACAAAACAAAATTCCATTAACTTTTAAAAATACATTTTTAGATTTAAACACATGTTCAGTAATCCCTTTAACATCAGAGTTATTTGAAAATTAGCAGTCCTATCAACAATGGGAAAGTAAGTTACAAAACTGTATTAATTTAATTTAAAATTTTTAACAGACTTCAGTTGTGCAGCTCAACAGTTAAATGCCAGTCAGAGTACACATAGGTTCAGTTTTGTAAATCATAAGACGGTAAATATGCCAAAAGTACGTCATTCAGTCAATTTAAAATCAAAACTAACAAGTTACATTTCAGAATTTAAAGAAGATGGTTTATCAACTGACAATAAAATATTATTTTGTAATTTGTGTCAGTTGCAGTATCATCTACACAAAAGTTCCTGGTGCAACAACACATTTAGTAAACATCAGGCCAACAAACAACTAAATTCCAAGCAGAGACAATTGTTTTTAACACAACCAACAACATCGAATGTAAGATCTGAGTTTAACATCGACCTGTGCCGTTCTCTCATCTCTGCTGATATTCCTCTCTACAAACTAAAGAATAAGGTCTTGGAATTCCTTGAAAAATATACTCAACATACAATCCCGGATGAGTCAACACTTAGGAAGACGTATGCTCCATCCATCTACGATGAGACAATACAGAAGATAAGAGATGAAATTAAAGATAGTTCAATTTGGGTTTCCATTGATGAGACTCCCGACAAAGAAGGTAGACTTGTTGGTAATGTAGTTATCGGTTTGTTAAGTGAACAATATTCTGAATTCTTTTACATTGTGATGTTCTAGAAAAGTGCAATAACAAAACTATAGTTAAACTGTTCAACGAAGCTATGGGTATCCTGTGGCCAAAGGGTATTATGTACGATAAATTCTTTATTAGCGATGCTGCCCCTTATATGGTCAAAGCTGGACAAGCATTATCTGTTGTATATCCTAAATTGACTCATTTTACTTGTGTGGCGCATGCATTTCATCGTGTGGCAGAAGTGGTCAGAGACAATTTCCCTAAAGTAGATTTGTTGATTTCATCAGTGAAAAAAGTATTTCTCAAAGCTCCCAGTAGAGTTAACGTGTTGAAAGAAATGTACCCTGAAATTCCATTACCAAAGCCAATTTTAACTAGATGGGGTACATGGCTAGAAGCAGTTGAATATTATGCCGAACATATAGACTCTATTAACAATGTTCTCCTTGCATTGGACTCTGAAGATGCAGTCTCAATTGATACTGCGAAAACAGTTACCTGTGACATAAGTGTGAAGAATGACTTAGCTCACATTCAGCATACATTTTCATGCATCATAAAAACGCTCAAAAGTCTCCAAAATAGGCACCTTTCACTATCTGAAAGTTTTGAAATTATAAATAGTACTGTGGAACAACTGAATCGTGGTAGAGGTAAAGTTGCAGATGCAGTAAGAGCTAAGGTGGACACTGTACTTTCAAAAAACCCTGGATATGAAGAACTACAAAAGGTTGTTGCTGTGATGAGTGGTGAATCAACAGTGAAGATTAACTTGGACTTATCCCCAGCAGACATTGTGAAATTGAATTATGTACCAGTTACTTCTTGTGACGTCGAACGCTCTTTTAGTCAGTATAAATCTATCCTCAGAGACAATAGAAGAAGATTCACTTTTCAGCACTTGAAAGAAATGTTTGTAACCTATTGTTATGGTAACAGACAATAAAAATTGTGGAAACTACATTGGAAGATAAGGTACGTCCATTATATTTTTGTTTAGTTTGATTAAAATGTACCAATATTTAACGTACATAGTCATTTTTTTATAATTTTAAGTCCATATTTAATTCCATATTTTGGTAAAAATCCATATTTAATTCCATATTTTGGTAAAAATAACTACATATATATTTACATATTTCATATATTTTTAGTCCATATAAATCCGTTCCCTGGTTATAACTATTGCCACCTAGTTTAGCGGCCACACGTGCTAACTGTTGCTCCACAGGTGTGGACACTATGAATATTACTGCAAAGAAAGAACAGATAATAATTTTGAATAGGAGACAGGCCATTTAAATGAAAAAATATACAGGGTAAATCAGGGGGATGGTAAATATTTTAGACGGTGGTAGTATTAGAGGTCGTTCGCGACCTTCCGAACTACTACAACTACAACTACAACTACTAACTAGTACTACAACTAACCACTACTACTAACTACTACTACCACCACCTCTACTACTAGTACTATACTACTACTAACTATACTAGCTACTACTACTATAACTACTACTGACTACTGCTACTAATTACTACCACTACTACTAATACTATACTACTGCTACCACCAGCACGATTACTACTAGTACTATACTACTACTAGCTACAACTACTATAACTACTATTGACTACTACTACTAATTACTACCACTACTAGAAGTACTATAATACTACTACTACAACTACAACTACTACTACTACAACTAACCACTACTACTAACTACTACTACCACCACCTCTACCACTAGTTCTATACTACTACTAACTATAACTACTAGCTACTACTACTATAACTACTACTGACTACTACTACTAATTACTACCACTACTAGAAGTACTATAATACTACTACTACTACTACAACTACAACTACTAACTAGTACTCTGCTACCATTAACTACAACTATCCGGGTAGCTCACTAGCTGGCTACGAACTGGAAGGTCCGCGGTTCGATCCCAGGTGGTGACAGGATTTTTCTCGTTGCCAAACTTTCAGAACGGCCCCAAGGTTCACTCAGCCTTCTATAAAATTGAGTACCGGGTCTTTCCCGGGGTAAAAGGCGGTCAGAGCGTGGTGCCGACCACACCACCTCATTCTAGTGCCGAGGTCATGGAAAGCATGGGGCTCTACCTCCATGCCCCCAAGTGCCTTCATGGCATGTTACGGGGATGCCTTTACCTTTTTTATTAGCTACTACTACTATAACTACTACTGACTATTATTAGTAATTACTACCACCACCACTACTACTACTACTACTACTAGTAAATTCTACCACTACTTCTACTACTATAACTACTGCTGACTACTACAAGTAATTACTACCACTACTACTACTACTACTACTACTACTAGCACTATAGTACTACTAGCTACTAGTAACTACTACCACTACTACTATTAGTAGAACTATACTACTATTAACTACTACTACTACTACTATATTATTACTAGCTATACTACTACTAGCAGAGTTGAGGAAAACGAAACTATTATTATTATTATTATTTATTATTATTATTATTATTATTATTATTATTATTATTATTTAAAAGCCACTTTGTTTCAATGCATGAGGTCATTGTAATATAAGGTGTTTTAATAATAATAATAATAATAATAAATATGTATATCTTTAGTCGGCAGTCCGAATTAAACAAAATTTCCAAATAGTCTTTCCGACTTTTGTAGTCTCTCCTCTGTAAACTTGAGACATTACTAACCATTGACTAGCTGCCTTTTCAATCACGCATTCAGCACATCACCATATGCCTGTTGCCTGTTCTTGGAAGCTATGCTATTAATCTGCAGATTCATAGTTTTTAGTTCAGTCGCATAACCCGTACCGACCATCTCCAGTTATTTATTTATTTATTTTTTTTTTGCCAACTCAGCAGCTTCTATCTTTCTTATATTTCTTTTCTCTTACCCCAGCTCTTAATGATTTATCTTCAACTTATCTATTTGTCTTTATTAGAAACCCTGTTTGTTGTTCATATAAGCGCACGGGAAGAAAACAACTTCTCATGGCTTCTGTCTAAACTGTTAAATTATGACTTTGTGAATATAAATATACGCTCCGGATTTCTAATCAAGCTACTAATATTCGTATTATATTCTAATCTCTTTCGAAATCAGAGTTTAGAAGGATAACGTTTGTCAGTGTTGTTTTCATTTTTATAATACAGTTAAGTCCCTCGTCAGCAATTATGACTCTGTTCGTCGTTATTTAAGTTTACGTTTTGTCCTATGTACTTCACTCTTAAATTGGTATATGTTTTCGAGGGTTATTTTCAGCCCTTTTACAAAAAGTTTTCCCAAAGGCAATGATTGCTCTATATGATATCTTTTTCAAATTTAAGGGGACTTGTTCGTGAATACACGAAGTTACATGCGACATAATCATATTACAGTAGAAATGTAAATTATAAATAAGCTACTGGTCTTTACATTACATACCGTCAGCTTTAATAATTCTGAACAACAAGAATTTTGCTCCGACTTAAAACAATGTGTCCCTTATGGTTTGGTGTGCGCTGAATCCGAAAATGCATCTCTTTTCTTAGTATCACGTAAGGTTTTGAAGATATGCTATGATTTCACTTTTCGATAAGCGCTCACCCAGGAAACATCTGGCGCGGGTTGGGGGTTGTAAACCAAAACGAATTATAATACATTTTATGAGTTTATAACTTATTTCCGGTTTCTTATGGTTGTTGGCATGCACTTTTTTACTTCTAATAAATAAACAGGTATTGGTCCCTTCTACTCAGTAAATTTCAGAACAGTTCAAAGTGAGGTATACGCAATGAACAAACAAGGGTGAGGTTATCAGTATTTAAAAGAAAAGTTCACCTATTGAGTAAAAGAAAATTAAAAGAGGGCATTTTCATCGGTCCACAAATTTACAAAGTTATGATTGACTCTTTGTTTGAGGAAAAACTTTCCGTTACAGAAAAATTAGCATGAAGCGCATTCAAAGATACTTGCTCAAATTTTCTTGGAAATTCGAGGGCAGACAACTACATAGAACTTGTTGTGGAAACCATGTCAAGTGCATATGAGAAAATGGGGTGTAATATGTCTCCCAATGTACACTTTTTACATTCTCATTTGGAACGGTAAGCGACAAACCTGGGAAAAGATTTTATCAAGAAATATCTAAAATTGAAAGGCGATATAAAGGAAGACCATCATCCAGCATACTTGCAGACTATTGTTGGTTCCCTGTAAAATACAGTCCCGATCTAGTTATAAACAGAAATCATCCAGAAAATTCTTTTAAATATAAGTTCAAATTCCGAGATTTTTGTCATTATAAGCCTGAAATAGTTGTATTGTTATTGTATTTTAAACTATGTAACATCATTTTTGTATCCAGTACACATTTTTGAAGTATTATAAGGCATTTTGAATCCCTAGTGTGTTGTAATTTTACCAGTAACCGTGTAAAATTAAAAAAAAAAACAAGAAGATTTGTTCATAAAAGAATTCAATTCATTTTCCCTGGAAAATGGTACGTGATGGAGCAATTTGGATTTTAAATTGAGATTTAGGGCAGACATATTAGTAATATTCACAAATTTTTATTTAGAGTAAGACAAAAAGTGAAAATTTGTTGTTCAGTGAATTCATATTTCTATGAAGATTTGATTTTCCTTAATAGTTCTTGTTTTCTTTTTAATTTCTTTTAAGGTTAATTACAACTGTTAGCCTATCTAGGTTCCATTTACGTTGTAACGTAGCTTCTATCTATATAGTGGTTACATCCAAATTATTTCTTTTTTTGTTCGTCTCACATTAAACCGTAAGAAAACCCACTTAACAGTATTATGCTAGACAAACGTATTTTCACTGTAGTGTGTAATGGGACTAAAGCTGCATCTACACAGTGCAATTTTCCATGCGCATATGCATGCAATCTGGGACCAATATGAAATAATCAATTTTAAATCTTACGTTAAATTAAGATGCTTGAAGATTTTGTGTCTACATGATGCGCCGTTTTGAATGTCGTCTTCAATGCGTAAATATATTAATTAATATTATTATCAATCTCGCATTCATTGCTTGAATGCGTAAGGTTGAGAGAAAAGTTTAACAGTGTAGATGCATCTTAATGGATTCATCTCATCGATTTACCGGGAAAACAGTTGGCGACACCTACTAAACAAAAGAACGACCATGCGATAAATTGATAGCGATAAATCTAGCAGCAAAAATTATCGCGATGTTTGACTGTGATTTGTTGCAATTCAAAATTTAATTACACTTCATTGGTCGAAAATGGAATGAAATAGTCAATTTAATTTTTGCATGCTTTTACTGAATCACCCGGTATAGCCTACACGGAACTCTATAGGCCAACATATGATGAAGCCGGAGAAACGATGGAATGCACGATTACAAAAGATGAACACCTGTTTTTCTCAACTGCTGAGCATCTTGTTTCATGTAGATGTAGTTTCTAGTGCCCTCCTATTAAAGAGGTAGCTCCACTGCTAATTAAATCTCTTATTGGCTCTCCGGAAATCTTTAGTGCAGCTGATGTTGGGAGGGTGAATCTCATAACAGGATAGACATCAGTTCATCTCCTGTTTATGATTTCCTCTCGCGATTCGTTCATTCTCTTCAATCTTTCTCTTTATATGACATCCACAGCCTTCTAAATCTGAACCTCTTCTTCCGTATTAGCCATAATATCGCGACAACCAGCCGTCGTTTCTTATAGATAACAACCCTCCCCGAATCCCTCTCTCTTATGACACCACCGACGAAAAGTAGAGCGAAGGAGTGACGTTCCCCGCCCCTCCATCATCCCGCCCTATACGTCACGGGAAATTACGTCACGCAATATAAAAGCCGAGGGAAAATGGAACCTGTAGATACAGCAGACGCGGTATTGGCAAAGTACCTAAATGTGGTGAATGTCGAGCTGTGATATGCAGCAGCTCGTGTAGTGATTGATTGTACCTTACAGATGAAGACACGATTGGATTTCTGTAAGGCTATTCTGAGGTCGACACCCGGTCGTTAGAAGCTGTTTTCGCAATGGACAATAAATACCCAGATTATCTTCAAATAAATACTGTAAAAATTCTCTTGGAATTAACACATTCTCTTCACAGTAATTTCTTAAAAATAATTAGAATTATTTCGTATATTCTTGCTTTTGTTTTTATAATATTGTGGTTCCTTCTAACTAGAGCCCGGATGTTTAGGCATTTATAACTTTTAAGATAGACAGGCGAAAAAGCCAATAAAAACGTAAATAAGGCACAATAATCTTTGAAAAAGGCATTATAAAGTTTAAAAAAAGGGTAATATATTTTAGCAATAAATTTAAATTACAACATAACTCACATATTTACTTCGTAGGTGACACATGTTGAATTATATGTAGGCCTCTATATATATTTTTTTTTCTTGATTAACTGTCTTTTCATAAAACTTAGGTCTACATAACAAAACTGTTTCATCGGTTGAAAACACATGAGCACCAAATTCACTGGGGTGAAGTTTACTTTTCAATGGTTTACTGAATTTATTAGGCATTCTAGCTAACTGATCTTACACCTTCTGTCACCTGAAAATAACTGACTGTTTCTCACTCAAATTTCATTCTCCTACAATAATAAACACGTGTTGCACAAAATTGTAACAGTAAGATTTGAAAATATGAAAGCAAACAATTGAAAATGCTACGTGACATCTTCTATGAGAACGAGCTCAATATTTAAAATTATAAAGCTGATTGTTGGTATCGTGAAGACACGATAATATTATATTCGTAACTGTGGATTGTCGATCATTATTCATATTACACCAATAGTATTAAAGAACGATTATTAGAAGATTAAGCACCGAAATAAATTACTTTTATTTACTATTTTTAGTAAAGTTAGTCATTGTTTCAAATATTTAAATTTCATACACATTACATTACAATTAATAGAAAATTGCAAAAACAAAAAAAAAATGTTGCTTTAAAATGACAAAAAAGGTATTTATTAGTAAGAAACACCTTAAAGAGACAAAATAGGCAAAATAAAAATTGGCCCTATCACTTTGATTTACTCCAAATCACATTTATATCTATGCTAATAAAGTAAAGTATAGTAAAGTTAGTCATTGTTTCAAATATTTAAATTTCATACACATTACATTACAATTAATTAGAAAATTGCAAAAACAAAAAATGTTGCTTTAAAATGACAAGAAAGGCATTTGTTAGTAAGAAACACCTTAAAGAGACAAACGGGTTCGAACCCCGGTCGGGGCAAGTTACCTGGTTGAGGTTTTTTCCGGGGTTTTCCCTCAACCCAATAGGAGCAAATGCTGGGTAACTTTCGGTGCTGGACCCCGGACTTATTTCACCGGCATTATCACCTTCATATTATTCAGACGCTAAATAACCTAGAAGTTGATACAGAGTCGTAAAATAACCCAATAAAAAAGATACAAAATAGGCAGAATAAAAATTGGCCCTATCACTTTGATTACTCCAAATCACATTTATATCTATGCTAGTAATGATTTAGTTCCACCCAGTAAAAACAGCATTTTGTCAAACATCCGGGTTTTACTTCTAACCATTGATTTGACCTTAACAATTGTTTAGTTGTATTACATATAACGAATCATATTTTTAGTATAGAAGCTGTGTCCTTAGTTTTAGTGTGACAACACTATTAGCCGAGTTTTGTTCATGCCAATATAAAAGTTTGCTTAAAAAATTTCAGGTAAAGGACGGAAATACATGAATAAAGTGACACGCCCAATTTATCATCACTATCACCTGTATTACCTAATTCAACAGCATAATAAATTACATTCGCTCTTAAATGTGACACTCATAAGGCATAATGAATAATTTAATTTTTTTTTCAGACTAGTTTAATGAATTGATTTTCTCTTCATATGTTGAATAGTGATTATCAGGGAACGGATTTATATGGACTAAAAATATATGAAATATGTAAATATATATGTAGTTATTTTTACCAAAATATGGAATTAAATATGGATTTTTACCAAAATATGGAATTAAATATGGACTTAAAATTATAAAAAAATGACTATGTACGTTAAATATTGGTACATTTTAATCAAACTAAACAAAAAATATAATGGACGTACCTTATCTTCCAATGTAGTTTCAACAAAACACAATTTTTATTGTCTGTTACCATAACAATAGGTTACAAACATTTCTTTCAAGTGCTGAAAAGTGAATCTTCTTCTATTGTCTCTGAGGATAGATTTATACTGACTAAAAGAGCGTTCGACGTCACAAGAAGTAACTGGTACATAATTCAATTTCACAATGTCTGCTGGGGATAAGTCCAAGTTAATCTTCACTGTTGATTCACCACTCATCACAGCAACAACCTTTTGTAGTTCTTCATATCCAGGGTTTTTGAAAGTACAATGTCCACCTTAGCTCTTACTGCATCTGCAACTTTACCTCTACCACGATTCAGTTGTTCCACAGTACTATTTATAATTTCAAAACTTTCAGATAGTGAAAGGTGCCTATTTTGGAGACTTTTGAGCGTTTTTATGATGCATGAAAATGTATGCTGAATGTGAGCTAAGTCATTCTTCACACTTATGTCACAGGTAACTGTTTTCGCAGTATCAATTGAGACTGCATCTTCAGAGTCCAATGCAAGGAGAACATTGTTAATAGAGTCTATATGTTCGGCATAATATTCAACTGCTTCTAGCCATGTACCCCATCTAGTTAAAATTGGCTTTGGTGGCAATGGAATTTCAGGGTACATTTCTTTCAACACGTTAACTCTACTGGGAGCTTTGAGAAATACTTTTTCACTGATGAAATCAACAAATCTACTTTAGGGAAATTGTCTCTGACCACTTTTGCCACACGATGAAATGCATGCGCCACACAAGTAAAATGAGTCAATTTAGGATATACAACAGATAATGCTTGTCCAGCTTTGACCATATAAGGGCAGCATCGCTAATAAAGAATAACACATTATCGTACATAATACCCTTTGGCCACAGGATACCCATAGCTTCGTTGAACAGTTTAACTATAGTTTTGTTATTGCACTTTTCTAGAACATCACAATGTAAAAGAATTCGTTCAGAATATTGTTCACTTAACAAACCGATAACTACATTACCAACAAGTCTACCTTCTTTGTCGGGAGTCTCATCAATGGAAACCCAAATTGAACTATCTTTAATTTCATCTCTTATCTTCTGTATTGTCTCATCGTAGATGGATGGAGCATACGTCTTCCTAAGTGTTGACTCATCCGGGATTGTATGTTGAGTATATTTTTCAAGGAATTCCCTGAAGACCTTATTCTTTAGTTTGTAGAGAGGAATATCAGCAGAGATGAGAGAACGGCACAGGTCGATGTTAAACTCAGATCTTACATTCGATGTTGTTGGTTGTGTTAAAAACAATTGTCTCTGCTTGGAATTTAGTTGTTTGTTGGCCTGATGTTTACTAGTTGTAATGTGTTGTTGCACCAGGAACTTTTGTGTAGATGATACTGCACACTGACACAAATTACAAAATAATATTTTATTGTCAGTTGATAAACCATCTTCTTTAAATTCTGAAATGTAACTTGTTAGTTTTGATTTTAAATTGACTGAATGACGTACTTTTGGCATATTTACCGTCTTTATAGTATGATTTACAAAACTGAACCTATGTGTACTCTGACTGGCATTTAACTGTTGAGCTGCACAACTGAAGTCTGTTAAAAATTTTAAATTAAATTAATACAGTTTTGTAACTTACTTTCCCATTGTTGATAGGACTGCTAATTTTCAAATAACTCTGATGTTAAAGGGATTACTGAACATGTGTTTAAATCTCTATTGTTGAAATGTATTTTTAAAAGTTAATGGAATTTTGTTTTGTTTTATTGTTAAACCTAATATAATATGGACTGTTTTATATGAAATATGGAAAATATATGGAAATTAACGAAAATATGTACTAAACTCTAAAATATGGAAAAATATGGAAAATAAAAGTAGGATTTTCAACCCTACACATTGTGAAACATAAAGATAATGCAAAATATAAATTATATTAGCTTTATAAGTAAATATGTATTTACATATAAATCCTTTCCCTGTGATTATATTTAAATATCTAAATAATTGTATTTTTACAGCGGAAGCTCACAAGTTCGACATCCTATTGTTCCACTGCTTACGTAAGAGAATTAGACACGCCCCTATACGGGCACTAAGAAATGGGTTTGCCATTTGAATGGGAATTGGTTCTGTGTCTTGTAGTGATACTTTTGTTACAGGAAAACAGAATATTTTATTGATTAGGACATCCATATTGATCACTGATTTTAAATTAATGAACTCTTCTTTTTCTATTTGAGATTTGTGCCGTTTGTGAGACGGAACTGTCGAAACCCACTGTGATACTAGAAGCGCATACACAAGTCTCGGAGCGGGCAGGAAATGCAAGTACAGTACTGTATTCGTTGATGGATAACCAATAAGATTTTGTATTCATTTCACTTGCCACACCCACTACCCTTATTGGACCGAACTTTTCAATTCTGTTCAGTCGAACTTAGCAGAGTCCACTGTACTTGACTATTACACTTTTACTACGTCATACTATTTTTGAGCAATGAAACGGTACGAAAGGACGTCTTTCAACCAATCATGGTAGCTTATCGCACAATTTTATCGCTTCCCTTGCATTTGTTTGTTTTTATCACCTTCCTACAATTTTTTAAATTGTTTGCCAACATTTCAAACTACAAATTCTTACTATAAAATATGCTTATCGATCGTCATTTGTTTACAGCATAGACAGTCAACTGAAAATGGCGGCTCCCTTCAGTTTAAGTTCTGCCTTTCAGTTTTCCATTTGGTGGTCTACCCTCATGTACTGTGTCACAGAATATGTGACAGTGGCACAATGTCCAACGCACTATGCATTCATTACGAGTGACTAAGTGGCTGGGATGCGACGAGATGAGCGCCGTCTTGAATCACTGAGGACCGTATTCATAGACATTCTTAACGCGGGCTTCGGGTGGATGATCAGCGAAACTTTTTTCGTATTCATAAACCAGTGTTAGCGATATATATGATATGATATGATATGATATGATATGATATGATATGATATGATATGATATGATATGATATGATATGAATATGTACAAATAACCAGTCGATAGCCGGGGCTAGTTTAGCACGTTGATAGCGCGGGCTAGTATGATATGTAGTAGTAGTAGTAGTAGTAGTATGATATGATATGATATGATATGATATGATATGATGGTGGTGGTGGTGGTGGTGGTAGTGGTAGTGGTATGGTAGTGGTAGTGGTAGTGGTAGTATGATATGATGGTGGTGGTGGTGGTGGTATGTGGTAGTGGTATGTATGTATGTAGTGGTGGTGGTGGTGGTGGTGGTGGTGGTGGTGGTGGTGGTGGTGGTTGGTAGTGGTAGTGGTAGTGGTAGTGGTAGTGGTAGGTGGTGGTGGTGGTGGTGGTGGTGGTAGTGGTAGTGGTAGTAGTTTGCCTGGCAGAGTTAAGGCCATGAGGCCTTCTCTTTCACTCAACCAGGTTTCAATAATATACATGAAATACAAATTAGATTACAAAACAACACAAAGAAAATACCTTAGAAATTACATAAAATATATTAGTAAATTGCAATAGACAAGATCAATTACATAATATAAAATTACAAATAGTCAAGATCGGTTACATAATATATAAAATAAAGGAGAAAATTACACATAATCAAAATCAGTTACATAACATAAGGGAATATACACACACACAATTTATAAGACCTAAAATGCTCGAGATAAATTCGACGATTAATTCACTTCAGATATACTATACAGTTAATATACTAATAGGAGAATACATGTGGGGTACAAGACATAAAATGTTGATTAGCAAAGTCGTACTAAATGGCATGCAAATACAAAAGATAATAAAAAAGAGAAAAAAACCGTGCAGGAATTCTGCGTTATCATATGTTGAAGAATGGATGGAGCGGAGAAAAATTCTCCCCGGCACCGGGACTCGAACCAGGGTTTTCAGCTCTACGTGCTGACGCTACATCCACTAAGACAGAGAGAATTTTTCTCTGTTCTATCTCTCCTTCATCATATGATAACGCAGAATTACTGCACGGAAATATGATATGTACGTCGGTACATCATAATAATCTTAAAACTATGTCATTGTAGCCCTGGTTTACGGCACTGTTGATTATAATGCTGCAGTATAAAAGGAAAGTTTAAGAAAACAATTATTCTGCTTGCTTACTTGCGTTTGTGTGCTCGAGAAAATTTTTTAAATATACGGGAATTAAGTACCTTTCCTTTCTGAAGCAAAAGGTGTAGTGTCTACATTTACCGCATTTATTTTAAATTTCCTTACTCCGCCTTTTCGCTAAAATGTGTTTCAAAATTACATATATAGAAGGATGGATGATCGCTGCGGTAGGGGATGTGTTTGTATATATATAAGGGGATGAGATAGGACGGGGATTAGAATTCTCCGGATGCGTGGAAGATGTAGTTTGGGTAATGGATGTGACATCACTTCCCTTTCTACGCCGTTTAGCGTCTTCTCTACGAGTTCTGTTAGATGATTTACAACTTAATAAAAAGAATTCCGAACAGCTACTGCCTCTTGCTTAAAACAGCAATTTTTAAGAGAAAATAATTTATGACACATGATTTACTCTACTGAACATTAAATGAAATATAGATATTTCATCTATCGCATCTTATAATGTTTTAGGCTATTTCAATTCTAGCAAAGTTGGAGTATTGCTTTTGTAAGTTACGAGTTCTGACCTCATAATTGTATTACCCTCTCGTATATCTCTCAGAATTAAATATTGAAATATATATCATTTGTAATAATGACGCTATAAATCTTTGCAGTGTCTAGGGTGTTATAAAGAGTATACATCTTATATTAAAATTAAAAATCAACATAGATAATTGATCTTATAGTTTAGGTTTTAGTCTATCACACCGATATATTCGATATATTTTTTTCTCCTGAAGGACAGATCCTACTACTGCACATTTAAATTATCCTTTACAAGATTAGGGATCTTTATTTTGTAAAGAATTAGAAAGCAGTAGTAGATGTCAATAATATGCCTCCTACATCAAGACATTCAAAATTTACCCTTTATATGCTGTATATAAGACAAAGTCGAAAATCGGCTGGGCGTATCGTTACTAGCGTCTTGCATTAAAGGCGCTATGTTCGGCTCAAGTACAGCGAGTAGGATGGCGAAGTTCGATATTCGCTGATGTTCGCTCTGCAGAAGGAGGCCTGTCGTGTTCGTTCCACCTTGTTCTAAAAATGTTCCCTGTCCTACACTCCCACCTCTTCATAATTTAACCGCTAAAGGGTTTTAACACAGATCTTGCTATTAATTTGAGTCGACCTGGTTGGTATAGCGCTGGCCTTCTATTCCCAAGGTTGCGGGTTCGATCCCGGGCCAGGTCGATGGCATTTAAGTATGCTTAAATGCGACAGGCTCATGTCAGTAGATTTACTGGCAAATAAAGAACTCCTGCGGGACAAAATTCCGGCACAACCGGCGACGCTGATATAACCTCTGCAGTTGCGAGCGTCGTTAAATAAAACATAACATTTTTAACAGCTATTAATTTGACCCTTGGACGATTGGGGCACCGGAAAATGCACCCAAATAAATTGACCCGAGAGAAAATTAGAAAAAGGAAAATTCACATTATAGGCCTATTAATTTTTTAGTTCATAATGTAATAATTTACGTGGAACAAAGTTTTGAATGGTTTAAATTTCTCCTGAAAAACTGTAGGCTTATTGCATTGCAGAAACCGAGTCTTAGATGGATTTCTTCAGATTTGATTGTTGCCTAACAACAGGCACGCAAATATCAACGACACATCCTTCGTCTTTGAATTGAAGGGTTCAGAGCCATAATGGGCCAAGCGCCGTATATTAAAAATGGAAAAAAACAAGAGTTAAAATTAAGTGCTTATCGTAAATTAATTAAATATATAGCAAGTAATATAAAGTATGCACATTAAAACTAAATGATATGTCAATATTCATTAAACTATAGTAGTCACTTTACTTTAACCATTCCTTTCTCCGTTTTAATAAATGGCGCTTGGCCCACTATGGCTCTAAACCCTTCAGTTCATCATCATCTTCTTTTTCTTTTGGCATACAGCTCTCATAGTTTAGTTAAAGATTCGTTTAAAACAATAGCCCAATCACTCAATTCATCATACCTTTGTGAAATATTTTACAGCCTTATATTTAAGATTTCATGTTTTCGTTTTTGTGGTTCTTTTACTCTTCGTCCTAGATCGAACTCCTGGATTTGAAGCTGTCCACTTGTTCTGCTGTCTCGTTTAGAATTCATATGTTTACCTTTTTTATTTTTCTTCTTGTGACCATGGTTTAGTCTTGTTGCATTTATCTTCATCCTATACTTCTTACAGCTGTCATTTAGCTCCAGTGACATGTCTCTTCGCCTAACAACGCCACATCATCAACAAATCTTATGCAATTTATTCTTGAAAATGAAATAGACATTCATATACACTTACACATTTCGGAGTACAAATGTTTTCACAGAAACGCATTGCTAAAAATGTATTTACTATTAAATGAACTAAACTTTATCGCAATGGGTGAATTTTCCGTGAATGAGGGTGAGAATGAAAATCGTTGGTGTAATCACTTTGGGCGAATAATCCTGGATTAATATTCTCGGGCGAATTTTTTTGAGTGAAATTTCTTTTTGACAAACTTTCATTGTGCGTACTAGCCTGATCCCGGCAATAATGCCTCTTTTCGATAAAATAATAAAAGCGAACTTAGATTAAAATATAACTGTGTTGTTTTATTTAAAAAACTATCGGATCATTTTGTCGGACCCTGTATTTCATTGATCCAATTTTTCTTCCCACACCTGAGGAATATTTACTTACTCTAACGATATAAGATATTTAAAGTATTTATACTTGATATTGCATTGCCATAAATTTCACTCATTCGTAATTTATTTTGAACACAATTTCATAGCCTATATTTTTCAGACGAATAACATTAAAAAAATCAATGTCAATATAGAATTTGCTGTTTACTACACAAAATGATTTCAGCTATTGTGTGCGGCAAGAAGTTGCTTGCAGACGCAGCCACTGGATAACACAGATTCCTCCGCTCTAGTGAATCTAGACTTGAGGATAAGGAAATTGAAGCGTAAAACTAACCATTCACGTCTATACGGCGCCGAGATTAATCATTGATATTGTCTTGCGTCTCCGAAGTCTCATGTCTTCGCTAGTCACGACTGTACATCCATTAAAACTTACTAGACAGATTCTAAAACAGTACGAAATCTCGCAAATTTTTAATTTTTACTTTTACCATAATATGTTACACAGAGTGAAAGTAATATATAAAAAATTGCAGTTCCATTCAAAAAACTAAAATGTAAGGTAACATATAAAAATATCACAATACAGAAATATCTAAATATTCACATCAAACAAGTAGAATTCAACTCGTGTTTACGCAATAGCTATCCACATTTTTACATAGGACAGACTGGAAAATCATTCCAAATAAGACACAATGAGAACATTAAAGCAATAACTAAGCCATACCTCACATCAAATTACGCAGAACTATTAACAACAATCACGATTACAATAACATAGGAACAGATAATGGAAATACTACACATCACACCAAGAAGTCCACAATTAAACATATTAGAACAGCGTTTCTCAAACTTTTTTTAAGTGGGAACTACTTTTTTAAGTCGGAACAATTCCGCGGACCACCTTACTATTGTTCCCTTCGAAAGCAAATTTAAGATTGATTTGTTGATTCATCGCTTGCCTGTTAGCAGTTAGTCGTTTAAAATCCTTCTTACATTGTCCATGTCTCTGTCAATGTAGTGCCCATTATAGTGGAAAACTGGCTTCGATCCGGATCTTTGAAAAGAAAGAAACATAAAGATACGTTTAATTTAGGCAGTGCTAATATCAGAAGCTGTGTGTGTGTGTGAAGAAATATATTATTATAGTGTTATTAAAGAAATATCTAATCCTAGTGGTAGCTATTCAAAGAAAAAATACTTTCGTAAATATGACAAGAGTTATTTGGAACTTGGATTTACTTGGTGTGGCAATGAGAGTGAACCAAAACCTCAGTGCGTTGGTTTGTTACGAAGTGCTTTAAACGAGTGTTTGAAACCCGCGAAATTGAAACGGCACTTAGAGACGAAACACGCAAGTGTAAAAAGTAAACCTGTCGGAATTTAAAATAGGCGGGGTCTAAAATTTCTATATCGTCATCTGAAAAAATAAATAAAAAAATTAATGCAGAAACATGCACGATTTTTAACAAGTAAAGATGCAATTTGGCACGTTCTATTATTGGTGTACGACGTAAAACTATTAAGAAAGTCATCAATACACGAAAAGGTTCCTCTGTTACTTTGGTCCTCTATTATGAATTCGGGTGATCCCTGACTGGGTTACAGGCTCGGCGCCAGATATGCAGAAAAAGATGGTGAGAAACGCCACGTTCATAGTGCTTTAAATCCCTCTTTTGTTGCTGAGAGTAGAGTGGGAAGTGGGTAGACGGGTAGGGAGAAAAAGTGAAAGGCGATTGCCATGTGTCATTTTCAAACTCTGAGATTTTCAGCTATAGTGTGATACGCAATTCGTTTGAATTTTATTTTTTTTTCTGTCGGTTTTGAAGGACCACAAGGGCAGAATTCGAGGACCACAGGTGGTCCGCGGACCATAGTTTGAGAAACGCTGTATTAGAACAATACGAAATATAGAAGCACACAATGACATATTCACAACATAATTATAGGCCATACTTAATACACAATTACAATTACACATGCATTATTCGATCTCATAATACACGACATAGGCCTAGTCCACACTTGTGGAGTAACGGTTAGAGTTTCTATCCGCAAAACTAGGTGGCCGGGTTCGATTCCCGGTCGGGGCATGTTACCTGGTTGAGATTGGGGTTTTCCCTCAACCCAATATGTCCAAATGCTGGATAACTTTCGGTGTTGGACCCCGGACTCATTTCACCAGCATTATCACCTTCATCTCATTCAGACGTTAATAACCTGAGATGTTGATAAAGCATCGTAAAACAATCTACTGATTAGTTAAAAATATTGAAATTAATTAATAATAATAATAATAATAATAATAATAATAATAATAATAATAATAATGATCCGTACTTCATTTCACACTCTTTATTATAAACTTGCAGGTACGGAAGGAAATTTTCTCAGTATTAATTATAATGAACCAAGCGCCATAACTCAGTGTATCTTCGCTTTAACTTTATCACAGAATCCTCAATGGTTATACTTCCCCTCTATTTCTCCAAGTTGCCGTAACCTTAATGCAAATATTTTATCACTGGACCAAACTCCAGTTTCCGAAAGCTGGAGTACTTAAAGAGTTAGGATAGAGGATATAGCACTCTGTGCCCGATATGCTATAGCAGCTGCGGCTTTTTGGGAGGGATTAGATGCTTAATTTTCAACTTTGCAAGCGATATTATTAATTATTTACGAAAGCATAAGCTTCGCCGTTATCAACATATAAAACTCTCAGAGTCATTTAAACTTTACTCATACAGGCGGGACTGTATGCTATGGCAGACGTAATCAGTACTAATTTAACATATTAATATGATGGATTATATGAAGCATACCGCCTGATGATACGCCCCTTAATCTTTAGAGAGAGAAGGAGAGAGGAGCGGGGTTGCTGGATCATGTATATGTTTACGCGTTTTGGGGGTTTGGTTGAATGTAGAAGGTGCGGTGTGAGAGATGGTATAGCATTTGGTGGGGAATGCTCCTCTAAAGCCTATGGATAATAATGTAGAATGTAAGACTGAAGGAGAAGGGGTGGTTTTGTGGAAAGGGTTAGAGGCAGAAGTCTAGAACTCGAGGAAAATACTTTTCAGTTCGTCGGCTGGAGAGTTTGTGAGAGGTTTAGTAAGCGAAGAGAAGCATCCGTTATGGTCCACTATGCCGGAAACTCAGGAGCTCCATGTGATAAGGGGAGACCAAAATGTTTCCGTAAAATTTATCTCACTATCTCTGCTTGAAATCTCGAGTACAGATTTTCTCAAACAGCTAAGTACATACTCTCGGCTCCACAAGTAAAGAACCCTGGCCTCACACCACTTCTACACAGATGACAGTGACTGACAGGCCAGTTAGGGGAAGTTGTCTTGCTAAAACTTTCAGCTGTTGCCACATTTGCTCTTGGCTGGACTCTTTAAGGGTATATGTACGTGAACAACCACAAATATTATCAGAAAATGCAGGCTCTGAATTTCTAAAATTTTATAAGAAAATGAACTCACAATTGGACACAAATTATAAGGTATAACAACAAGACTTATTAGAACTTAAATATATGATAAAAGTATAAAAAAGGTTACTAATAATATGTTTCAAACCAGTTTTATCAAAGTATGAAAAAAAAACAAAAACAAAAAAACTCTGCAGTTACATCATTTGGTAGCCATAACATTGTTATAGTCTCTCTGACATTTTTCATATTTTACCTGCATGTAATAAACACTTATTTCTGAAAAACAGACTACTCTTAGACATCTAGAGTTGTTTATTTTAATACAATTAGTTTTTTATTTGTCCTATATAAAATATATTACAATTTACATAATGTTTTGTGACCTAATTTTTCTATTTCCAAAAAAAACAAAATGGGCAATATTGTAGTCTACATTTTGCATAAATGCATGTTAATTTAGTGTACACAATTTCAGAATTCTATCTGTAATGGTTGTGCAGTTATGAAATAATATGTGAAAAAATTGTCAAATTTCGAAAAATTTAATTTAAAGTAAAAAGTGAATTGTAAAAAATATTATTAGTAAACTTTTTTATACTTTTATCAGATATTTAAGTTCTAATAAGTCTTGTTGTGGTACCTTGTAATTTTTTGTCCAATTGTGAGTTCATTTTCTTATAAAATTTTAGAAATTTAGAACCTGCATTTTCTGATAATATTTCTGGTCGTTTACGTACATATACCCTTAAATGTATTTTCTTTTGCAGCTGGTTGGATTCTTTTCAATGTACTTTCTATTAAGGAACAAATTAAATCAGTTGCATAATAATAATAATAATAATAATAATAATAATAATAATAATGATAATACTATTATTATTATTATTATTATTATAACAACAGTCATCACCGATCATCGAGTGGTTGGCATGCCTGTTAGGGCTGGGGACGGAGCGGTTCGGTTCGGAGCAGTTACTGTGACGGTTGAACCGAGTGCAGTACCGACTACAAATTTGTGGCGGCAGATTTAAAATTTAGACAGATTGAGTCGATTTTAGAACATACTTTGGAAGTGAAACCAAGCGTGTTTTAAAAGCGTTTTAGTAAAGCGCTTTCGCGTTGCAAATTGACGAGAAATGGTGCTTCTTTTCATTGCAAAATGGCGGTTGCAAATTTCATTTGCATGATTACAACTATTTGCGGAGTTATTTCGTATGAATGGCCTATTTAACTTTCAGTGTTGTTATATATCACAGACGAAATAAAATTGATAATATAATTTATAATACTAACAGCTAATAAATTAACATGTGATGTACACGTTAAACGCTGCAGCTAATTAAAAAAGAAGATAGAAAAAACGGGCTCCATGAAGCGCTGCCTAAAAAACTTTAAAATAACATACAGAATTATTTACTATTACGGAAAGTGGATGAAATAATCAATAAAACGTGGAATCTTAAACAGAAGAACATGTTTATTTATTTTATAATATTACTAGCCTTCAATACAACCATGTTCTCTTTGGTGAAGAGTAATATTATTGATAAATTAAAGTAATTAGGTAACATAAGACGTAGAAATAAATACAAATAAAATTATGACTGATGAGGTAACACAAATCCAATGAACATAAATAGAAGAAAAATATAATGCAATTCTTTTTTTAACTTATTTTAATATTAATCAAACACTCTAATATGATAATAATAATAATATTATTATTATTATTACTATGTATAGTAATATGTTCAGACTGTCAATGTTCATTAGGTCTACTTGACAGGTCATATAATAGGATGAACTCTTCTTCAATACTAGAGACCTTTCAGCCCGCCTTGGGGATAAGGAAATAATTTGTCCTGCAGCAGAAAATATTTAAATACAACAGTACCTACGTTGTTGTCTGCTAGAATTAAGTAAAACACGCGAACTCTGTTTGAACGTTTGAACTGACCGGTAACATCTATGGTTAACCGAGTAACTTCAGTGCTCCGCTGCCAAGCACATAAACCGATAGAACCGAGTAACTCAGCAGTTCTACTCGCTCCGTCCCCTGCTCTAATGCCTGTCATTAGATTAAGAAAAGTAAACAATATCTGCTGTTGTGCCATCGTGCATTGAAATATTTATATTTAATCTTCTCTATATGCTGTAGGCTAGGCGTAACTAATTTAGTAAACAAGATTAGGTTCTAGTTCTATTATAACTTAAGTTATTTGCTACACAAAAGTAACACTGAAAACTGTGATAAGGTGCATTGTCACATACTATTACATAGGGCTCCTGTAGCATTTTCAGGACACTATTTTCGAACCACTCTTCGAAAACTGCAGAGTTTTGTGCCATGATAATCTGCAAGCGAATCTGCCATTTTCTTTTGAATAACAGCTAGAGCACCATCTGTGAAACCGAAACGCCCCCCACAATGCACAATAACAATTCTGTCATCCTTTGCACCTGATATCGGTACTACACACTTTTCGGAGTCGTCTGTTCAGTTTTTCATGCAACACATTATGACTGTCGTATACTCTATTTTATTTCAAGGAGTGCAGTTCGGTGGCTCCTTTGAACACCCACTTACATATTTATGACTTCCTACACAAACACCTCTGACAATTCCATCCTGTCCCCTCGTCTCAACATTGCATAGTTACCATAATCCTGTTGACCCTCGAAATGAGACTGACGGGATTCTTGGAATTCGGAAAAAATGCAGCAACTCTGCCTCCACGTGGATTTGACGGGAGCCTGTCAATTCTTCTGAACAAGTGTTGTGATTGGTTACTGCCAGGAAAAGACAAGATTTCCGTCACAGTAAGAAAGACATTTATTTATGACAACCAATTAGTAGGGGCAGTATAAGGTCTGTCAGCAAAGTCCTTTCTATGAAACTGCACTCCATGAAAAAAAAAAAAATAAATAAAAAAATAAGAGTATACCAGGTTTCGTCTAAATACACATCATTGTAGCCTTGTAAACGCAACTCTTATCTGTTCGAGATACGAGTAGCTCCAGGCAGTGATGTTACTGACTTCAACTCTAGTGGGTTTTCTTTACACTTTCTTAAGTAAAAACCCCATACTTCGGAGTAATCTACGAACAGTACTTTTCCCATAAGGAAATTCGTAGTCAGTGCCACTAGTATTCTCCCGCATAGTAAGAGTGTAATTTATATAAAAAAAAGTCTATACAACTTTCGAAAATTCCTTAATCGACTTGCGGAGTGAATGTATTTATTTCTTCCTAACGATATTGAGAAAGGATTTGCGAATTCCCACAGCCTCTAATGAAGCTAAAAAAGGATCAGTTTTTAACATGGAAATATTTATTCTTTTAAGACCTTGTCTTGTGTTGAAATTTTAATTATTATTAGTCAGTTTACTTTTTAACTTCGCTCTAGAATATGCCATTAGGAAATTTCAGGATAGCACAGAGGGTTTGGAATTGAACGGGATACATAAGCTTCTTGTCTATGCGGATGACGTGAATATGTTAGAAGAAAATCCACAAACGATAAGGGAACACGCGGAAATTCTACTTGAAGCAAGTAAAGGGATAGGGTTGGAAGTAAATCCCGAAAAGACTAAGTATATGATTATGTTATAAAATGGCCTCATCACATTACTTATCTTTGTAAGAGGCTTCGTAAAACAATTTATAAATTCGTTAATCTTCGATGCTACTTACCTATTAGAGTTCTACGAAATGTTTATTTGGCCATTATTCAGTCTATCATTCAATATGGTATAATTGTTTGGGGTGGAAGTACAAAAATTAATCTTAGTCCGTTAAATTTACTACAAAAACGAATAATTAAAATTTGTTTGAAGAAACGCTTCGATTATCCAACTAAATTAATTTATTCTGAATTTAATGTATTTAATATTGAACAAATTTATAAGTATACGCTGTTAAAATTTTATCATAAAAATCGTAATAAGTTTATATTACAGACACACAATTATGACACAAGATGAAATATTAATTCAACATTAGTAGAACCTAAATGTCACACATCTGCTGGTCTAAAGCATAGCATAAATTTTGGCCCTCGGTTGTACAATGCTTTAACTAAATTACACCCAGAACTTCTAACATGTAACCCACTAACATATAACAAGAAAATTAGAAACGTGTTAATATCTTCAATTTGATTAAAAAAATTATAGCCTATGTGTATGAATTCATCAACCTATATTATATTTGTATTCTATAATTTTGAAATATATATTAGTCCTACTTTTCACGTGCGATATTATTCTTCTCTACTGTTAATATTATATTATATAATTCCATTGCCGCTGTAATTATATTTTGTTCCTATTTTATTTTATTTATTTATTTATATTATTGTTATTATTATTTTTTATTTTAATATTATATCTGAACTGCGACCGAGCACGAGCGCTGCTCATTCGGTCTCAAATTTTGTTAATACTACTGTATCTTCTTTTTATATTGCTTGTATTATTTTATTTGTATTTCTCTTTGTTTGTTTTGTAATTATATTTCTTTATTCTGTATATTTGAATTTAAATAAATAAATGTCGCGTGATCAGAATATTGTACGAAATGGAACTATAAAAGTTGGAGATTTATCTTTCGAAGAGGTGGAAAAATTCAAATATCTTGGAGCAACAGTAACAAATATAAATGACAATCACGCAAATTATTTTGAAAGATTCTTACAGGAGGAAATTAAACGCAGAATAAATATGGGAAATGCCTGTTATTATTCGGGTGAGAAGCTTTTGTCATTTAGTCTGCTGTCAAAAAATCTGAAAGTTAAAATTTGTAAAACAGTTATATTACCGGTTGTTCTGTATGGCTGTGAAACTTGGACTCTCACTTTGAGAGAGGAACAGAGATTGAGGGTTTTTGAGAATAAGGTTCTTAGGAAAATATTTGGGGCTAAGAGGGATGAAGTTAGAGGAGAATGGAGAAAGTTACACAATGCAGAGCTGCACGCATTGCATCCTTCACCTGACATAATTAGGAACATTAAATCCAGACATTTGAGATGGGCAGGGCATGTAGCACGTATGAGCGAATCCAGAAATGCATATAGAGTGTTAGTTGGGAGGCCAGAGGGGAAAATACCTTTGGGGAGGCCGAGACGTAGATGGGAGGATAATATTAAAATGGATTTGAGGGAGGTGGGATATGACGGTAGAGACTGGATTAATCGTGCTCAGGATAGGGACCAATGGTGGGCTTATGTGAGGGCGGCAATGAACCTCCGGGTTCTTTAAAAGCCAGTAAGTAAGTAAGTATTAGTCAGTTTACAATGTCTTTTGACATTTTCTAACAGCCAAATATTAATTTACAGTCACTGATAAATGTTTCGCACTACAAGATACCACTCCCCTCTATCTTTCCATAGGCCTTCTCCTAATATTGCCTTCTTTCCATAGCTTCCAGAATGCCCCTTTTCCATGTTGTCATAGGTCTTCCTCTTTTTCTTCTTGATGGGGTCCAGTCAAATTCCAAATTTACCACTTGAATATATATTTGTTACACATCACTTATAACACTTGAACTACAAACAGACAGAAAGAGAAAACGAGCAGAGTCTTGCGTAACATATTCCTAGACGTCTAAACCTAAGCGCTCATGAAATGGACTAAAATCTTTTATGATGAAGGATCGGTGGAGCCAAGAAAAATTGTCTCCGGCACCAGGATTCGAACCCGGGTTTTCAGCTCTACGTACTGACGCTCTATCAACTAAGCCAGAACGGATTCCAATTCCGATGCCGGATTGAATCCTTTCAGTTTAATCTCCACCTCTTGTGCCACTTTCACACATTTGTGACAAAGTGCATGATGGTTGACCACAAAAGGGAAACTAAGAGGATTGATTAATAAGAAATTTTAATTTGGATTAAAATTTTGCAAATTTTTGTTCTTTATATTACTGAGATTATTATTCTTTCCATGGACTTGAAGCTCGCAGGTTAAAATGCTACAGGAAGCTTAGAATCTTTTAAGGCGTTGAAAGTCCCTAGGATAGTTTTCACTAGAAAATAAATAAAGCTCAGTGGCTCAAGTCATATATTTGCATAATTAGTCGATTAGTACTTATGTGATTCTGTGATTTAACATCTCGAATGAAATTGTACAGTCAGCATAAATAACATTAAGCACATTCACTATGGCGCAAATAACGAGACGAGACTGTATCTTGTAAAACAATATACAGGTTATAAACCGTTTAATTTTTGTGTTTAAACTATGTTAGACAACGGAGAATGAATAATGCTCGTTTCACATTAAACAAAATAATAATAATAATAATAATAATAATAATAATAATAATAATAATGATAATAATAATAATAATAATAATAATAATAATAATAATAATAATAATAATCCGTGGCGCTACAGCCCGTGAAGGGCCTAGACCGACCTGCCGGCTGCTGGCCTCACGCCCACATGCCGAAGCAGAGGTGGACGATCATCCAACCAAAATGGTGGTATCGTGTGGTTAGCACGATGATCCCCCCAGCCTTTATAGCTGGTATTCGCAACCGGATTTCGCTACTTATCTTAGCTCCCCAAGTGCATCACGATGCTGGGTGGGCACCGTCCCATACACTGGCCGAAATTTCACGAGAATATTTCTTCCCCCATGAGAAATCGAACCAGCGCGCATTCCGTAACGCGAGTCCTAGGCGGGATGCCTTAGACCACGACGCCACGGCGCGGGACCATTAAACAAAATAACTTAGAAAATTTAAAATAAACTTCACAGGTTAATATTAAATAATTAATTAGTGAACTGTGTTACTAGTCAATGTCATCTGTCTTCGCTGCCTAATGAGTGATGCCTTAGTGGTGTCACTTATGAGGATCTAACAAGTCTTCTAATCGTTGTCTATAAATATAAAACCCAAATATCATATCATATAATTTAACCACAGTAAAAGACTCACAATTTCTGCCCAGAAGGTTTTACATTCTTGTGGGAAAGTTTAACCTTTCACCTTCCAATTTATTAGAATATCTCTTGTTGGAATTTTTAGCAGTTCGCTCACATCATCTGTTGTCCGTGGCGTTTAGCCTTTATCCATTTGTTCCAGTAGTGAGAATCAGTGAACTTTTAAACGGCAAATTATTTGCCACCAAAACAGTAACTCTTCCCAACATGCCGCTGATGTGAACCACTGAACTTGTAAACAAAGCTTAAAACACGCCTCATTTGCAGTCCCTGTGTCAGAGGGAAATGTCATATTGTGGTCAGTGGCCTAAGAAGAGCAACAGAAATATGCAACAAGTCAATTTCACGTGTGCGGGACATTGTTTTCAAAGCGTTGAGAGTATCTCATGCATACTGAATATGTATAGAGAGCGCTATCTGTTTTCATACAGTGTTTTCAGAAACTCTAAAAGGCAGATAGTTTGGGTTCCGCCAACATGAATTACAATTAGGGTTCCACGATCAAATTCTAGGGATTCCACGAGTCTTCAATGGTTTATGTATATTTTTTTTTACTCAGAGGATACTATGGAATGTGTACAAAAATCAACAAGATATGAAAAACAACATGAAAGGTTATACCTTTTTAATATATAACTATAAAATATTTACTTAATTACAAATGGCTTTAGAGAACCCGCAGTTTCATTGCCGCCCTCACATAAGTCCGCCTTCGGTCCCTATCCTCAACAAGATTAATCCAGTCCCTGCCATCATATCCCACCTCCCTCAAATCCATTTTAATATTATACTCCCATGTACGTCTCTGCCTCCACAAAGATCTTTTTCCCTCCGGCCTTCCAACTATAGGTATCCTGCAAGCAAAACTCAGCTTGGACTCCTTGCGGCGCGCATGCTATACCCCTCTTACCCCCGCAGTAGGAGTGAGAGCATGCTGGAAACGGGAGCATACGTCATCTGCGCGAGACAGTCACGCCCGCTGGTTTCTGCGCACTGAGTTTTCCTTGCCGGATGCCTATCACACTCCATATGCATTTCTGGATTCGCCCATACGTTCTACCTGTCCTGCCCATCTCAAACGTCTGGATTTAATGTTCCTAATTATGTTAGGTGCATGCAGTTCTGCGTTGCGCAACTTTCTCCATTCTCCTGTAACTTCATCCATCTCAGCCTAAATATTTCCCTAAGCATCTTATTCTCAAACATCCTTAGACTCTGTTCCTCCCTCAAAGTAAGAGTCCAAGTTTCACAACCATACAGAACAATCGGTAATATAACTATTTTATAAATTCTAAATTTCAGTTTCTTTTAGAGCAAACTGGATGACAAAAGCTTCTCAACCGAATAATATCAGGCATTTCCCATATTTATTCTGCGTTTAATTTCCTCCCGAGTGACATTTATGTTATTGTGACTATTACACTCTTACTACGTCATACTACTTTTGACCAATAAAACGGTACGAAAGGACGTATTTCAACCAATCATGGCTGCTTATCGCACAATTTTATCGCGTCCCTAGCATTTGTTTAATTTTATCGCGTCCCTAGCATTTGTTTCTTTGTTTGCCAACATTTCAAACTGCGCTGGTCTGGACGTCAAAAAAATATATATATTTATACAGGGTGCGTCAGAAAGAACGGATGGATTTCACATGGCAAGAAAATTGTAAAGATTCATCAAATCAAAAATTTATTGTTATCAACATATTCACCAATACATGCAGTTTATTTATGTAAAACAACATTATCCATATGATGTCCTTGGCTTTAAATACAGGCATCGAGGCGTTTTCTGATGTTCGCCATCACTTTCACAGTCTTAGCTGGTGCAATTGCCACGATTTCTTCACGAATCGCTGTTTTCAGTTCGTCCAGTGTATGTGATCGATGTTTACAAACTTACCCCTTCAAATGGTCCCAAAGAAAGAAGTCGCAGGGCGCGAGATCTTACCGTAGCCTCGGACAATCTCAGTGCAATAGAATTTCGTCCAGGTGATTTCTTCTTTAATGTTGAACCTGTGATACGAAATGAAGCCTCCCACCGCAAAATTGTATTCCGAGTTGGAATCCTAGCGTGACATCCGATGTCGAAATGAGTCCTGAGTGGCGATCACAGACTCTTCATTTTTCAAAAATGTCTCTACGATGAAAGCACGTTGTACACCAGACCAACACCATGTTCTCAACTGAAACTGCATTCTCTGGCTGACCCAACAGTCGTGGTCGCCCTCACTATATCTCTCTCCTCGTTGCGTATCGATAGTTTGAAATCCATCCGTTCTTTCTGACGCACCCTTTATAAGTACAACCCACTCCAGTCGATGCACAGCAGTTTCAAATATGACTCGCATTGGCATTCAAGAACACGAATTAATAAAAATTACTGATCATACCTATGCATCTTCTGAAATCAGATTTACAAATAAATGAAGAGCACCATTCGGAAATCCTGAATAAGTTGAATTCACCATGTAGGCCTAAATCAACGAGTTCCACTTCTATTATGCACACGTCCAATATAACATCAATTGAACCACCAACCACATTTAAATTTGAAAATTGTACATTCAATAATTATTCCTTTTAAAATTATTCATGTTTGTTTTTTATGTCATCGTCGTTAATTAAAACTTTTCTAACACTTGTGTGTATTAGTTAGGTTATGTTATAGCTTCTGCTATATGATATTATGGATAGTCACGTATCAGAGATTGTTTAATATTAAGATTTATTGAAAATCATCTGTCAAGTGACGTTGATTACTGGGATTCGGATAATTGAAGTGGAATGTTGCATTTTAATAAAAATGAAACTGAATCAACAAAGCCTTCTTGACTAGTAACATTGCCATCGTGTATAATAGATCGAAAACTTCTCGACGAGAGGGCATTGCTCACTACTGCCATCTAGCATGCATCTAGCGTAATATTTGTAATGTTGAGATGGTACAATAATTCATTTGAAGACAGTTGTATTTTCGTAAGTCAATTAATATTTTATTGTATTGGAGTACTTCGTTACTTCTAATCTTTATATACTTTCTTCTAATCGTGTAATAGTCAACGAAATCCCACTCGAGTTTTGATTTTCTCTAGATAAATCAAAACGTCTAGTGAGAATACTGTTGATAACAATATGAATTAGTCGTCAGCATTCGCTGAAATGGGTAACGAGTAAGAAGTGTATCGCAATATGCACCCGCCAGCAGTCACGGATGCACGATAGTACAGTCTTTTAACCGCGGGTAAGATACGCTAGCCCGAGGGAGCACTGTGCTAATGACCGCTGTCTTAAAGGATAGGAAAATAATATTGATAATTTATCACTTGTATCGCTGGATTTTTACCTTGTGTGTCCACCAAAACAAAATACCGAAGCAGAAGAAGAGTAGGAACAAAAATTAGGCTAAAACTTTTCGACATCAAACCATATATATATATATATATATATATATATATATATATATATATATTTTAAGGAAGTTTTTAACTTTCCAGCTTCTTATCTTTAAAAAACGCGTTTGCGAGAATACAATTTTGAATAGGAAAACGTTTCTTCCTTCGAAGGCGAAAATCAATGGCTATAATAATTATTTTTGATTTAATGTAGGTTATGAAGATAATTTAAGGTCAACTTGGTTTTTATTAAATGGGCACCAAAACATTTTTCATTCTGTGATTTTGAGCATACATAGAAACAAGCAACTTATTTCTGAAGTATTTATCAAATCCCCTTTTTTTTTCTTTTTGCAAAATTTGACAAGATAAAAAAATATATATTAGTACACGGTAATACTTTGTAATATTGTATCTCAGAGATTTATTTTATCGTCCTTTAATATAAACATACTGTCTGTAAACATAAACACAGAAGTCAGGTTTCTTTTAGTTACCTTTCACATACATCCGCCCTTCATTTCATTTTAATAAGTAGGCCTACTAACTCCAGTATATTGTACGAAATGGAAACATAAAAATTGAAAATTTATCCTTCGAAGAGGTGGAAAAATTCAATATCTTGGAGCAATTGTAACAAGTATCACACTCGGGAGGAAATTAAACGCAGAATAAATATGGAAATGCCTGTTATTATTCGATTGAAAACATTTTGTCATCTAGTCTGCTGTCAAAAAATCTGAAAGTTAGAATTTATAAAACGGTTATATTACCGGTTGTTCTGTATGGTTGTGAAACTTGGATTGTCACTTTGAGAGAAGAACAGAGATTAAGGGTGTTTGAGAAAAAGGTTCTTCGGAAAATATTTGGGGCTAAGGGAGATGAAGGTACAGGAGAATGGAGAAAGTTACACAGCGCAGAACTGCACGCATTGTATTCTTCACCTGGCATAATTAGGAACATCAAATTCAGACGTTTGAGATGGGCAGGGCATGTAGCAAGTGTGGGCGAATACAGAAATGCATATAGAATGTTAGTTGAGAGACCGGAGGGAAAAAGACCTTTGGGGAGGCTGAGACGTAGATGGGAGGATAATATTAAAATGGATTTGAGGGAGGTGGGATATGATGATAGAGACTGGATTAATCTTGCATAGGATAGGAATCTGCGGGTTCCTTAAAAGCCATTTGTAAGTAAGTAAGGTCTACTAACTTCTAACTTAGTTCTACAATAGTCGTGCAACTATTAATCGTCAAAACTTAAAAGGAATATTTGTGTAGATAATAATAATAATAATAATAATAATAATAATAATAATAATAATAATAATAATAACAATAATAATAAAGCAAAACAAAAATGTATTATGCGAGTGCCACGGATACATTAGGCTATAGATTAATAATGGGGTTACGCGATGGAAAATTTGAGAAATACTGGACTAGACTATCCAGGATGTCTACAGGCCATAACATTGCTGTTCTGGAGAAAAATTGAAGACTAGAAGTAAATAAGGTACTAATTGTCATTTTCTTAAAAATTATATTTTTACTGGAATAACGATTTATGCATGTACAGTAGGTCTATAACAGACTCGATCCTTTGTCGTTTTATTAGGCTTTCTTAGATGCCTGGACGTGTATGTAGGAATAGCTTCAATATATATTATGCCTCAATTTCCTCGAAAGTATGAAAATGGTGCGTAGATCCTTATTTACTCTAAGTCTTCAAAGTCTGCGTTGTATACCCCTGACGCTGAGACATGACGGAGCCTGAAGCGACCGTCTTTCCGTGCAATGGTGTTAGTGCACTACACTGCTCTGCTTCAGCTGCACGGTTGACCTCCTGACCTCCGAAAACATCCAGTAGATTGAGAAGTTACTTGTCTAAGGTACAGCAAAATGTTCAACTTGGTCAACCAGATGCCCAGAGTTTGCAAACTGATGGTATGATACTACCGCAAACTTCGCTTAGCGCGCAGTCTTAATTCACGTCCAATACAAAGTTTCTCTTTTCATTTAGAAATTGAAATTGTTATGCCCTCTTTGCATTCTTGTATTATTAAGGATATTGTAATCCACACAACGAAATACGTCTTGTAATTATAGGCCAGCAATATAAGATTATTTTGGCAAAATATGAAAATATTTCAGTGCTGAAATATCTTAGTCCTTAAATCATTTGGAACAGGTTTGCATTATTGTTTAAAAAATATAAGCTTTTATAGATTAACAGTTTTGTCTGTATTTAATGCGCCGCCAAATAAAATATACATGCCAAATGACATCCTTCACTGCAAACCCAGCATTCTCCAATCTTTTTATTTTATGCCTTCCACATTGTCTCCGCATATGATCCAAATAACATAAGTTGCAATAAATTTCGATAATTAAAAAGTTTTCCACCATGATCAAGTCCTCTCCTTACTATTTAACAAATTTTTTTACACTGAAGGTAACAAAAAAGGGGCAAGTAAATTCTTACATTGGCTGAACTCTACATTGGTTATAATACAAAGTGTTTCAGAAAGGACTTCACAAATTTAAAAGCCTATAGAAATTTATTCTCATCAAGATCACGCGTTCACAGCAATGCGTTCCAATAACGAAACGTAACTTTGTAAATATTGAGAATAGGACCCATGTTTATACGATATATTTTGCTTTTAATGTCTTCGGAAATAAGCTCCGTAAAGGACGGTAAATCCTTGTGAATCACCCTGTAGATAGGCATTGGAATTATGGTTGTTAAGAACGTTTAATTTAATTTATTTCTTCAGTTTTTTTTAATTTATTTTAATTGTTCAGCACATATTCATTACTTTTTTATTTTGTTTCAATGACTGTGTTTTCAAATAGGAAATATTCCATCCATGATAATTAAAACTATCAACTTACCAAATTATTCTTCTATTTTTATATCGGATTTTTTACGTGAACTCACAAATCTAGTTATTTTACGTTCTAAATTCAATATGCTTAGTTAATTTTAGCTGTTTGGATGCATCTATATGAAAATTGGAGAGTTCATAGCCATAGTGGGCGAAGCGCCATATATTAAAAACGGAGAAAACAAAGGTTAGAATTAAGTGAATATCATTATTCAATGAAATATATTTATTTATTTATTTATTTATTTATTTATTTATTTATTTATTTATTATTTTGCTAATAATTATAACATAACATATAATATATACAGAAAAACTTTAGCTCGCCCCTGAAAGAGAACTCGTGCTCAGGGGCGGATTCCTGAATTGAAATTAATAAGTATACAATACAATTTGTCTTATGTCTACTATGCAATTATAGTATATGGATTTAAATGTATAATATTTCAATTTTTATCAAATCCATACATATCTTTTTAAATTTAATACTAGAACTATTAGAATTGACAAGATTAGGATATTTAAATATAGGCCTAAATTTGTTATATATTCTTGGGCCTAAATTACTACTATGATTAAATACTGTAACAGTGTTGCATTTTGGTTCAAACAATCTTAAGAATTCATACCTTTTGTTTCGTAACTATGATAATACAATTCAAAATTATTTCGATTTTAATATATTAATTTTATTAATAGAATTTAATAAATTTGTTTTACGTTAAGTACATTAAAGTCTAAAAACAAATTTTGAGATAGAATTAATGTAAAGTATGCACATTAAAAGTAAATGATATGTCAATCTCCATTAATATGTGGTATTCACTTAACTTTAACCCTTGCTTTCTCCGTATTTAATAAATGGCGCTTGGCCCATTATGGCTCTGAACACTTCAATTGCCTTGTGAATTTCCAGCGATGGATTAGTCATCATCGAAAGAACAATATAATTTCTAGTTTGTTTTTTATATTATTGAATTGCTTTTTCAAACGTTTTGTCATACATTTTATCAATAAAAACAATATTTGAAGCTTTTATTATTCACACCGTGTATGGTATTGTCAATATTGTCAATAACTGATATGCTTTACAGTAGTATGGGGACACATTTCGTGAGTTTTTATATGATTTGTAACACACGTCATGGGAAACCTTATACCGTCAGTCGCTGTGTAATAGATTTATTTTGAGAATTAAAGAAACCATATTATTCCTTTCCTTTATGAAACATTTGATGGCAGAGCCACTCGTTATTAAAGTTTATGCCTTTCTACGGACGAGGGATACATGAAAGTAAAATGACCACTTCCTGCTGAGAGCTTTTATTAAAAATAAAATTGGTTCTTTTTTTAGGTTGTTGAAGGTTATAAGTTCTAAACTCATTCATCCATACTTGAAAAGAAAGGCTCTTGGAGTGGAAAGGGCTATGAAGTTTCTCTACATGGGG
This sequence comes from Periplaneta americana, assembly GCA_025594305.2. Classification (NCBI taxonomy): domain Eukaryota; kingdom Metazoa; phylum Arthropoda; class Insecta; order Blattodea; family Blattidae; genus Periplaneta; species Periplaneta americana. The sequence goes on from JAJSOF020000005.1 coordinate 48,486,272, forward strand.
TACGAGCGCTCTACCTGATTCCAGGACATACCCTCCGCACCCAGGAACGCGACTTGGCGGACCCTTAAAAATCATAACCTCTCGTAATTTTTCTTAACTGGAGGATATTACAATGTCTCTTCCATTATACCTTTTGTTTGCCTCCATCTGGGCTTCCTACACTCCACTCATCTCCTTTCTTTCTCCGCATCCGTTTCATCTTTTCTACGTAGCGAAGAAAACAATTTCCGTTTTCGTTATTTTTACTTCACTTTCGAGCTATAAATCCTTCTACAGATGTACCCAGTGAGACAAAAGTATGGGGGATTCTTAAGAACAGCAGGGAATGCGTATGAAAAGCAGATTTGAAATCTTTTTCTTACACATTTATAAACAAAAACAGTCTGAGAAACAGAAATATAAATGAGAAAGAAGTTCAAGTTAGGAAAGGGAGGATACCGAAATGAAATGAGGCAAATTTGAAATTAGATCTTTTTCTCTATAAGTCTACTTCTCTTTTTCCATTTTCTTGCTGCTATTTCACTTTCTGCTTCAAGTACAACAAAGGGAATGAGGGATAAGGTACCATACGAATGACGTAAACATATAAATAGCTTTCCTTTGTAGCTTCGTTTTTGAGTTCTATTGTTTTGTTTCTCGTATCTATCTTCAGACAATTTGTATGCATATTCCAAGGCAATTGATTTTATCAATGCCGAAACATCTTAAGACAACATGTAACGATCAACGGACAGATAAAATCTGTCAAATGCTACAGACCCGCTTCCTCATCCATTATTTGTCCTGAATCATCCTTGGAGGCATGGTGATCTTGATGATCAGAAGTTCGTGTGTTCAAGTCCGGCCAAGTATGATGTCTTTTTAAGGGTGTTAAGATTCTTAATATGATATTACATGATATGGTATGATATGATATGATATGATATGATATGATATGATATGATATGATATATGATATGATATGATATGATATGATATGATATATGATATGATATGATATGATATGATATGATATGATATGATATGATATGATATATATGATATTATATATGATATGATAAGATATATGATATGATAATATATATGATATGATATGATATGATATGATATGATATGATATGATATGATATGATATGATATGATATGATATGATATATGTTATGGTATGATATATGATATGATATGATATGATATGATATATGATATGATATATGATATGATAGGGCGGCCGGGTAGCTCAGTTGGTAGAGCAGCTGGCTACGGACTGGAAGTTCCGGGGTTCGATCCCAGGTGGTGACAGGATTTTTCTCGTTGCCAAACTTTCAGAACGGCCCCAAGGTTCACTCAGCCTTCTATAAAATTGAGTACCGGGTCTTTCCCGGGGGTAAAAGACGGTCAGAGCGTGGTGCCGACCACACCACCTCATTCTAGTGCCGAGGTCATGGAAAGCATGGCTCTACCTCCATGCTCCCCAAGTGCCTTCATGGCATGTTACGAGGATACCTTTACCTTTTTTTTATGATATGATATGATATGATATGACTCCAGATCTGCCTTACTTTACAGTTTTAATCACCTATGCCAAGTCTCACAACTAAAACAAAGAAACAAAAACAAAACAAAAAAACACACACATACACACTACAAGATCAATTTAATACACTATTACTTTTAACTTTCTCTTCCCATTTCATCTTCACTATCATAAAAAATTTGCCCAATTTATTTAACTCTCTTATATTAGTTTTATTTCATATTTTCTTATATGCTACATATCTATTCATATTCAAAATGTTATTATTTATTCACTTTTTCCTTGTATTGTCTGTTTCTTGACATTCTAATACTAACTTATATACTACGCGCCTTCTCCCATGCCGCAAAGGAGGCAGATATCCTTCTCTGTGGTACCCCTCCTGTTTTTCAATTTCCATGTTCCTAGTCTCCACCACGCTAAGCCCATCCTCACTTTCCTATTATTTATTCTGACATATTCTTCTTGTTCCCATGACATTTTAATGCCCTTATAGTTACTTAATGTTCTTAATTTGTTGAGATTTTGATATACAAATTATATTTAAATTCATTACTCCAATTTCATTCCATAACCATATTAGACCTAATCTACTCACCTTGTTCTTTAAATCTTCTAGCCAATTGGATTTCAAATTCGTGTCCCGAAGAAACTGCAAACACTTCTTGTCAATGGCACTATCCTCCTTCTCCATAATACGATCTAAGAATTTTATTTTCCTTTAAAATTCTTAATATGGTACAGTTACTTGGGAATTAACGTAAAGCTGTCTCGAGTCGGAGATTTATTGCACTTTAAGGAATCCTATCTCTGTAAGGAGGTTCACGACAATATTACCAATATCTCCTTGCTCAAGTTTTATTTTCCGTGTAGAACATATTATAATTCGGTACCTGAAAGTTCGTCCATCGGCTGAGGGCATAACAATGTTATATTTTGCTAGGTTATACATTATTAATCCCTATAAATTAATTTGTTTATGTAATCCTCTAAATCTGGTTGTTTAATCCACTAAATCTTGTTATATAACCCGCTAAATCTGGCTATTTTATCTCTAATTGAGCTTTCCCAAAGTCGAGGACAAGCTAAATCGCTTTCCCGCACCGAAAACTGTAGATTCACTCTATTTCATCGTTAGTAGATTAATATATATTCAAGTTAATTTTTTCGGTAGGACGGAACGTGGGGTTGCGGAATACTCTATCCCTGTAATATCAAATTACATCCCTTTTTCTCAGCTTGTGTCATAAAAGAGTAACGCAATTTTTACCACATAGCCTATACTTTACTCAACTATTGTCAATCTAACACTAATTTCCTTTTGGAGATAAAAATTCTTACGTATGAATCATTTCATAGCGTGTTTTGCGGAAGTCATTGTCTTAATTCCCATTATGCTCAATCAATTTAAAAGACCAGTGTATTATGATGATAAATGATTCAAGGAATTTTAGTTTTGTCCTTTAAATATGCAGAAATTTGATCGGAACAAATGAAACATTTTAAACTACTTTGCGAAACTAAAAATGTACATTTGTTCAGAACAAATTTCTGCACATTGAAAGGACAAAACTAACATTTTTTTCATTCATTTATTGTCAAAATACACTGATCTCTTAAACTGACTGAGCATATTGAGAATTAAATCAATGGCTCTCACAAAACACGCTATGAAATGTTCCATATAGAACAATTTTTATTTCGTGAAGGAAGTGAAAGCGAGAAAATTTGCGTTAAAATTTTTTGTTTGAAATATCTCAAAGAACAACCTCATGAAATAAACCTCTGTATATGGGAACTCTTTCGCTTACTTGTGACGCCATTATCTGCCCTTTTAATTTTTATACCAAGTATAGCGTAAGTACTACAATTGAAATGTCACAAATTACTAAATTACTGTATAATCTTCAAAGAAAATATATAAAAAGCGCACCGTGTGTTAGTCATATAACCAGGAAACCATTTTAAGAGAAGACGGCACGTGACTCGGCAGTGCATTGTCATTGTCACATATGGGATAACCACGACTTTGTCCGTTTTTTTAATGAATCTCTATTTCTTAAATTAAATATAAACAGATATGGTCAGATTTGAAGCCCACCCCTACATAGCTCCTGTCGTCTCGCTTCACTTACCTTTTTTCCCCACTATAATCTGAACACACGCTCTCGTCATGAAACAATACTAACAATACTATCCCATCGCACCTCCTCATACTCATCCTCTTTCACAATAGCCCTGCCAAGACTCTGGAATTCGCTACCTGCTACCATCAGGGACTGTCGAAATAAAATTGAATTCAAACGCAAACTTACTAGGCACTTGGTCAGTAATTGATTTCTTGTAAATAGTTTCCTTAATCTATCACAGACTGTTTCAATATCCAGTAATTTCATCACTATACAATTTTGTTATTCTAGATTTAGTTTGTAATTCAGTAAATATAAAATATTCTTCGTTTTTCTATGATAATTTATCTAGCTTTCATTAGTTATTTCATTCTTCATATTATAGTTGGAATCTCCTGGTAGAGGGGCAGAGAAGGCCTGACGGCCTTATCTCTACCAGGTTAAATAAATAAATAAAGAAATAAAGAAATAAATAAATAAGTAAATAAATAAATAACTTTCATTTACTTGATGTTTTAAAGAAATCTATGGAGATATGAATGTGGATAAAATGGACTAGGTCCTATTTTTAGCTAAATGCCTCAATTCTAAGAAGGCGAAACGTGCAATAATATCGCAGCCATGTGGCTGAAAAGTATAATGCAGTTACTATTAACTATTTTAGTCTGGAGAATGGAAATTAATTTGTCCAAAAGTTATAATATGAATTGGTGTCTTTGTTTCATTTTTCAAATGCTGAATTACGCGGAATCTATTTTATAATATGTATACAGTGTAAAATGAATGGATGTAAAATTTTTATTTGTTCTGATGCTAAATACAAGAGCGAATTGTATTTACTCATTATTGTATTATTTCTCTTCCCAGGTAAGCGCCATGAACGGACAAACGATACTCTCATCTGTAGAAAAAGTTTACCATCTAGATTTTAAAAACTCGGAATTCGTTCCAGGGAAGAACAAGGTAAATACTTCATTTGTAATAACATTTTTATACAGTTTACTCAGGCATGTTATTTTCTATGCAGCATGTGAGAATTACATAATATTTTTTGCGCGATCTTATTTTTTAAAATTGCTAATACAATATAATTGCATTGAAAAATGTAGATCAATATTATTCCAAAGCCTTCGCAAAACTGCACTGTAATGGTAAAAATGTCTTCGTCAGGTTTACTTATTCTGAAATACAGTGCCGGATTTAAAGGCTTATCGCAAAACCGATACATTTTAAATACCTGGAGCTGCGCTAGCAGCTTCTGCCTTGCGGACCGGTATTCGCCAAAGAATCATTAACTGTAGTTACAGTATTGCAGCAATATATGCACAGATTTATTTGAAAGTACTCACCTGAAGTTAATAATACTGATCCTCTGTTTTTACGATGAAAGATGAGTAGAACAGAGAAAAATTCTCTTCGGCACCGGTATTTGAACCCGGGTTTTCAGCTCTACGTGGTGACGCTCTATCCACTAAGCCACACCGGATTCCCATCCCGATGTCGGAATGAATCCTCTCAGTTTAAGTTCCACCTCTTGGGTTCCCTCTAGTGGCCTACCCTCATGCACTGCGTCATAGATGTATGACAGTGGCACAATGTCCACACATGTGCAGAGGTGCACTCGTTATGAGTGACTAATTGGCCGGGATCCGACAGAATGAGCGCCGTCTTAAATCACTAAGTGATTATTTTTCACATATCATATATTATTACGATGTACCGAAGTACATATGATACTAAAAAAAAAGTTATGTTTTATTTAACGACGCTCACAACTGCAGGGGTTATATCAGCGTCGCCGGATGTGCCGGAATTTTGTCCCGCAGGAGTTCTTTTACATGCCAGTAAATCTACTGACATGAGCCTGTCGCATTTAAGCACACTTAAATGCCATCGACCTGGGCCGGGATCGAACCCGCAACCTTTGGAATAGAAGGCCAGCGCTATACCAACTCGCCAACCAAGTCGACCATATGATATTTCCGTGCAGAAATTCTGCGTCATCATATGATGAAGGATGAGTGGAACAGAGAAATATCATATGTACTTACAGTAGGTACGTCGTAATAGCTCTACTTTTACGCCTGTGAAGAAAATCCCTCCTAGGAGTTACCCCATTATCTTCTGGCCTAGTTGCCTCGTAAGTGTTGCCTTCTTGGTATCACTTGTGATGTTCAGACTGCTTCGAACAGTTGACTAAAGAACAGCGGTTTGTACAGCGTCGTTAAATAACCAACTAAAAATTTAAAAAGTAATAAAAAAACAAATGAAGAGTCCACTGTAAGAATGATGGATGTCATTTGGAATACATTTTTCAGGAGAAACAATTGAAAGTTTGAAATGCTTAGTGCTCATATCGTAACTGTGATTTTCCGATCATTACTGGACAATGACTATCAGTGTTAATGCCATATAACTCTTTATGTACATTCTATATGTCTTAAGCTATGCATTGACAGTCTTGGTTCATTTTCGACAAGAAAGTGACATCCATCATTCTTGCAGTGGAGTCTTCAAATTTACTTATCATCGGCAGCAATTATTATGTTGTTACAGAGTGAATTTATCGGAATATACTTTCCTTCAGCTTTTTTAGAGTTTTCGCTAAAGGTAAGAATCACCTTAACACAGTAACTTTATTACGACTATCTTGCGAACCGCATGACGGAATCCACAAGCTTAACTACAAGCAATAATAATGGCAGCTATAAGATTTCAAATTGGGCGCATGGTATATCCTTAAAGAGGTGCGGAACGGGTCTGTAGGGTAACGTTTATTTGAATTAGTTTATGATATTCTTATTGAATATGGTATTCCCAAGAAATTAGTTTGATTAATTAATATGTGTCTCAGTGAAACATAAAGCAGAGTCCGTATAGGCCATTCTCTGTCGGATGCTTTTCCAATTCACTGCGGGCTAAAGCAAGGAGATGCACTATCACCTTTACTGTTTAACTTTGCTCTAGAATATGCCATTATGAAAGTCCAGGATAACAGAGAGGATTTGGAATTGAACGGGTTACATCAGCTGCTTGTCTATGCGGATGACGTGAATATGTTAGGAGAAAATCTCCAAACGATTAGAGAAAACACGGGAATTTTACTTCAAGCAAGTAAAGAGATAAGTTTGAAAGTAAATCCCGAAAAGACAAAGTACCTGTACATGATTATATTTCGAACCTCGTACCGTTTGGTTGGGAAACACATACGCTATCCACATAATCGTAACGACGGACTTCCAGTTACAAAAAAATAGTAAAAATTAACATTATAAAGAATTGTGAATGACAAAGTAACTTATGAATATTCTTACTATTTCATTTTAAAATTTATAGGAAATTCTTTGTACATTTATGTAGACCAGTGATTTTCAAGCCAGCTTAACGTAAGGTATAAATTAAATTAAATTTTGTACTGAAATCACGGACCTATATGCCCTTCCCCATAAGTTCCTCCCTTTTTTTTCTCTAACAAACAACTTAATGCCCTAGTTGAGAGTCTATAAAATTATGAAATACATGTGCAACGTCACTCATGTCGCAATGCGAAAGGACAGGGAACCTTTCAAATTGCAGATTCACAATTCACGGCGTCTCTCCTGGCGGTCTTCACCAGCCTTGTCATCGAACAACAGACGACAGAGTCTTCTCGACTCCTCCTGCACTGCGATATGACACAGTTCGTTTCAATGTGCTGATCTACACCAGCCATCTCCTCGTCCCGTCCTGTGATCATTTTGATCACATTTCCGTCCCCCTCGCGTATGTGGAACCTAAGAGGTTACGTCCATTTCGGCTTCTCCCCTTCAAAATTTTCTAGAGCTCCTTCAGAGGAGCAGCGCAAACCGGAGTGAGACTAGTGGCCAACAAGCTTGGAGCTCACATATTTAGTTTCATACAGCCCCCAACCCCTTTGCAAGGACGCATTTGCGTACCTTTTCAAATTTTCCTCCCATTTCTCCTCTCTTTTTCGATTTCTTTTTCGATACTAAAATACCAGCAATTTCGGAATTTATAATATATTTATTGCTGCTCAGAAAATGCAGAATTACATACGAACATACTTTTCACTTGAATGCATTTTTTAAAATAAAGTCTTACTTGCAAATAAGAGATCATAGTGTACATTTCGTTACATGGCATTTAGAAATTATTCCTCACGTCCAAAGCGTTAGCAACACCTGTACCTGACGTGTCAATTTTCACGTTTGTCCAGTATTGATTCATTGATGTAAACAGTCTCTCAATTCCGGCGTTTGATCTAGGTAGGGACACAAAATATACATTCAGTAACAAAATAAAGTGTTAAAGAACAAATATTTTATCTTTAAAACTCAGAGAACAAGCAGATAACTCTTCCCTTGTTTTACAGAGTTTTAATTCGATATTTGTTAATTATCTGTAATTTTATTACCAACATCACAAGAGCAAACTCATCGAAAAGTTTACCAATATCTGTTTCTGCGGTACAGGAATTCCCAATAAAGTTAATGCATCATTCTACATGTGCCAAGTTTAATCTGTAGTTAAAAATGGTCAGTGAAATGTATTGTACAGTATTCTGTCTAAATTTTACCTCAACAAAGTAGAAAACCAAAAATTACATCGAAAAAGCTGTGAAAAAATATATATGTTATATATTTTGCGTCAGCACTTTTTACGACCACAAAACTTTAACACCATACATTACATTTAGTCTTTGAAGTAACAAAATTTTCAACCTTTCTATTACGCATTTTCAGTAGTTTTTGGTAGAGGAAATGTTAAAATATGAAATAGGGGTACAAATATGAAATAGTGTGATATAAGACCTGAGGCATGTTGTATTCTAGCGGAAGCCTTCAAAATTACTATGCACTGATGCTCTCTTTTTGCGGGAATGTGTTAGTTTCCGCTTAGAAGATGAATTGTTGAAACTTTCATCATTATTGCGTTTTCGAGGAAAGGAAAATTTTAGGGGTAAGCTCTTTTCTTGAATATAGACCCTACATTGTTATTCCTCAATGTTACAAATATTAAAGATATATATTTTTAAAGAGAAATAATCGACATTTATAACAGTGTATCGTATTAAAATTATGATATGTTTTGAGGTTATGACTTACAACATTAGTGTGTCACAAATATATAATACTAGTATTATTAGTATTCCATCTTTATACCCTGGTGTTCTGTTTCGTTACTAGTGTTGGCACTTGCAGAAGGAGGGAAAAACCTCACATTCCAACAAACGTAGAAGACAATGGAATGGAAAGGCTATGCATGAAGCCATTAAAGAAGTTCGACAAAAGACGTGAGAAACGATTCATCTGGATTCAGTATTACGGTTGGGAAAACACCTTCTAATGAAGATGCTGAATGCTTGTTCTGTGCTTTTATTAGTAGAGGCCATTTTGATTTTCCAATTTTATTACTCTTATAACTTGTTAATAGTATTCCATATTTGTACCTCCATTTTTATAAAGAAAATATGTTAGATTTTGAGGAAATTATTTTTTTCAAACATTTGTAACATCTTACGAACTCCTAAGTCCGGTGTAACATTAACAGAGCCATTCAGCAATAAACAGGACGATCTTTACGTTCAGTATTCAATACATGTAGGTTCCAAAACTAAAAGACGAAATGGTATTCCATATTTGTAACACGTCATCTGTCTTCATCACACCTCTTCAAACGAAGAATTTTGCTTTTATTTTCGCTTAACGCACTGTAAAACAAATTAAATGATCTTTAAAAAAAAACAAATCCATGACTGGAAGTTATTTAAAAAATACTGAAATAGTGGCACATGACAGTCTTCTTTAGATGTAACAGAGGCCATCAAAGCTGTATAAAATTTCGTCACACCTGGAGAGTAAGTAGAACAGCAAACCTTCTTGCTGCACTGTAATAAAAAAAATCGTGTAGGCCTACAATGCTAAAATTGAACGTCACCAAACATTTTATAATTATCATACGATATATCCTACTCCTACATCATGATCTGTTTTCCAAATTGTCGTGCGCACTATAAATATTGTAGAGGTTTGCAAACTTGTTGACTGACATATTTCACAGTCACTGTCATTTCACACCAAATACAGCTTATCAGATGACATTACAGTTTGCTTCTGTAGTACGAGTAGGTTGACACTGGTCGACAGTTTGGAAATGAGCGATCAATACCATAGTCGGTATATCCTTTTCACTCAATTACAATATTCTTCTGTAATCGTTTAAATGATCAATCTTGTAGACTTACTTTCTCTATTGTTTTGCCCAATTTAATACTGAGATCCTAGAAAACAATACGACAAACTTAAATATCACTCTTATCACTTTTTTAGGCGTAATGGTTTTCACTATCAGTGATAAGTGAAACTGCCGTGCTTCTGAAACAAGGCCAAATACAGCTGGCTGGCTGGTTTCACGAGTACTGACTCGTACGAGGGGTAGTCATAAAGTTTTAATTATCACCTCGAAAAAATGAAGCTGCGACCATGAAACTTGGTGATGGTGTTAGTCCTTTTCTACTTATTCATCCTTCAACGTGACACATTTTTCCCAACGATGGATGACTTGATGGGGGCCTTGGTTGTAGAAGTCTGCATTTTGGCTGTTCAGGAAACGTTCCACCTCAACTATCACCTCGTCGTCATTCTGGAAATGCCTGCCACGCAATGGTTTCTTCATCCGAGGAAAGAGGAAGAAGTCACTGGGTGCCATATCAGGAGAATACGGGGAGTGGAAACACGTGGATTCAGCACCGCCGAAAAAGGCGAAGACCCAGCAATCATCGGGCAAGGTGATGCTGAGTGTTTTTTGGGACATCCAAGGTGTGGTGCTGACATTATGCTCAGAAGGGGCAAACCATCACAGGAGCATACAAATAAATCTCCTGACGAGGTTAAGGGAGGCTATCAAGACGAAGTGTCGCGGGAAGCTGTCCAACGGGGTCTTTTTGCTTCATGACAACGCTCATTCTGCACAGGACACAGTCCCACATGCTGCTTCTTTAGGCTATCAAATTTTGCCTCACCCCCCGTATTCTCCTCGTACATCTAGGTACGCTTTATCCAGCGTGCACTCTATATTGCGATGATTGTATAATTCAGGCATGCCAGAAATCAGACTCTAAATGTGCAGTTATGTGCGCGGATCGCCGGTCTGTGCAGACTGCATCATTCAAGTGTTACTCTTACCAGTTCTAAGCTGGATGGGTGTACAATAATCTATTCTGCGCTTCTAGGGTTGAATTAAATAGACATTTGGGCATTATAAACACACTTAGCAGAAAAAAAAAACACGGTTATTATCAATGTCTCTATTTGACAATTTGTAATACAAGAAACTTTAGAATTACTCAGTTATACTTCACAAAGTAATGGTTTGTAAAGCATCATTTATTAATATGATTTTTCTATAGTAAGGTCCCAGTGGGTAATAAAGCCCATCGAGAAATAAGGCCCAACTTTGAAATTCACGGATCAAGGCTAAGAGGAAGAGTGACCACTCTGTAGTCATGTTGGGGAACTAAAATTAGATCTGCCTAATAATTTGCGCGCAGCTTATGTTGGTAGTAATGGAGTAACAAGAAGAAAACGCGCCGAAACATTGTTGAGGAGACAAAAATATAATATTGGAAGTAAAGTTAAATGTAATAATATATTTCAATGCTCAGAATATTGAAAATGTTATTGCATGTTATGTTTGAGAGATATTTCATCGTTCCAGATACAGGTTCAAAATAATTTTTCCAAATCTCCATGACCAGATATACCCTCAAAATCATACTAGGTCTGTGATCGTGCAATAAGGCCCAGGCAACAACAGGTAAATAAGGCCCGGGCCTTATTTCCCGACAACTATTAAAATTTACAAGACGATTAAATAAGTTAATTATATTGTTGAGTATGAACTTCCACTTCAGATTGCAAATGTTTTAATAATAATAATAATAATAATAATAATAATAATAATAATAATAATAAATATCTAGGGATACAATTAAAGTAGGCTATATAAATAATTTAAGTACAGATTACTACTTTGTTGGCAGACATTACATTTACTCTTGTGTTTGTGAACTGCAACCACTTGATAAAACAGTCTATAGATCTTTCGAACACTATTGGGATGTAACATTGCTCAGATACTGGGAGCTTCATCCTGAAAGGCGACTACATAAAGAGAGATTCTCAGCAATATTTACGCCTGTGTGGAATAAATGCATGACCGTGCAAAATGCCGCCACTGGTTTCCGAGCCACTGGTATCTATCTTTTTGCGCCAGATGTTATACGAGAAACAGTCTTTGCTCCAAGTTTGGTCACTGAACATCCACTGGAACAACAGGAGTCAGAAATACCAGCAGCAACTCATTCACAAGTTACAACTGAATCATCTTTCTTTGGTATAGAAAATAAGGCATTTGGCTCCAAGCCTTCAACACCTCAATCAACTACAATAGAAAGTAGCCAGAGTGATGTCAACCAGGTGCCAGCACAAGTGGAGTACAAATCAAAAATACTGGTAAGATAATCCCATTCGCAACTATTCTGAGCACACCGAAGAAAGTAGCATGCGAGAAACAGGTACTCCGTAAAAAAGCATTAAATTATAAAGCAGTCACACTTACAAAGGAATGCTTTGTGAAAGTAACCAAAGAGAGCGAAGAACAAAGATATAAGAAAGACAATAATAAAGGAATGGGAAATAAGAATCCAACCCCTAAAAGGAAAAACACTAAGGAGGAAAGTATTGAGGAAACGAGAAGAGTTGGCTTGAAAAAGAGACATATCATGTCGAGACATGATGTTAGTAAGGATTGGTAATGTTTTGTCTGTCAATCAGCTGAAGCATTGGATATGAGACAGTGTGCATTATGTTCATCGTGGGTCCATGAAGTTCGTGTGGGCCTCACTGCCTCTTATAAAGATATTCTTGTATGCCCTAAATGTTTGGAATAGTCAGATTTATTCTGTGACAAACTGTTTCAGATTTTCAGACGTTTATTGTCACTACTGTTTACAAATACGATCGTTCAGGTATTCCAGTACATGTAATTGTTGCTTCTATTCATTTCACTTTATGTTATTGTGATATTAACTCTGTTTCCTAATTTGATTAGTTAATTGAAATGTACTCTCTTTGGGCTCTATTACCCTATGGCATGGTCCATATTAACAGACTACTCGGGAAATAAAGCCCAGTTGTAAAGATTTGCTAAATTTGGAATAACAGGGAACATTTTGATATATCAGTCTGTTCTTTTTGTATTTTGTTACATAAATGAACATATTTAGACATTACCTCATTAGTGTATTTCTAAACCAACTTCAGTAGCGGCCATAATAAAAGATCCGTTAGGTGGGCCTTAATACCCACAGGGACCTTATTTGAAGAAAAGAAATATTGCAGTAATTTCGAAACAACAAAAAGCCAACAAGTATTACATTTTACGTAGCCTAGTAGATGCTAATTATTTTAAAGTAATAGACCCTACTCTTTCATTGTTCGTCAAGCATTATTATTTATGGGGACCATTGGTACAAAAATATTGAAGAAAATATATTCCCAATTAATTACATGCAGTAGAAAATTGTGACGTTTTTACACTGAAATAATTTCCTTGCTGCATGTCAATATACATTAACATTAATATTAATAAATAATATAAATAAAGCTTAGAATTTAAATTCACATATAGTTTATTCGGAAAACGTTGAAAGCAAGTATCGACAAGTTGACAGAATTACTGAAAGAAATTAAAAGTGTAATGTGAAGCGACGATATTCTATTTATGTGAGGTTTAAAGATTTATTAATGTAAGTATATTATCATAATATAATGACGTGAGATGCAAAATTTGCCATTATATATTTTTCCAGAAAAATTTTTCCGTCTTGCAAATAGTTGCTTTGTTCGCTCCTACTACTTCAAGAGCCTCACATGTATACCTCACTATATTCTCATCACTTACCAGCTTATGAAATTAAAGTCGTAGGTCGTCTAACCTTTGATGGCTTTGTTAGTACAGACTCCAAAACAACGCCATTGTCAAGTTCGTTTTGCCGTGAGAGTACTGATTAAGAAATAAGCGCTGACAATATCATATTTTGATAATTTTACTAATCTGATCTAAACTGTCACAACACTATTACCTCGACATGGGCTGATGAAAGCCTTTCATTTTAAAATAATTATTGTTGGCTGAGGAAAACATTATAACAATTATGTTATATGATTCGTAATTTCTGTTCTTCGTTATCTGTGAACTCCTCACTTTATTTATCATAACTCAATCACAGACACAACCAAAAATCAGTATCCGTACTGAAACTGTGTTACTGAATCAAAAGCTGATTTGTTGTTGCAGGTCTGTATATCCCTGTCGCGTTCCCCTCCAGGTAGGGGAATAGAAAGTGCACATCGCACAGAGACTACTGCACAATTTGCGCGACTGCACAATGTGCAGGGTTTTGGCATACCTGGTATAATTAGACTGTGGCCCAGTTGACATTCGCGAATTCGACGCTGACAGGTGGGGCGCCATGCCTCAGCATCTAGAGCCAGGTTACGCCCGCATACGAGTAACCTGATAAGCTCCGGAACCCGAAACACTTCCTATATCAGCATCGGAAACTGGTATTACCTGCCAGACATCACCCAAGTCTATTTCTAGTAATGCAGATTATAGATAAAATGACACAGATATGAAGAGTTCTGATGCAATCATAGAAGGAAACGGGAGTACCCGAGGAAAACCCTATCCAACATCTACTTTGTCCATAACAAATTCCATCACGACATATTCGGGCATCGAACCCAGGCCGCCCAAATGTTAAACCACCGAGCTAGTGCTTATTCCACAGATCCGGCAGGTTAATACAATATTTTAAACACAGTACCATTAATGGTCAGCACTGATATGAGATTATTGTATTCCAAAGTTCTAAGGAAGAACAGCAAATGAATGTGTATTGATTTGTTATCGCATTTTCGAGTTCAGTGCAGTTATTACTACTTTCAAATTTCCTGCTGAATTTCTTTCTAGAGCTTGACTTTTAGTATTACTTTACCTAATCGCGTACTACAAGACTTGTTAAATTTATATATTTCTGTGTTTAAATTTATTTGGTATAATATTTCCATTTTACATCGGTACAAAGTTTTGAGTCACATTCATATAATGTTTAAATTATTATTATTATTATTATTATTATTATTATTATTATTATTATTATTATTATTATTATTATTATTATTTGGAGAGGGATATGGATAAAATTTATTGTCCGACAGACAAGAATAAAGGAGAGCATATTAACATATTATGCAACGAGCTTATAATGATAGTAATTAAGACGCGAGTATGTTTATGAAACGAGCGTAAGCGAGTTTCATAATTTTCATACGAGCGTCGTAATTACCATTATAGGCAAGATGCACACGACTGTTTTTGTTAGACCATAATTAAATATCTAAGTTTTGAGATTGTATCTTACTTTGTGATAATGAAATGGTGAACATGTGTATATTTTCGGCGTATTCCCGATTATTGCAACAGATGGCATGAGTGTGAGTGTCTTTTGAGCGTGTTCCCGAGTAGTGCAATTGATGGCAGACGTGTACGCCGTAGTTTTTTTAATTTTTTGAAGGGCGTGAAGATTTTAACCTCAAAGCAACATACTTTAAAACACAAGAAATAAAGTCAATTTATTAGAATATTAAAATTAACATGAACATAATTTGTCTTATTTTAAATACATGCTGTTCATTATGCAGTTTGCGAAATTTATCAGGGGAATGACTCCCAGTGAAATATTTTAAGTTGGGTTATTGTTTATTTGAGTGATTCAATGAATGTCACTTTCAAAATTTACGCCTGCCATTTTGGATTGGTGCTCTCAAGGTTTGCGGGATATTACGCGTAGTCTACTGTAGGGGAGACTGTTGTACCTTTAGCATAGTGTACCTTTGAACATTTTTTGTTTTTTAATTTTTGCTGCTACCTAGAGGACTCAAAATGAAGTAGATTGTAGAGAAAGCCGCTAAGTACCTCTGATCGTAGTTTCAGTTTGATTTATTGCAAAGTGTGAGTTCCGTAGACAAAAGAAGTTTTTTTAGTACCAAAAGTAAACATTTCGTTCATTGATGTATGTTTTCTAACACAAAACCAGATTGTATTTGTTAATATCTTTCAAGTACGGTGTGTTCCCTATCATCTGGTGAGTAATAACATATTTTAATTTCCATGATTTATTTGACTCTCTTAGTTTTCGGAGTCATATTTGTTTAAACGTGCACCCTCTTGTACCTTTGAACACAGAACATCTTGTACTATGGAACATGTTCCAAATTACACGATACTATCGATGTTTCTTTTTCTTTTATTTTAAGGTCATGTCACGAAGTAAGTCTGGAATTAAAGAGGTCCCCAATTGATTCGGATGTCTTGAAGAAAGCTGTTGAAGCAGTTATTGCTCCTCCAGGAAATAAAATCTCAATCAGAGAAGCCTGCTCTGGTTTATGATTGCAAATATACATTTTAAATATGATTGTCAGTTTTTACAGCTATATTCCCACCTATATTCCATGTGTTCCAACTTACAAGAGTGTATGTTCCAAGGTACATGAACCTGTTGTACCTTTGAACACATTACATATCCCTTCATTTTATTTTTTCCATCCTTAATAGATCTGTAAAACAGGAAAATACATACAGGAATTTGTAAAGGAATCTGCAATAATTATTTCAAGCATTTCTTCATTTAAAAAATTTCATTTCCCAAAATTAAAAAAATAAAATGTGAAAAGTGTTTAAAGGTACAACAGTCTCCCCTACTGATGAATATCGCATATTCTTATTTGGTAATCGATAGTTGCAATAACATAATGAACAGCAGTACTTTAATGTACGTCACTAAGATACACTTACGCCACATGTAATGAGCGTATTTTAGTATGATCGAGCGAAAAAAATAAACTGCAATCGTTGTAATCATGAGCTCCGAAAAAATGTAGGCCTACTAACATTGTAAAACAAAAAATATTATCATTATGATGATGATTATTATTATTATTATTATTATTATTATTATTATTATTATTATTTTACTTACATTTCAGAAAATATTTCATGATACTGTACAAGAAAGCAAATGGGTCCACGAAGAGTTCTCCTTATATTCTGGGAACTCAGCAACACAGTTTATTGCTGTCACAAAAGCTCGTAATGGTCAATAAACACATTTCGCTAAGTGCATGCCATGAAGCTGACAATGTGGTTTCCCCTTCCTCAGCATTCTGACCACTGATATCTTCAAGAGAAAACAGCAATATAAGATTTAGTAATGCTTTTATTGCGTCCAGACAGATAGTCTGTGGTGAAAAGTGTAAGAAATGGAGACCGTAGTCATGGCGAAGTGGCGGCTTTCACTTTGCATTAACTACATAATTTTAGTACTCTGAGTCTATAACAAGATCACGTGTCCAATATAAAGCAAGATATTTGTGGATAACGAATTGCTCAGAAGAGACATTTTATTTCCTTCTCCATATTCTGAAGATTCTGCAGTTATACTGTTATTCATCAGTTTCAATTGTGGAATTCAATGTAAAGATCAGCCATTACGTTATTGAAGGAATTAATTTAATATTCATTCTTGAATTAATATCGATATATTAATTGTTGACGCCTAGGTTTGGATGATATTGACAATTAGGATATCTGAAATATCTGTGAAAGAAACTTATTTCCTTCCTATTCGATTCTCTCTTTTTCGTTATAATAAGAAAATTTAATAATACAATAAATATTATTATTATTATTATTATTATTATTATTATTATTCATACAGTTCTGCCAAAGGACAGCTCTTTCACTGCAAACCCAGCTTTCTCCAATCTTTCCTTTTTTCTGCCTTCCTCTTAGTCTCCGCATACGATCCATATATTTTAATATCGTCTATAATCTGATATCTTCCTCTGCCCCGAACTCTTCTCCCGTTCGCCATTCCTTCCAGTGCATCCTTCAGTAGGCAGTTTCTTCTCAGCCAGTGACTCAACCCTTTCTTTTCTTCTTCCTAATCAGTTTCAGCATCATTCAATCTTCACCCCCTCTTTCCAACACAACTTCATTTCTTATTCTGTCTGTCCACTTCACACGTTCCATCCTTCTCCATATCCACATATCAAATGCATCTATTCGCTTCTTTTCACTTCGTCGTAATGTCCACATTGCTGCCCATACAATGCCTCACTCTCCAAACTTCTCTAGTCTCTTCCTTAGTTCTTTTTTCAAAGATCCGCAGAAGATGCTCCTTTTTCTGTTCAAAATTTCTTGGCCATTGCTATCCTCCTTTAGGCCTATTATTATTATTACTTACTTACTTACTTACAAATGGCGTTTAAGGAACCCGAAGGTTCATTGCCGCCCTCACATAAGCCCGCCATCGGTCCCTATCCTGTGCAAGTCTCTATCATCACACCCCACCTCCCTCAAATCCATTTTAATATTATCCTCTCATCTACGTCTCGGCGTCCCCAAAGGTCTTTTTCCCTCCGGTCTCCCAACTAACACTCTATATGCATTTCTGGATTCGCCCATACGTGCTACATGTCCTGCCCATCTCAAACGTCTGGATTTAATGTTCCTAATTATGTCAGGTGAAGAATACAATGCGTGCAGTTCTGTGTTGTGTAACTTTCTCCATTCTCCTGTAACTTCATCCCTCTTAGCCCCAAATATTTTCCTAAGCACCTTATTCTCAAACACCCTTAACCTATGTTCCTCTCTCAGAGTGAGAGTCCAGGTTTCACAACCATACAGAAGAACCGGTAATATAACTGTTTTATAAATTCTAACTTTAAGATTTTTGGACAGCAGACTGGATGATAAGAGCTTCTCAACCGAATAATAACACGCATTTCCCATATTTATTCTGCGTTTAATTTCCTCCCGAGTGTCATTTATATTTGTTACTGTTGCTCCAAAATATTTGAATTTTTCCACCTCTTCGAAGGATAAATCTCCAAGTTTTATATTTCCATTTCGTACAATATTCTGGTCACGAGACATAATCATATACTTCGTCTTTTCGGGATTTACTTCCAAACCGATCGCTTTACTTGCTTCAAGTAAAATTTCCGTGTTTTCCTAATCGTTTGTGTATTTTCTCCTAACATATTCACGTCATCTGCATAGACAAGAAGCTGATGTAACCCGTTCAATTCCAAACCCTGCCTGTTATCCTGAACTTTCCTAATGGCATATTCTAGAGCGAAGTTAAAAAGTAAAGGTGATAGTGCATCTGCCTGCTTTAGCCCGCAGTGGATTGGAAAATTATCAGATAGAAACTGACCTATACGGACTCTGCTGTATGTTTCACTGAGACACATTTTAATTAATCGAACTAGTTTCTTGGGAATACCAAATTCAATAAGAATATCATATAATACTTCCCTATTAACCGAGTCATATGCCTTTTGAAATCTATGAATAACTGATGTACTGTACCCTTATACTCCCATTTTTTCTACATTATCTGTCGAATAGAAAAATCTGATCAATACTCGATCTATTACGCCGAAAACCGCACTGATGATCCCCAATAATTTCATCTACGTACGGAGTTAATCTTCTCAAAAGAATATTAGACAAAATTTTGTACGACGTCAATAAAAGTAATATTCCTCGAAAGTTACCACAGTTGGTTTTGTCCCCCTTTTTAAAAATAGGTACAATTATGGACTCCTTCCATTGTTCTGGTACAATTTCCTTTTCCCAAATAGCAAGTACAAGTTTATAAATTTCGCTATATAATGCACTTCCACCGTCTTGTATTAATTCTGCTGGAATTTGATTGATACCTGGAGACTTGTACTTTTTCAGATTTTCTATCGCAATTTCGACTTCTGAAAGCGTGGGTTCGGGTATAAATAGCTCAGCAGTTTGTATTTCAATTTCGTCCCGATCATTTCTATTTGGCCTATGTACATTTAGTAGTTGCGCAAAATAGTTTTTCCATCTGTTTAGGATTGATGGAGAGTCTGCAAGCAAGTCACCATTCTCATCCTTGATCACGTTTACCCTTGGCTGATATCTGTTCTTAAATTCCTTTATACCCTTATATAAATCTCCAATGTTTTTATTCTTACTATTTGTTTCTACCTCATTCAGTTTTTCCTTCAAGTAACCTCTCTTTTTATTCCTAATTATTATTATTATTATTATTATTATTATTATTATTATTATTATTATTATTATTGTTATTTAATAACAACAATATTTCTTTATTATCTATCATGATTTTTGTTATAATTATTAATACAATTATTATCATCATCATCATTATCAGCTGACTTGGTAGACCGTTTCATCTTCAAGGAAAGATTATGAAAGAAAACTTAAATGGCTTCCCTCATAATCTAATGTCTATATGTTTACGGAATTTAATTGGACATTTTTTCCATTTATATTCTGGTAGCATTGAACTTGAAAATTACATATTTTATTTAATAAATTGAAAAGGATTAATTTTTAATACCGTTTAGAGTTTTTAAAATTAATTTTCTACTCTAATATCTCATTTTCCATCGTACTTTTCTTCTTCGTTTAATTATTTCATTATTTCGTACACTCAAGTACATTAATTGTCGGCCGGTACAAACAAATTCTATCTACCTCACTCTCTCCCCAGTAGCGTTCAAAAATACCTGATCTGGACTAATCGATAGTGGTCGATAATTTGTTCCTGTAAGTGTGGCCTCTTTGGTTATTACTTCTATGAATAGATGGCGAAGATAACAATTAGTGTCCCCATTAGTACCTACATAAATATAACCGTATTTGAAATTCAAAATCTCATCGCAATGAACCTCTTCATGAACCTCCCAACCAAGGTGTCTTAGGATATCTGCAATACTTGTCCTCACTCTATGATGTCTGTTGTTTCGTAGCAGCTCGCTTTTCCTGCAGAATCCCAATACGTGACCAATAGTTTCTGTCTCGTTGCATAGGATCTTAGCGAATTACCTTCTTATAAAAATGATAGTGAAGACTGTAATAAGAACCAAGTTTGGGCATGTGAGTTGGTGTAAAATACGCAATATAAGAAAAAGACAGTTTTAATTTGTCTTCTGATTTCTTCCATGCAATCATAATGATTTGTATCTGAGTGAATTATTTGACAAAATCTGGATTATGATTTTATGCTTTTTACAGAATATATGGCGCACAAAGATATTGTAAAGGTTTATTAGTGTTTCTAGCAAATTTATGGCATCTGTTTCTTTTAAGCTAACCATGAAATACTTATTTTAAGAACCTGAAGTAACGCATCGCGTGATTCGAAGCTTTCTGAGTGCACTATTTTAGGGAGATGTCTTATATTAAATTTGTCGACTACAGCTTTAGAAGAAAGAACTGAGGTATTTTGTATCATCACTGAAAAAAGTGAATTTCAATGCTCTGACACGTCAGAGGACTGGCCTCTAGCCAAGATGAAAGGAGGGATCGTGTCAAGAACACGCGGGGGTTCCGAAACTCTTGACAGTCGCAACGAGACACTTGTAACTTGTAAAGCACGCCTGTCAATCTCTGATGAAATGGAGAAGATGAACCCTTCAGACATCATGTTCTTGAAATAGCTTGACAAGTGAAGACTTTCGCCTTCAATTCAATGAACAACTTGGGATTAATATCGATTATTTTCTTCTTGTACGTAAGATTATAATATTAGATAATAGGTAACAGTTGACAAGGTTGAAAAGACTGCTGGATGAAGCGAAAATAAATATACAGGATCTTTCCGAGGTGGTGTTACAAACTTTAGGGATGGTGGGGAAGGGCACATATATCAATTTGAGATAGGAAACCATGGTCCGGAAATGACTGAGTCGAAAGTTATAAGCAAAAATAGTTGTGTGGAAATGGAATTGTAATTTGGCATCACGTGCCCCCTTTCCCTTAACTTTTGGATCAGTCGTGGAAAAATCGTATGGACCGGATGTCTCCTACGTGGGTACTTGTCCCGATACAATCTGTGAGCTTGTCTACTATTCCCATTGGCTCATCCGAATTCGAAAATCAGGTCTGCTTATTCCGCTCTCATGTACTCCTCCATTTCACTAGGACTGATCGACTGGACACTGCAAATTGTACACAAACACTGCTGTCTACAGACGTGCATATCAGGACCGACCATGTCCGTTACACATTACGCTATCTGCATTGCTTTAGTGTAGTTTCCTGTCCCCACCCCTGAGACAGCGCACTGAATGGAATACTGTAAGTAGACAACGTAAACAACGTCAGATGAATACAGTATGTGTAAGATGTACAGATAAATAAACGTAAATAAGGTTTATAGAGGAATGACATTATTTCATTTCCACAGAACTATTTTTGCATGTAACTTTCGACTCGGTCATTTCCGGGCCAGGGTTCTTATCTCAAATTGATACATATGCCCTTCGCCATCATCCCTGAAAGTTTGTAACACCACCTTATAAACACCCTGTATATAGGGGAGACTCGGCTAATTCCGCAATATTAAGAAGTAGATCTATCATATTTTTATTAAAATATTTGTTGAAAAATATTATCAAGGCATGTAGACATGGACGAAACCTTTCATTACCAAATGAGCTAAAGAGACCTATTAAAATGCAAATATATTTAGTTATACATACATTACAGTTGAAAAAGAACAATTCGAGTAGTTTCGCAATAGTGCGGATAAATCCGCAATAGGACTTGGCTAATTCCGCAGTCGTAAATAATTATGAAAAACATTATGAAAGTAACATAAAAGGAACAATTTAGCCTATATGTAACAATGCTCACTTTCTACACAGCTGTGTAGCAAAACACGAAAAACAGCCAACTTTCGATTTTCACTGTATTGCCGACAGAGGTGTCCTTGATTTTTTTCTGTAGCAATGCAGAGTACATGCCTCCTGTTGACAGCCTCTCAAAACTTACGTTCACGCTATTGTAAAGGAGCAGCAAAATCATATATGCACTACTGCGAAATTAGCCAAGTTTCCCCTATGTGCAAAAATTATTCCTAGACTTCCAAAAGCTTCCTTTTTACCTCTCTCATGGCAAATGATATAGCATACAAATCAAACTAACAATTACACTACCAACTAATCTAATAGAAATCCAAATATAATTAAGTACAGAAAAATTAATTAAAATTACAAATACGTGCAATAAACCATATCCCCGTCCCTTTTAACTGTGTGTTTTCTGCCCAAGGGAAGATATTTTACTGCAAACACAGCATTCTCCAATATTTCCTATTTTCTTCCTTCTTCTTAGTCTTGCGTATGATCTGTGTATCTTAATTTTGTATATCATCTGATATCTTCTTCTGCCCCGAACTTTTCTTCCGTTCACCATTCCTTCCAGTGCGTCCTTCAGCAGACAGTTTCTTCTCAGCCAGTGACCCAACCAATTCCTTTTCCTCTTCCTGATCAGTTTCAGTATCATTCTTTCTATACCCACTTTTTGTAGCGCAGCTTTATTTCTTATTCTGTCTGTCCATTTCACACGCTCCATCCTTCTCCATATCCACAATTCAAATGTTTCGAGTCGTGTCTCTTCATTTCGTCGTAATGTCCATGTTTCTGTCCCATACAATGCCACATTCGACACAAAAAGCACTTCACTTGTCTTTTCCTTTGTTCTTTCTCCAAAGGTCCGCACAAGATCATCCTCCTTCTATTAAAAGCTTTCTTTGCCCTTGCTATTCTTGTTTTGATTTCCTGTTGCTGCTTATAGTATACCCCAAGTATTTGAATCTGTACATTGTCTCTACTGCCTCATCTTCATTTTTCTTCAGATAACCATAGTCTTCGTCTTTTTGTAACATTGAAAAATTCTCTTTCGTAAGGAAAAGCTGCATTTGTTCAGATTAAATTTCTGCACATTTAAATGACAAAACTAAAATTCTTTCAATAATTTATTATTACATTACACTGATGTCTTAATTTACTGAGCATATTGGAAATTAAATAAATGGCTTTTATAAAACACGCTATGAAATGTTTCATATTAAAGAGTTTTTATCTCGGTCAGGAAGCAAAAACTATCAAAATTGTATTATTGTAATGTACTGAAGCACGTATGATATTTCCCTAAAGGAATTTCGCATTATCATATGATGAAGGATGGGTGGAGCGGAAAAGAATTCTCTCCTGCACCAGGACTCGAACCCGGGTTTTCAGCTCTACGTGCTGACGCTTTATCCACTAAGCCATACTGGACCCCAGTTCCGATGCCGGATTGAATCATCTCAGTTTAAGTACCACCTCTAGTTTTCCTTTAGTGGCCAAATCTCATGCACGTAGAGCTGAAAACCCGGGTTGGAGTCCTGGTGCCGAAGGGGACTTTTTTCCGCTCCACCCATCCGCACATATGATAATGCAGAATTCCTGCACGGAAATATCATACGTACTTTGGTACATCACAGTAATATGATATGCCTAAATAAACACTTAGTCATTTAAGACGGCACTTATTTCGTCGGATTCCGGTCATTTAGACACTCTAATGAGCGCACCTCTGCACATAGTGTGTTGGGCATTGTACCACTGTCACACATCTGTAACACAGTCCATGAGGGTTGGCCTCTAAACGGAAACTAAGAGGTAGAACTTAAACTGAGGGGATTCAATCCGGCATCGGAACTGGAATCCGGTGTGGCTTAGTGGATAAAGCGTCAGCACGTAGAGCTGAAAACCTGGGTTCGAGTCCCTGTGCTGGAGAGAAGTTTTCTCCGCTCCACCCATCCTTCATCATATCAAGATTGTATTAAACATTTTTTTTTTTTAAACATCTCAAAGAATAACCTGCTAAAATTATTGGAACTACTTAGATGCATCTGTAAATTTGCGTTTTCCATTAGTATGGCACTGTCTGTTTCCACTCCATTATATTTAATATTTGATCATTGGAATAAATATTTATTCCCCATGAAATTGCTATTTAAAACAATGTCGAATTTCACATTTAATACGAATTTTCGAAGATAACATTTAGATAATTCGAAGCGAGGTCTTCATTGATTTAAAGGAAAAGTTTCCAATAACTGTTTTCTGTAAATCAATGCATTCCCTCTTAATTAACCCAACATTCAGATATTTATTTTAATAATGATAATAATAATAATGATAATAATGCTATTATTATTATTATTATTATTATTATTATTATTATTAATATATTCCTTTTACCAGAAGATTTTTTAAATTGTTTTATTGACTTTCTTCTTATTCATTCCCTATACAAGGTTTTACCATTTATTCCATATTCATATATATTATTATTATTATTATTATTATTATTATTATTATTATTATTATTATTATACGGAAATTTGAGTTACAAAATTAATGTACTTTCTTTTTGTTATTAATGCTTTTTAAGCAGTTTTAATAAAATCGGCTAGTAACACTGTAAATTCTTAAAAATGCTTATTTCATTTTTCGTTAACAGTTAAACACACTTGCGTACGAAATCTATACAATTACTGTACCCCTTTCCACCCTCGTCCTGCGAAACTTTTTTACATTGTCGCGCGCAACGACCTAATAAATTAAAGGCAGTCTGTATCCACACCATTACGTTCATGCCTTTTCATTCTTATTTTACAATATAATGGTTCTGGCTCAATTCTCTTCTGGTATAACTGTGGAACAGAGAGAGAACTGGCGGCGGGGGCGGAAGCACTGGGATAGAATGAAGGAAAAAATACTTATATGCATTAGAGTAGGCCGTGAAAGAACATTCGCCAGAAGGGAGTCGAGTCTCTTTACAGAATTGCTACAACTTTAAAATGTGAACGTGAGGGACCTACGAATTGCATTATTATGGGACATTAAATCCATGAGGCCCCCAACCCTTCCATTCCCCTTCACCAGCCCTGTTTCGGGGTGTAGTATTTGTCAGAAAACCTAGAATTATTTCTCTACTTACCTAATACTAAAATATTACAACAGACCACAATGTTTTAATGTTGAATTTCATTATTCTAACAATGCACAATATACTTTATTCTGTGTTTTTATTATTATGGTGTTAGTTCTCTCACTAGACCTTCCCCTTCATCCGCCGAACTCATCCCTATTGCCCTCTCTGCGTTCTCTTCTTCTGGTAGCGTTGTAGTCAACGATGTGTACACAGAAATAAATATTGCGCACTGGACCAAAAACTGGAAACTCACAACTGTCTACGACGAAAATAACATTTCTGCTTTTGTTGCTCAAAACCAACAATTTGGTTCAGAACTTTGGAGAAAGCAAACTGGTACAATTTGATGGTGATGGTTATAGTGATGGTGACGATGTTAGTGATAAAGAAGAGAAGAAAGGAGGAGAGATGGGCGAAGAAAACAACATAAATTGTATTGTATCTCCACAGACATCATCACATTAACACTTAAAAGGTCAGATTTTGCACTCAGGATCAAAATACTAAAGACGACATTTCTAATTTTATTGTATTGTAATATTGTGCGATTACAACAACAATAATAATAATAATAATAATAATAATAATAATAATTAATAATGGCTTTATTTAACCTGGCAGATTTAAGGCCGTAAGGCCTTCTCTTACACTCAACCAGGATTAAAACTTGCTTACATAGTTGAACATAAAACAGGATCGGAATTAAGTAATTACATACTGATACAATTTAGGTACATAATGAGATCAAAAGAGGTAGTTACATAAAAATTTACCGCATAAAATAAAAATAAACATAGTGGAATACATATTAATATTAATGTTGTTAGAATCAAATACGAATCACATAAAAACAGAAGCCGATAATTCAATGAAAAATGTAAGTAAAATAAAAATAAACACATTAGTATACATATTAGTATAGATTACAATTAAGTTGGTTTTACATAATTAAACCAGAAACCGACAATTGAATAAAATGTACACAAAAATAGATTAATAATAAAAAACAATACAGTGGGATACATATTGGCGTTAAGTGATAAATAAACACGATTTAGATAATGAAAATAATAAAAAAAAAAGAATAAAAATAAATACAGATTTGGAACAATTGAATAAAATTCCATTAAATATTTGCAACATATTGGCGTTAGGTCGATTTGGCAACTCATCATTAAAAGATATTTTTCTAAGAAATTTTTCTAATTTACATTTACATTTAAAAGAAATTAAAGTTCGGCAGCCCTTGACTTTAGGTGGCAGAGAATTCCAGTGACGAGAAGTAGCAACAGTGAAATATGAAGAATAAAGAGATGATGTGTGGAGTGATATTTCTAATAATAGTAATAATAATAATAAATAATAATAATAATAATATACGAATATGGAATAAATGGTAAAACCTTGTATAGGGAATGAATAAGAAGAGACTCAATAAAACAATTTTAAAATACAAATCTTCTGGTGAAAGCAATATGCAGAGTGAATGAAAAGTCTGAAACATATAAATATCTTCCATATGCGTGACTAATGATTACTATAGGTGTTACCAGTATTTGCAAAAAAGATCTAACTCTCTACCAGTGACAAATTCGATTCTATCCCTCAGCTATCTCAAAAGCCGCCATTTTGGATGCAACTTTGAAATTTTAAATGTAAAGGGGGGTAATGTAGGTACTCAAAATCATGTGAAATTTTCTCACAATATGATAACACGCTAGAAATGCCACTGCACAAAAAAAAATGCAAATGTGTTCCACTGTATTTATTTTTATTTTCTTTTATTTTTATTTATTTTTTTTTGTTATGTAAATCGTGTTTATTTATCACAATGGAGCAATCTGTTTTGAGATATCTCTAATCGTTTTCAAGTTATTTAAAGATAACTGTCATAATGATACAAACATTAGTTACTGCATCTACAGATATTTCGTAACATGTTACAGTACTAAGGAGGCTTTGGAAAAGTTACTTTTATGCAATTCTGGTAATTAACTTTTCCCGCTTTACTGTTTGGTTAACCTGTGACAGTTTCAATGCATTGTTGTGATTATTTGAAGCTTCCCTACGACAAATTTCTTGATTTTCGTGATGGCATTATCGAAAGAGGAAAGAATTGATATATTTCTTCATTCTGGTAGGTTAATCCAAAGAAATGTTGCAGCAGACTGGACGAACATTTCCCTGGACATTGGATTGGTCGGCGTGGACCAGTAGAATGGCCGGCCAGGTCTCCAGATTTAACACCCCTTGATTTTTTGGGAGGTTTACATAAAGAGCTTGGTATATGAAGGGAAAATTAATAAAAATAGTAGTAGTATTAGTAGTATTTATTTAGTAGTTACTTATTTAACCTGGTAGAGAGAGAATATAAAAAAACAAAGCCGGTAACAGAAGAAGTGAAAATACTCTGTAATCAATAGTATGCCTCCGCAATTACAATCGTCAAACCAGTAAAATTCGCTGTCCATTGCACTTTTCATCAAGCTTTAAAATAACTGTATCTGCCGTTGGACGCTAAAATACAGAAGAATCAATGCTACCATAATACCCGAAAATTCATTTAATTAACGGAAGCAATAGTGGCCGAATGGAAGGACATATGCTTTATATAGACGTTTACTGCATCTGATACATACTCGAAATTGAAATTCTTACAGTATCCAGTCCAGGCGAATAGAGGTAATTATTTCAGTGAAAGACGGGAAGCAAGTCGTACACTTAGAAACAAAAGAGAGAGATTACTTGAATGAAAAACTGAATGAGGTAGAAACAAATAGCAAGAAGAGATTTATATAAGAGTATAAAGGAATTTAAGAAAGGATATCAGGCAAGGGTAAACATGATCAAGGATGGGAATGGTAACTTGCTTGCAGACTCTCATTCCATCCTGAACAGGTGGATTTTTTTTTTGTTTTAGTAGGTTATTTTACGACGCTTTATCAACACCTTTGGTTATTCAGAGTCTGAATGAGATGAAGGTGATAATACCGGTGAAATGAGTCCGGGGTCCAGCACCGAAACTTACCCAGCATTTGCTCATATTGGGTTGAGGGAAAACCCCGGAAAAAACTCAACCAGGTAACTTGCCCCGACCGGGAATCGAACCCGGGCAACCTGGTTTCGCGGCCAGACGCGCTGACCGTTACTCCACAGGTGTGGACTGAACAGGTGGAATAAACTATCTTGGGCAACTACTAAATGTACATAGGCCAAATAGAAGCGATCGGGACGAAATTGGAATACAAAGTGCTGAGCCATTTATACCCGAACACATACTTTCTGAAGTCGAAATTGCGATAGGAAAATTGAAAGAAAAAATTCAAGTCTCAGGTACCGATCAAATTCCAACAGAATTAATACAAGAGGGTATTTATAAGCTTGTACTTGCTAGTTCGATAAAGGAAATTGTACCAGAACTACACAAGGAGTCCATAATTGTGTCATATCTTTAAAAAGGGGACAAGACTAACTGTAGTAACTTTCGAGGAATATCAGTTTCATTGGCGTCATACAAAATTTTGTCCAATATTCTTTTGAGTAGATTAACTCCATATATTGATGAAATTATCAGGGATCATCAATGTGGTTTTAGGCTTAATAGATCGACTATTGATCAGATTTTTTGTATTCGATAGATAGTGGAGAAAAAATGGTTATTCGTAGATTTCAAAAAGGCATATGACTCGGTTAAGAGAGACGTTTAATAAGAATAAATTCCTAATTAAGTAATCCCCAAGGCACAGAAATCTGTAATCTTGCAAATCAGTAGAACTTTTCGCATTGCTTTCCTATTCTTAGTCTTTGTTAACTATAGACTTTTGGCCTCACTAATAATTTAGAACGTCAGAGACTCAGAGGTCCAGTTTTTCCTCGAACATGCCTGGTAGCCTTCCTTTCCTGGAGAATTATTATTATTTCTAGTTTTTACTAGCTTGTTCAGTAATATCGGTATTTATGGATATCCATTCACGTCTTCGTACTTCAACCTACTTCGAAATAAAGAGAAATAACAGATGGCTTCTTAAGTTCTAAATTATTTATTATTATTATCTTTTTAACTGCGTTGCATATATTATTTCGTTCGGAACCTAGGATCTGGTGAACCGATGTACACTATTACATCCATTCTGGACCTGTAGACTGTAATGACGAGCGGCAAAACCCTACTGTGAGCATGGTTAGATCATCATGGGGCTTCGTCCTGACACAGAATACACCCAGGAAAACGTATTCATACAA
Organism: Periplaneta americana; assembly: GCA_025594305.2. NCBI lineage: Eukaryota > Metazoa > Arthropoda > Insecta > Blattodea > Blattidae > Periplaneta > Periplaneta americana. The sequence continues at coordinate 48,516,140 of JAJSOF020000005.1, forward strand.
AGCCAAACACACACGTCTCTAATGGGATTCGAACCCACGAATCCATTGTTTGCTCGGACTAAGCTGCTCTGGTTATATGTCGCGTGTCCACAACAATGACCAGATACTAGGCCTAACTATGTTGCACTAACTGCAGCAAATAATGTAGAGACTGTTGACAATTAAAATATGTACATGTGTAATATCAGATATAATAATGATAATAAAAATTAATTAAGCATTGCTAAGTATACAAAAAGAAGGTCCAGGGTTTTTTAAGAGAACAACAACAACAACAACAATAATAATAATAATAATAATAATAAGGGAAATTTAATAATAATAATAATAATAATAATAATAATAATCTTAAACGCTGTGACTAAAATTCACAATGAAAATTAAACATAACGTAAGCGTTAACTTAAGAATATAAACGTTACGGTAAAATCAAGATCATTCACGATGGTAACATAAACATAACAGCAAACATACTTGGTAACCATGGAAACATAACAACGACGCCATTTCCTCATATTCTGTCGTATACTTCAGCGCTCCACGATTGTGTTCTGTTTGCAAATCACGTAAGCATAAGCATGAAAGTTTGGAGTTTGCAAACTTTAATGTTAACGTCTTACGGTAATGTTTATGTCAATGCTTATGTGAATGATCCCATTTGGTAGCTTGGGAGAAAACTTCTGTGTTTATGTTACTGTTATGTTTAATCTTCATTGTGAATGGACCTTAAGTCTCTCTGAGTTTATCTTCCCAGCTGTGTTAAGATCTGTTGTTAGAATATTTTATATCTTTCCGCAGAATATGTTTCTGCCAATCTCACTCCATCTGAAAATTCTAGGGCGTTCTAAAAGTAATGGCAACAGTGCTGTAAATCACCGCTCCTAGTGGTGATTATTACAAGCTTATAGCTTGTTACAGGTAAGCCATCGTTATATAAATAATCCATATTGAATTTCTCCAAATACAATATAACTCAATCCGGGATAATTGGAGATCATGTAGTCCGAATTAAAGAAATTTCGGATTAAGTGAAATAACCTAATATAACAGTAGAAAATGGATTAAGACTCCGTTTATAGCAACAAAACAGTACATAAAGAGCTGTACATGAAGTTGAGTAAATTACTGAAATCTTCTAGTACAGGGATACAGAACTGGCAAGAGAGGGATGGAAAGCATGGGAAAAGCGTTGGTTCCGCGTCCACAATCCACTGGCATTGAATGACGTCTCTGTGACCCGTACGCAATCACATAACACAGACACTGATTACAAATCCCCTCCCTTACCAAGCCAATGACACGGGAGTGAAAGGAAGGGATGAGTCACGTATTCCGCCTTATGACGTAGCCACAAATGGCGCCCATTTCTGCAAGCCTTTTCTAGTGATAATGGTGATGAGATATTCGATTCAGACTGGTGATTAGGTTATTATTAAAGAAAATATACCCCAAAGAATCCCAACAGAATATGGACAAGTATTTTAAACAAATTTATGCAGCAACGTTTTGAGCAATGCAGAGCCTGGTACTTGGGGCCTATCATCATAATTATCAAATACGTATTGTAATGCAATTTTGGCTGTCCGAGTTAAGGGAAATTCGAATTATTGAGGTCCGTAATATCGAGGATTTACTGTTCTAAATACGAAGGTGCGGACATAAGTCATGGCAACTATTTTTTTTAATAATGTGAACGCGGTTCGAAATTTTGAAATGTGCAAACTAAAAGGCAATGTTCGTGTGTTAATGACGTATACCGCAGGCACGGGCTCGGTAGGGGAAGTAGAGATGAGACAGTAAGAGTGGGGTGCTTGAAAACAGGTTTGACAGAAACAGAAACAAACTACAAGGAATTACAATAACAAGTAGTGGTAGGTCGTACTGTAATACCGCTCATCTATTTTTTTTATTTTATTGGGTTTTTTACGACGTTGTTTCAACATCTAGGTTATTTAGCGTCTGAATGAAATGAAGGTGATAATGCCGGTGAAATGAGTCCGGGGTCCAGCACCGAAAGTTACCCAGCATTTGCTCGTATTGGGTTGAGGGAAAACCCCGGAAAAAACCTCAACCAGGTAACTTGCCCCGACCGGGATTCGAACCTGGGCCACTTGGTTTCGCAGCCAGACGCGCTGACCGTTACTCCACAGGTGTGGACCCGCTCATCTATCTGTCTGTCTGTCTGTCTGTCTCTCTATCTATCTATCTATCTATCTATCTATCTATCTATCTATCTATCTATCTATCTATCTATCTATCTATCTATCTATCTATCTATCTATCTATCTATCTATCTATCTATCTATCTATCTATAATATCTATCTATCTATCTATCTATCTATCAACTATCTATCTATCTATCTATCTATGATATCTATCGGAGTATCTATCTATCTATCTATCTATCTATCTATCTATCTATCTATCTATCTATCTATCTATCTATCTATCTATCTATCTATCTATCTATCTATCTATCTATCTATCTATCTATCTATCTATCTATCTATCTATCTATCTATCTATCTATCTATCTATCTATCTATCTATCTATCTATCTATCTATCTATCTATCTATCTATCTATCTATCTATCTATCTATCTATCTATCTATCTATCTATCTATCTATCTATCTATCTATCTATCCATCCATCCATCCATCCATCCATCCATCTATCTGTCCTTCGTTCCGGGTTAATCATGACACATTAATACATCTTGTTTGAAACATAAATAAATAGTGGCATATTATATATAGCAGAATAATTATACAGTATGTTTGAATTATTTGAAATTTAATTTTTAATTATAGTACAACACAATACAATAGAACTTTTAAATTAAACCACTTACCAAATGTAATAATTCAATTAAATGTTTTAGCTGCTGCAATACAATATTCAACTATATGAATGTAAAACTTCTTGAAAACAATTTTTGCATTAAATAAATTACTAATCATTTGCTTTTATGAAGTTTACCTTTTTAGCTGTAATGATGTACAGAGTATTAGTATTATGAAAAGCAGATTAACGTTTACTCTGAATTATTAAGGCGATTCTTGGGGTAAAATTGATGTCCCCAATCGCAGAACCGAATTCAAGTTTCTGTTGCTTGTGTTTGGTCTTACAGAAGATTTCGTGACGTTCATGTCATAGAAGAATTTCTCGTAAACGTACGTAAATCCAAATATTGCCATTAACCTGGCTCCAAAATCATTTATCAGTGGGTATTTATCTTTGATAAATTTCTGAATAAATCTTTTCCCTTAAGAGACAAATATTCATTCCTGATGTGCAGGTCATGTTGAAATTCAATTACTTTCATTTGTAACTCAAGAGGAACCTCAATATTTCCTACTGCAAACTAATTTTTTTTTCTAAATTTGTGACATCTTGGAAACTTTTTAAAAATTGATTTTTGTAACTTTTCAAGGACATTACCATATTCTTTACGTTTGTCAACAGAAATATGTGACAAACTTACAGAGATGGAAAATGAAACAGTTCGTTGCGACTCCTTTGTTCTGTCACCTGATACGATACACACCCCACTGTCCTCTGTCCAGCAGGTAGCGAGTGCTTGGTGGGGGAATGGTAATACGTCATGCTGTGACGTTTTTGGCTATTTTAGCCAATCGCAATGAAATATCACAACTGCTTGTGCAATATACACGTTTAAAACATGGAATTCACCGCCCAAGTCGAACCTTTGAGAAAGATCTACACATATCAGTATTATGAAGCTTAAAATGAGGAACATCACTACATGTTCTTAGTTTTCATAATTTTATGTATCATTGCAATGCAATCACAGTTTTAATTTTACGCACATAAGTCTGTACATTATTTTATACATATTAATTTTTAAACAGTTCATTTCATTAAATTATCATTGTATTTTACTACAGAGACTAATAATGAGATATTATACACAGAGCCTGATGATGCCCGAAGGGCGAAAACGTTCGTAATCTTCATTGTACAGAACATAATGACTACATATATGAATAAGTGTCATTAGTTTTAGTAATATTGATTTGTCATATGACTGAATAAACAAACCATTTTATATTGTATTATATTGTATTATTTTAGCCAAGTTTGCCCGTCCCTGGTGTAGGATATGGTAGGAATTAGACATCCATATACGACACAGCGTCATGCTACTTGAAAGGGCAGAAGACTCAAAATGTCAGATGTAGCACTCAGGAATTAAATATTGAAGACGACATTTCTAATTTTATTGTATTGTAATATTGTGCGAATACAACATTGATAAAAATAGTGGTAGTTAGTATTTATTTATTTATTTAACCTGGTAGAGAAATAATAAGATTTTTTGTATTCGACAGATATTGCTGAAAAAATGGGAGTATAAGGGTATAGTACATTAGTTATTCATGGATTTCAAAAAGGCATTTGACTCGGTTAAGATAGAAGATTTATATAACATTCTTATTGAATTTGGTATTCCCAAGAAACTAGTTCGATTAATTAAAATATCTTAGTGAAACTTACAGCAGAGTCCGTATAGGCCAGGTTCTATCTGATGTTTTCCCAATTCACTGTGGACCAGAGCAAGAAGATACATTATCACCTTTACTTTTTAACTTCCCTCTAGAATGTGTCATTAAGAAAGTCCAGGATAACAGAGAGGGTTTGGAATTGAACGGGTTTCATCAGCTTCTTGTCTATGAGGATGACGTGAATATGTTAGGAGAAAATCCACAAACGATTAAGGAAAACACGGAAATTTTACTTGAAGAAAGTAAAGCGGTAGGCTTGGAAGTAAATCCTGAAAAGACAAAGTATATGATTATGTCTCGTGACCAGAATAGTCTATGAAATGGAAATTTAAAAATTGGAGATTTATCCTTCGAAGAGGTTGAAAAATTCAAATATCTTGGAGCAAGTGTGACAGAAATAAATGACACTCGGGAGGAAATTAAACGCAGAATAAATATGGGAAATTTCTGTTATTATTTGGTTGAGAAGCTTTTGTCGTCTAGTGTGCTGTCAAAAAATCTGAAAGTTAGAATTTATAAAACAGTTATATTACCGGTTCTTCTGTATGGTTGTGAAACTTGGACTCTCACTTTGAGAGAAATAGAGATTAAGAGTGTTTGAGAATAAGGTTTATAAGAAAATATTTGCGGCTAAGAGGGATGAAATTACAGGAGAATGGAGAAATTTACACAACACAGAACTGTACGCATTGTATTCTTCATCTGACATAATTAGGAACATTAAATCCAGACGTTTGAGTTGGGCAGGGCATGTAACACATATGGGAGAATCGAGAAATGCATGTAGAGTGTTAGTTGGGAGACCAGAGAGAAAAAAGACCTTTGGGAAGGCCGAGACGTAGATGGGAGAATAATATTAAAATGGATTTGAGGGAGGTTGGATATGATGACAGAGACTGGATTAATCTTGCTCAGGATAGGGACCGATGGCGGGCTCATGTGAGGGCGGCAATGGACCTGCGGGTTCCTTAAAAGCCATTTGTAAGGAAGTAAATAAGCAGTAAAGTTTTGCCGTTATTTTTAAAATGTACTTGGTAGCAGGTGGTGCAAGTGCATCTTCATGTAAAGAAACATTATCTTCAGTTATTAAAATTGATTCTCAGTATCTTTTTCAAAGTTTATAAGGAAATGAGTTAAGTGCTTGTAGCCTTAGTCTGTGACTTAAATGTCATCTTTGAATAAACGAAGCAGTGACGCCTTAGCCACTTTTAAATCGACTTTGTGCTACCTCCGTCACGTCCACTTGAGTCCTTAGGGTTGATGTTGAAATTATAGTACAAGGGAGGGCAAGATCCCGGAGTACGGGCGATTATAACAACACAAGTGAGAGGATAGAAGCTTCAAATTACACGCAATAATTTAAAAGATAAATGCCGAGCCATTACATGAAGACTTTAACTGGTGTTGGCATTTACAATAAATAAAGTGTGACATAAGGGAACTGGAGACAGTGAAATGTCTTGGTCTAGCCACTTAACCCCAACAACAAGGGAGCCTACAATATGGTTGTGGTATTCTCTAGGGGATAGGATTCCGTGGGGAAGACGGGGGCGAAACGCTTTGCGGGGGATGTCACAGCACATTTGAAACTAACTTGTACAAGTTCATTCCTAAGCCGGCATGTAAATTGGCATCGTGCGGAATATGACAGTTTCGCTTCGATTGCTTTTTGCTGCATTTGGAATACTCCCGAACTTCGTGCACTTATGGCCGACATAAAATTGTTAACATGTTACCACTAAATACTAATATACCAGTTTTTGCAGTAAGTTCTGAAATATATGATTTTTACTCAAGTAAATATGATGTGTGTTCACATGTGATTCAAGTTGAATTTATTAAATTTTTTTCTGTGAATATTGAATGTATCCATCATGGATAGAGTTTTGACGATAGTACTGTGATAGTAGCAGTAGGAGCAGCAATAGTGTTTGGAAGTAAATCCCGAAAAAACAAAGTACTTATACAGGGTGATTCACGAGGAAAGGTAAAAAATTTAGGACACGATACCTTAGGCCATTTTTAATGGAGAAGTTCATATGAACATAGGTCCGTTTTCGAACGATGGCGGAGCTAGATGCATTTTTTTGGTAAAACGTCTTTTTGCATTGTTTCTTGTTGCAAGAAGTTTCATTGTTTATAGAAGTGAGTTCTTGTACGGCGAGGAAGAGAAAATCTCAGATTTTTTTTTAAATTCGTTTCCGTTTCTTTGATTCCGTTGTTTCTGGTAACGAAGAGATCATAGCTGGTGAAATTAGTGCCTGTTCAATAATAAGTAAACATTTTTCTCCATTTTCATATTCTTTTATCATTTTCGATTAGGCTACTGTTCGACATTTCTCTAACCTTTCTTGGGTAAATATTAATTTTCTCTCTGATTTCCTAACATACGACGAAGTCATGACACAGTGTATAGAAAGCTGCAATAAATAATATTCCATTTTTAAGAACTGGTTGTGTGAGACGATGTGCCTCTAAGATTGTACACTGAAGGGCAATCTTAGAGGATTCTACATAGTTTGCATTGTAGTCAATAAATGGTAGGAGTGTTTACTTAGACAAACAGGGAAAAGTGCATAACGTAGCTTATGTATTTTTCTAGCAAGAGTAATACATGCATACAGATTTACATGGTTGGAATTGTTAAATAAACTTAATCTTCTTCATATGCAAATTTACAAGAGAATCTGGGTAAAATCAATTTTTACCTAAGAAACCTTTATAAATCCACTTTCACACAAACACTTCACACCATAGAGCATTCGAGTTTTTTACTCCTTCAGGGAAGAACTAAGATTGTATTTTTGTGAATGTTATTTTATTAACAATAAACAATACCTGACAAGCAACTTCTCTCGACGGAACGGCGGGAATCAACAATACTGCCAACTATAAAAATATGACACTGTGCAATATTAGAGACTGCGCAGTCATAGGTGCCTTTACCTTATTCTTAATATTGTAGTTGTAGTTCCCTAGTAGAGGAAAATAAGACCCGATGGCATTATCTGTACTAGGTTAAATAAAGAGGTACTAATACTACTATTACTTTGTTCTCTGCAGAAGGAGGCCTGTCATGTTTTTACCACCTTGTTATAAAAATATTCGTTGTCGTCCACTCCTACTCCTAACTGCTTAAGGATTTTAACACAGAACTTGCGATTAGTTTCTCATAAGACGAAATTTGTAATGTCTTGGTTGCCACTCTCAGTTCGAACGTTGCAGGGCACCAATACAGACCCAGAAACAAAATTTGGGCCAATTGAAACTTTGAAAATTCAAGTGTCCCAAATTTTGTTTGTTTGTACTTACCATTCCTTTCGTCGGAGTGGTTGTTTTAAGTCCGTAAGATCGCATTTCTGTAAGTATCATGATTCAGTCTTTGGTGCCATCTATCCATATGAATCAGCTACACAACACTCAGTTCCGACGGAGTCCGCGATTAACAACCTTCAGCCACTTTGACAATGCTGCAGCCTTCTTAGAATAACACAATTTGAATGCAAGTCAACGGTAATACATCATGCTGTATCCTGTGTTCACCTGAAACTATTGCATGATGATAGATGAAGTTTAAATAATTAAACGCTTATCAAACAATCCCGATCCGGAATATTTTAATAAATACATACGGAAACTGAAAAGAAAATTAAGGAAATCCTATAGACAGCGCAAGGAATGCCTTGCAAAACAAACAAAATTCACACAACTATCGAAAGAACTGCTTAATGCGAAGAAGATAGCGCAGGAAAATTACCTAAATAAACGTTTCAAAGGTGAACAAAACGGGTGGGGGAATTTTATAAATATGTGAAGAGACGACACAAGGAAAACTATTCGAGCCTCCCCTAAAAAAATGACCGCAATCAATTTATCGTACAGGACAGCGAAAAAGCAGAAAAATTAAATTCCTATTATGCCACTGTTTTTGGGATGAGGACAATAGTACCACAATTAGCTTCTGTGGAAAATACGGGTCAGTTTTCTATCTCCTTATGTCATTCTGGAGAAGGAGAAGGATCACTAAATTGAAAACTCATAAATCAGTAGGACCTGATGGATTCGCCCATACGAGCTATATGCCCATATTATTATTATTATTATTATTATTATTATTATTATTATTATTATTATTATTATTATTATTATTAAAATTGGGAGGGGAAGCCATGATTCCCTATCTAGTGCGTATATTTGAAATATCAATTAACAATGGTACTGTCCCGCGAGATTGGAAAGATGCAATAGTGGTACCAATTTATAAGTCAGGGTCTCGCTCAGATACAAAAAATTACAGACCGGTCAGCCTCACCTCTGTGGTTTGCAAACAGATGGAACACTTGATTTCAAGTTTATCTAAGGCACCATTGGGATGATTCAAATTGGTTACATAACTGTCAGCATGGATTTCGGGGGGGCTATTCATGTGAGAGTCAATTAGTAACGGTATATCACGATTTAGAAGACGGAATAGATTCCAATAGCCAAGTAGATGCAGTGATTATTGACTTTTCACGCGCATTCGATGTAGTCCCACACGATATACTGTATTGTTGGTTAAACTACAGTCCACGGGGATTGACTTCAGAGTGCTCCAGTGGATCAAGGAATTTTTAACTTGTCGCACTCAGAGAGTGCGGGTAGGGGAGGAATTATCGAACCCAATTGAAATTACTTCCGGGGTCCCGCAAGGGAGTGTCTTGGGGCCTCTTCTATTCTTGGCTTTTGTAAATGATCTGCCAGTTAATATATTGTCTAGGGTTCGCTTATTCGCGGATGATTGTATGGTATACAGGGAAATAAAAAGTCATGAAGATACTACTCTTCTCCAGAATGACTTCAATAGAATAAACGACTGGGCAATAGCCAACAAAATGAAAATAAATTCTCTAAAGAGCAAAGCCACCTGCTTTACAAGGAAAAGAAATAAAATAGTCGCATCAAATACGTTAGGGGGTGAAACCATTCCGGAAGTTAACAAATGTAAATACCTCGGAATAACATTTAGCAGCGATCTCGGCTGGGGGGAACACGTTACAGACACAGCGAGAAAGGCATGGAGAGCGTTACACTTTGTGATGAGGGTACTAAGAAAAGGTTCTGATAAATCCAAAGAGATTGCATATAAATCACTAGTACGTCCAGTAATGGAATATGGTGCTGCATGTTGGGATCCTTACAGATTAGAACATATTAAGACACTGGAAAATATTCAAAAACAGGCTCTTAAGTGTTGTCGGAAAAATTCACCATTAAAATGGGACACACTCACGGACAGGAGAACGCGAATTCGATTATGCGCAATGTTCAAAACATACAGAGGTGAGCCTGCCTGGAGAGAAATAAAAAATAGGTTGCAGCCGTCAAATTACTCTTCAAGGAACGACCACTCATATAAATTGAGGGAAAGAAGGCAGAGGACGGACACTGGAAAGTTTTCTTTTCTCAATCGTATTATCAGGGACTGGAATGCTTTACCTGCAGACTTACTAAAGGCTTTACCAACAACCAAAAATGTATTTAAAAATAGGCTTAAGGACCTTACTAATAGACGGTAATTATACACAGTATTTAAAGGGTGTAAATGATATTTTGTTATTGAAGTGTTGTATTAGTGAAGAATTATGTTGTGTCAGTGAAGTGTGTTGTATCAGTGAAGAAGTATGTCGTGTCAGTGAAGTGTGCTGTGTAAGTGAAACGTGTTCCTGTCAGTGAAGCTTTATAGTTTATAGTGGCAGTGCAAAGAATTTGAACAGTGAAATGTTTTGAAGTGTTAGTGAAATCAGGATAGAATCAGTGAAATGTGTCGTAGTTCCAGTGCAGTGAGTGAGTTGACAGCGAAATGAGTGTAATGTTGAAAGGTACTTGTGCAGATATGAACATATACTCGTGGGTTTTAGTTCGATCTTAGTTTTAAGATACAAATTAGAATATTTCAAATGTTATTTGAAGTGATCGTTTCATTTAATTTAGTATATTCCCTGTTGTTGTTGTTATTGTTGTTATTATTAATATTAATTATTAGTATTATTATTAATTGTATTTTTAATTAATAAGTTTATTATTGTCATTATAGAGTGTAATTAGTTACCACTGCCACCGGGTATATACCCATTGCAGTGTGAATAAATACACACATACACAAACTAATGATTAAAATATGAGCCAATGGTCCAGAGTCGAAAATTGCCCAGCATTTCCTTCGATTTTGTTGAGGAGAAACCCCGGAAGAACTGCAAATAAACAATTTGTCCCAACGAAAATTCGTATCCTGGCACACTGGTTTCGTTGTGAGATATTGAATAGGTGGGTGTCTTCTGTCTGTCTCACAGTGTAAGACTATATTGACAATGAAAGCTGAAATGTAGATAAAATTGACCTAGTATCACGTGAACGGAAATATAAGAAAGAAAATGTGATCACTTACAGTTAAATTGACAAATGTATAGTACGTAAGGAGTAAAAATGTTGCTTCTTGAATAGGTTTACGATTTATGAAATGGATTGTGTGTGGGAGTTATGTGTTGTTACTGAGGCAATCAATTTTGTTTTTCTTTGTGTATGATGGAGTGTAGGCGCTGATTGCCGTATTAGAAGCAAGTTTTTCTTTGTTGTTTCAGTTACTAACTTTTAAGTACGATGATTGGTTTTCCTGTACTTCCATCCAATTTTCTGTCTTTCAATACCGATTCTTTTCTCTCTTACAGTAGGCGAAATTATTCGCGTTGTCTCAAACTTTAACATGTAAGCTTGGAACTACAAAGCTTCTAATTTTACGTAATGACGTTGCATGTACGTGGGCGTATCGTTAAAGGTATCATTTATTGAAATGATTCCTACCTTTCATGTAAACGTTATGCGTGCGTTATGAATGAGATCTTACAGTAGTCTATTATGAAAGTTCAGTTCGTACTGAAGAATCAACTAAACGCAACAAGAGTTCTTTTAACATCCTTATATACTCGTAGTAACGATAGAGACTTTGTCGCCGAGAAGCGTGCCGAAAATACTAGATAATTATTATTATTGTTATTATTATTATTGTTATTGTTATTATTATTATTATTATTATTATTATTATTATTATTATTTAGGGGAGACCCGGGCAAAACGAAAAACGAATAACCAGGGCAAAGAGAATAATGCCTATTTCTTCCAAACGCCAACAGGTAGCGCTTTCTGCTATGTTAGGGAAGAATTCCTACCAGATTTTGCTGCTGAAACTGACTTGCCGTCATTCTAGCTAGTAAGAGAAGAAGTCAGCGTGTGTTTGAAGAAAATTGACTGTTTCCTTAAAATATTTCAAGGTAAGAGAAACATATGTACAACATACAGTACTGCAGAAACTCTTTGTTATATGATAGTAATATATAGGCGATAGAATTAGTTCTAAAATGCCGTACTTACGAAGAAGATTATTGACGTTTATGTTTGTATAAACTTAAATGAAAAGCGAAGTGGCGTCTGCGGGCAAAGTGAATAGGGCAAAGTGGATAACATATCCGCTTTGCCCTGCCACCTTTATTTGACTATATTAGTGCCAGCTGTATTTTTGTATGTATTTGTCTATTGTAATAAAGCATATTTGATCATTTTACATAGTGGAGGCATTAAGTCACACTAATTAAATTATAAATCAGTAACATTGATCTTAATTTTTACTTAAACATTTCGTAATGTTTTTTTCAGATGGTTTAATTTTTCAAAAGGAAGATGGAGCAAGCCAAATGGTCTGAAGAAGCCATGAAGAAAGCACTTGAAGAAATAAAATATTCCAATCAGTGGTTCTACTATCTGGCCATACAACCATAACGTATTTGTTGGTGAAAATTTTGCTCCAGATGAACTTACAGGTCGCCACTTGGCTCAGAATTAACAAATTCTGCGGTGCCAGCTTCTTCAGCGGCTGAAGAAACAGTTAATGCTCACTCAGAATCAACCACATCTGTGATGTCGGCATCTTCAGAGATTGACGAAATATTCAATATATCAATTACACTCAGATTTTCAGTTCCGGTTACACCAAAACCCTCAACATCGTCAGCAGGAGAACCCAAGTCAGTTCTTTTGATTTAGACCAGTGCCAAAAGTGGATGCTCGAAAGATACGAGTTCAACGAAGAAAATGTCAACGTTGAAAGAGAAGTAACTAATGGGCAGGAGGAAAAGCAGAAGAAATCCAAGCCTTCAGTGCCAGTGAAACTTCGACTTGTTCAAATTTGTATTTTGTACTAATCGAACGTGCTGTAAAGGGCTGTAATAACTTTTCCTATAGTCGCATATGCCTCATTAACATCGTGTTTATGTATTGATTTAATTTTATTATCAGTGAATGGAAATTAACTAGAAAGGTGAAAATGTTATAGGGATATTCACTTTGCCCGGGTTAATTATTCGCTTTGCTCGTGTATCCGGGCAAAACGGATAATTACCTATATTTTCTTTCTCAAATCATATCACTATTCGTAGGTACGAGAAACGAATTGCTGTTTTGTAGATATGTGGACAATATGTATCACGACCAAAGTCATGAAGTTTTTATTTCGAGAGCACCAAAATATAGCCTGTGGCATTGTTTATTCTTAGCTTATCCGCTTTGCCCGGGTTTCCCCTACTTACTTACTTACGGCATTAAGGAACCCGAAGGTTCATTGCCGCCCTCACATAAGCCCGCCATCGGTCCCTATCCTGTGCAAGATTAATCCAGTCTTTATCATCATATCCCACCTTCCTCAAATTCATTTTAATATTATACTCCCAACTACACCTCGGGCTTCCCAAAAGTCTTTTTCCCTCCGGCCTCCCAACTAACACTCTATATACATTTCTGGATTCGCCCATACGAGCTATATGCCCATATTATTATTATTATTATTATTATTATTATTATTATTATTATTATTATTATTATTATTATTATTATTATTATTTCTAGCTTCATGTATCCTGATACTAAATATTCTAATGATGAGGCTGCGATCCTGAAACTTTCTGAAGAGACTTTTAAATTGTCATTTACTGCAGCATGCTTCGGATGTAAGTTAGATGTAACAGTTGGCATGCTGTGGTACGGAACTAATGCCTCTGTCTACTTTTAATAGGTTGTACCACGGTAAGATGAGGCTGGAAAGTGAAAGAATATGATTTACAGTTGTGGAAATAATTAGATATCACTCTTTCAGCATGTATTTTCGATATTTTTGTTCCACAAATATTTCACTGTAGAGTTTTTTCCTTCCCCTTCAAGATCATCTTCGTCCTGATACTCTCCTCCCTATTTTCCTTTGCAGGTCACGTACAACTACGAGAATATGCGTGTGTTATGTTTACCAATGCAAATCTAATTAATTGCTTGCCATTTTTATACCTGTGCCGTGGGTTGCATTAAAACAAATAGAATTCTGTTAATTGTTGTAATAAAATTAACAAAATTTGTTGATTATGTATTTTGATTAGAAATCAAATTCAAACTCTTATCCCCTGTTACAAACAATATACCCCTTTTCACGCGACTTAGTTAAAAAAAAGTCGCGGCCTTTTAACCGCCCAGAAATCTCGAGTTATTCACGCTTAGGCAACGTTGCATAGTTGTAATGTTAAGACTCAGTCGCTGTTAGTTATGGTAAATTTAAATATTACACGCACCCTAACAAAATATTGTGACCACATAGAAAATGATACATATGAACTAAATCGGTGAAAAACATCATAATGACTATTACACTTTTACTACGTCATACTACTTTTGACCAATAAAACGGTGCGAAAGGACGTGTTTCAACCAATCATGGCTGTTTAGTCGCTACAATTGTATCACTTCTCTAGGATTTGTTTGTTGTTATCACTTCCCTAGCATTTGTTTCTTTTTACCACTTCCCTGCTGCTTTGTTTGTCATCATTTCAAATTGCAAATTCTTTACGGTACTATAAAACATGCTTTGCGATCGTCATTGGTTTCCCTCATAGACAGTGAACTGAAAATGACGACTCCGTTCAAACGTTTTGGTGAAGCTAACATTAGTGAAATATAATTTTAGTAAGTCAATTAATAGCCTATCTATTTTATCGTATTAGAGTACCGGTAATTTATTTCTTCTAATCTTTATATACTTTCTTCTCTTTTTATCACGTTTCTACCATTTGTTTCTTTGTTTGCGAACATTTCAAACTGCAAACTCTTTACGTTACTATAAAACATAGATGTCCGAATGTAACTCGTACAAGGTAATCCCTGGCGTAAGCAACTCGCAGCGCATATTCTTTAACGTCGTTTTTCCTATTTTATATAGAATGTTATTGATCTTAGCAGAGCATGCTTGACGTGCGATATCTGCTGGTTCTATAGGCATTTGGACACCCATACTATAAAACATGTTTTGCGAATATTTGTTTAATGCAAAGATAGTCAACTGAAAATGGCGGCTCCGTTCGAACGTTTTGGTGAAGCTAACATTAGTGAAATAGAATTTTAGTAGCCTAAGTCAATTAATATTTTATTGTATTAGAGTACCTCATTTATTCTAATCTCTATATACTTTCTACTAATCGTGTAATAGTCAATTAACTCCTTGTCGAGTTTTGATTTTCTCTACATAAATCAAAACCTGGAGTGAAATTACTGTTGACTATTACACTTTTACTACGTCATACTACTTTTGACCAATAAAACGGTACGAAAGGACGTCTTTCAACCAATCATGACTGCTTATCGCACAATTTTATCGCGTCCCTAGCATTTGTTCAATTTTATCGCTTCCATAGCATTTGTTCATTTTTATCACTACCCTAGAATTAGTTTCTTTGTTTGCCAACATTTCAAAGTGCACTGGTTTGGACGTCAAAAAACCAGAAAATTACAAACCACTCCAGTCGATGCACAGCAGTTTCAAATATGACTTGGATTGGCATTCAAGAGTAAGAATTAATAAAGATCACTGGTCATAGATATGCATCTTCCCTGAAACCCTATTTACAAATAAATGAAGAGTACCATTCGAAAATCTTGAATAAGTTGAGGAATACACCATGTACATCACCGAGTTCCACTTCTTTTACGTACACGTCCAATATAACATCAACTAAACCATCAACCACTATAACATTCAAATTTGAAAATTGTACATTCAATAATTGTTCCTTTTAAAATTATTCATGTTTATTTTTTATTTCATCATCGTTAATTAAAACTTTTCTAACACATATTTATATTATTTAGGTTATGTTATAGCTTCTGCTGTATGATATTATGGATAGTCACGTATCAGAGATTGTTTAATATACTAATATTTATTGAAAATCATCTATCAAGTGACGTTGATTACTGGGATCCGGATAATTGAAGTTGAATGCAAATGTGTTAATAAAAATGAAACTGAATCAACAAAGCCTTCTTGACTAGTAACCGTCCACAGAGTTCAATGAAGATTCCATAGTTGGCACAACTGATAACAAGAAAACAGCTAATTATAACACACTACTGTCATCTAGCGTAATATTTGTAATGTTGAGATGTTAAAATAATGCATTTGAAGACAGTTGTATTTTCGTAAGTCAATTAATATTTTATTGTATTGGAGTCCTTTGTTACTTATAATCTTTATATACTTTCTTCTAATCGTGTAATAGTCAATTAAATCCCACTCGAGTTTTGGTTTTCTCTAGATAAATCTCCTCGTGTTCTACTCGCAGATTTATCGATAAAATCAAAACCTCTAGTGAGATTACTGTTGATAAAAATTACATCAAGTTTAAACACCAAATATTTTGTGCTGTAGTGTACGAGACGATTCACAATTCTTTATAACCGCATGTGATTTACCTAAGTTCTTTGTCTCCACTCGATGATGTACCGCAGTCTTGTATTACAAGCGGAGTATATGTTTCATATATGGAAACAAAGAGAAGATTGAAATTGGGTGATCGATATAGAGACCATAAAATTGCTTGTTCTTGAGTTTCATCTCCTTATAGGACGTACTGTCGGCGAGAAATCATGAATACACGTAGAGAGTTGCTACCGGAAATCCTCTGTCTCTGCATATTTAGTCTAACCGGATGCCGTATCTCCCAAGACGAGATGTACTATCGGGGATTTTCCCACCATCTCCTTAATTCCTTCAGGCAGACATCGACGTAGTAGAGTAAAATTTCCCTGAAAAAATGCTTCAACAATCTTCCTCTTCAGGCAGTCTGACGTTTCATATGTAGCCTGCTTCCTACTCTACACTTTAGTCCCAGTATAATAACATCGCACAACACAAAACAAACTTTTATCCCAACAGGAATTTTCATAAAAGGTTTTGATTTTTTGTATGAATTCGTAAATAAGACTGATTAGTTCCCTCTCTTATTCCGCTTACAGAAAATAAGTTTTGTTCGAATTTACATATTTTCTGGAAATTTCATGTTTATATTTCATTTACGTAGAGACGAAAGTTTCATATTCGAGAAACTCTCATGTGTTATCTACATATAATTGCGTATATAGCCTAATTATGGAAAATGTATTCATAATTCGAAATTTTCTCGGGCTTCCAGCCAGGTCATAAGTTGGTGATGCACCGACGTTTCGAGGATGTTCATCTTCCTCATCTTCAGGGTTAAGTGACCTGGCTGGAAGCCCGAGAAAATTTCGAATTATCACGTCGCCAGGAAAGCTTCAGTAGTTATTTAAAATGTATTCATATTTACGCACCTTTCAGATTAAATGCTTCAATGTGCTATAACTGAAGAATATACTCTTTCAAAATACTACATTAGTAGTTTTGTTGTTTTTTTATTTATGTTCTGAGGACTTCAGAATTTATCTGTAGATCTCGAAAGTAATTATTGTTATAATGCGTGTGCGCTTGTATTACTCGTATTTCCCTCTCAAATAATTTGAGTTTGTAATATAACCTTATTAATATACAGGGTGTCCGGGAAATACGAAAAAGAAATAACTATATCTCTGAAACTATTGCATTTATTATCGTGATGTTTTCACAGATACAAAGAGAAATGTGCCTCTATATGAGCATCATTTGTGGCCCGGGCTATGCCCAGGCGATACTCAATCTCCCTCCACACACGCGAAAGCATACCGGTGTGACTAGTCCTATTGCTTCGTAGATTCGGCACGTAACTCTCAATATCGGTCACAGGAGTGTGATACACTTTATCTTTTACGAAACCCCACAGAAAGAAATCCAGTAGGGTCATGTCCGGCGACCGTAGTGGCCATGGTGTAGATTCGCCTCTCCTAATCCAACGGTCAAGGAGCGTGTCATCGAGGAAAGCGCGCACATTGTTAGCGTAATGTGTGTGTGTGTGGGGGGGGGAGGTTCAATCTGTTGAAACACGGTTTCTGGTGGTAGTTGTGGGACAGCGTAATTTCGTAGCATATCCAAGTATGTGTTACCTGTTACTGTGAGCTCTTGTCCGTTTGGAAACGACGTTATATGCGCTTGACTGACTTCAATTCAGCCAGCCATAAAACGCATTCTGCTTTCTCTACTGTGATAAACATTGTTCGGCTGTTCATTTGATACACGCACAAATTGCATTCCCACCTCTCAGAGCAAGACTGACTATATACGCTGTGAAGAACGAGCTTTTTCTCGTTTCCTCCTCGCGCAATGCTATGCGCACGCGCGTAACATGCTGCTAGGTAACAAAACTTATTAAGTTTCTCTTTCTAACTGTGAAAACAATAAGGTAATAACTAATACTTTCAGATATATAATTACTCCTTTTTCATCAGGTCTTTCCCGGACACCCTGTATTATGAATAACATGCGTAGTAATTTGGAAAACTTTCGCTACAATACAACTCGTATCAGGTCGTATATCACACTATTGCATATTTATATCCCTATTCCATATTATCGGTGTTTGTTAAAACCGAATAAACAGTTTTCGGCGGTTTTCTTTTTTTTAGTTTCTGTACTTAAAAGTCAAGGGCTATCAATTCGCATTAACACCGAAAATGTTATGGTATCCGTTATGCTGTATCTGGTCTCTTCTTATATCCTTATTTGTGTTAAAAGAGAATGTCATTGACTTTTTCGTTTTTAATACAAAACGAGCTGGGCGAATGCGTTCTATCTTTCAATATTGATAAACTATTATTTAGAAATTGGTTGCGCTTCACTTCATTGGTTCTATTATAGAACTGCAGTTGAACAACCTATAGCAGTACGTGAAGAAAAGAAGACCACCTATGAGCCTACAATTGAATACTTTAGGAATTATTATCGTATACAAGAACAGATGGAAATATTTGGACTATTGTTCGGAGCAAGGGGAACAATTCCAAAATTCTCAGTTTAATGTTTTAAGTCTTTTGGAATTCTTTTAAAAATTTTGAAAATGTTTGCTATAGACGTAATGAAATATCCTGTTCAGATTTTACGATCACCCGTACACCTGAATTTATTTATATTCTATCTGATTACTAATAATAATTCAATAAACGTAATTTCCCAAGGGTAGCTTCCATTTGAAAATAATAATCATAAATACTGATAACACAAATGTATATTTTTATTTTTATTTGTTTAGTATGCTGTGTCTTTTGGCAACCCTTACTGAAGGGCAGCTACCCTTGTGGGACTTATATATATTTACCTTAGAAAAACAGCAGGGAGAGATAACATAGATATATTTAGTACATTACAATCAGCATATCCAATAGGCGAAGTACCTATTGGAAATAAAAAGGTGGAAGATGTGAAAAAAGTGGTGAAATATGTATCATCAGAATCCAAAGACTTCTATGATGAAATGCTCTTATGGCCTGTCACTGAAGAGAGAGAACAGTAAATTTTTGTTGTATTACTCGACCAAGGCGAGTAGCGCCGCGGGCGTTATGTGAACTATCGCGATGCAAAATTACGAGTACAGAAGCAGTAGCGCCACGGATCCGGGCTGCAGGACTTCACTGGCCTTGGTCGAGTAATACTTACACTTGTTACACAGGATTTTTATGTGATTTCTGTAAACTTGTCTATAATATTATTGTATATAGTTACTTTCATAGAAGTGTGTTACATTTAAGCTACTTCATCATACATAAAATGTATATTTAATTTAATAATATAACTAATCTGTTATTTTTAATCTAATACCTATTCATTTTTCCTTGCAATAATTCAATATATTAGTTTTGTTTAAGTGACAATAAATGTTCTAGTTTCTGCAGATTACTAGAAGTCTGTGTATTAAGTATAATTGAGGACGTAGCTGCAGTAAGGGCCCATTGGCCCTTTTTTCGGAGAATGCATAAATCTATTCTCCTTAGTTTCTTTGTTATACCCACAAAGTTTCGTTGAGAAATGTTGAACAGTAATGCTGATAAACCTGTTTATTTTAATATGTTATATAGGCCCTGCACTGTTTTTAAAAATTTCAACTCTATATATCTCAGAACAGCATTTTGGAGTATGGGCCCTTATTGCAGCTACGTCCTCAATTTTGAACGAAACTGTTAAAAACTTCAGTAAAATAAATATTTTACACGAATGTATGTACTTTTTGGGTTTTCCTTTGTTAAAACAGATTAAGTCAATTTTCGAAAATACTTTTAAAATCAATATCTAGAGTTAAAGCCGATTTATATGCAGTGGTAATTGAAGTAGGAATGCTTTAAAGTATGTGTAAGTATAATCATTTCCATGCGGTTAGTATCATTTGAAATAAACGTTTTTTTTCTAATGCAAATTTAGAAATGTTGACTTATTTTGATTTTCACAAAAACCGATTCTTGTAACACTTCGTCTAATAATGGTGATAAAATATTCATTTTGTTTTAGTACTTAGTTTATATAAACATTATTAACTCTGAGATTATTAAAACAGTGTTAATATCCCTCACCTGTTGTTCCAGAAAATTAATCCATACTTATGATTCACAAATTGAATAATTTTTATTAAACTCTTAAAATTTTATAGTGATATAGTATTTATTGCCTTCAACTTCATCATATTATGAATTCCTAGATGGTAGCCCACTTGCCTCCATTTTCATGTCGGGGATCCAATCGGAGTTCGGTTTATTTGTAGACTTTAAGACAGTCATAATCGGAGCCACTGGAAATGTCTGTAACCTGCACCACCCTAGCTATAGGAATGTGGAACACATTGTAAGCAACTCTGCTCTCCTTTTTCTTTTAGTAACGATATTCAAACGATGATGAAAAAGTGTCGTGGCTCCGTTTTTTCGATCTGTGCTGTTTTTGTCGTAATTAGAGTAGAGAATTTTTTGTCAAGCGTCCCTATTAAAGCAGGGACAGTGGATTAGCGCTAGTAGAGACGTGACAAGGCTTGTGGCTGACAGATTAGAGAGGTCAACACAGCTTAGTATTCACCCAAAACGTTGTGCCAAGTCGCATATTACTGTGGCCACGTCTCGCACTGAATTTCCTATTAAGTCCTCCAGTGCTTCCAACTTCATGCAAATTTAAAGAGTGGTTGCAAAATCTTTATACAGCTTCATTCACAGATCGTCTGTCTACCATTTTCTGTACGCCTGTTATGATTTTAGTGTCATTTTCATATAAGAAAACAGTCTTTAACACACTAAACAATATTTTTTAGGATACATTCCCGAATTAGAAACAGATCCTGGTAATTTTGTTACATTTTAGATTTGGCGATCTTGATGTCATATCATCTGTCGATGTAGAAATTAATTTTATTCAATTCAAATTGTAAATCTATTGAAGTAGTATATTGGGAGATTCATAAGGAAGTACATTGTGTAGGCCTATCATCAGATGGTTCTTTCAGACGGGCAGACATTATTGCTATTAACGGACGCTTAAAACGGGCTCTTGTTCTTGACCCTACTATCCGTTTCGAAAGAAACCTAAATCAGGCCACCGAAGTTGATATTGGGAAGAAATCGATATATGAACCTTGTCTGCTTTATCTTTCTCAAAATTACAACGTCCCTCTTAAGCAATGGTCTGTCATTGGTTTGCTGTTTGGCAGTAGAGGTTCTATTACAAAATTCACATGGAATTATCTTAAGGAACTTCACATTCCTTTTGAATATATAATGTCTATTCTTATAAATATTATCAAGGATTCTCTTCAAATATTACATCATCATCTCTATTTCAATTAATCCACTTATATTATTTGCCTTCAACAATTAACTTTCTTTTTACTTTAATATTTCAAATCACATTATACTGTACATGTTTATTGTATTCAGGACCCTTGTGGTCACTAAAATTCTTTGAGCTGATGTCTTTAATGAAAAAATAAAATAATAACTTCTTAAATTGGAAGAAGTCTGTCTCCAACGCTCTTTTTCTTAAACTGCGTCGGACTGTAAAGAAAACAAATAATGCAATGTCCATACTATATTTGTTGTGTGTGTATATATATATATATATATATATATATATATATATATATATATATATACATATATCATTTGAACTGGTAATGGGAATTACGGGAAAACGGTTGAACGGATTTTATTAAACGACCCCACATTTTGAAGCTTGAAACCTAAAGTTTTTCAGAAAAATAGTAGTTTTCAGTGAAATGTCAATTTTCCTACATCATTTTCCTATTTTCCAAAGTACATCTTTCGTCAGTTTTGAGAACTAATTAATTGCATTTCAGAATAAAACAAAACACACACTACAATAAGCAATAGACTATTACACGAAGGCCATGACCTACAGTATTGCTGACATAGAGTTCAGATTATTTCACATCATAATACCAATATGTCGATCTTCATTTGTGTAATTCTTTGATGACGTATAAAAAAATAATTTACAGGTCTGATTTTCTGGTCTGTAGTTTTCCGAGTACAGCTGTGTATTCGATATTAAAACTACAAAACTTAAGAATGTTTGGTGACATTATTACCATTAAAAATGAAATATTATTATAGTTAATGCAACACATAATGGTATACTGATGACATGAAAGTAAAACCTTTTGGGGCTTTAAGTAAGTAGATGCAGAGAAAGAATATTTTATATTAGATCTTCATTTTTATAATTTACTGAGTAATATATATATATATATATATATATATATATATATATATATATATATATATATATGTTACTGAAAACTATAAAACTTACGCAAGGTAACAATATTATTAAAAATGAAGTACTTTTATAGTTATTAATATAGTAGTGTGGGTCTTTTTCATATATTTAATGGCAGTGTGATATAGATATTTATATGTCTGATTCTCTAATTTTCATTGGTAGTAATTGAGTCATGCTTCCTATTTTAGCTGCGTCTTTAAACTAGATCAAAATGAATTTAATATTTCTTTGGTTTAATCGATTGGATTTGTGATCGCTGCCACGCATATTTTGTTGTAGGGAAAATAGCATGCCATTTTACTTCTTGCCACCGTGATGAGTAAGTCTACTTCCCGCAACCAGCAACAAATGAAACACTGAAACTGATAACGATTTACGATGGACAATTTTATTTAGGGCGCATATAAGATTCTACAACTCTGACATATCATTCGCTTCATTTTCCGTATCTCAGCAATAGATTCCAGACGCACCAGAAACAACACAGTTTACACTACGACAAAAACAAAGCCACTCTTCACACACCTAAACAACATAAACAGGAAATACACACATTCGGCAGTAATCCGCGCATATACACAACACATCTTCGCAAATCCACCGAACACAAACAACAGAACAACACTGGAGAAACTCCTCTACAACTACCACCAACGCCAACCACCAAACTAAAACACACAAACAAAACCGCAAACACGTGTTGGAAATTTGAATACTGTCTGAGAGGACACACGACAGCAACAGAGAGGCAGATCAATAAAATAACTCTACTCCATGAAAGTCTCCATAACCATACAGACGTTTCTGCCACCGGTAGGGGAAACTTTTAAAATCTCAACAAAAAATATGTATGTACGTACATACGAATGCATACATAGTGTTCTGCCCAAGAGCAGGTCTTTAACTGCAAACCCAGCATTTTTCATTCTTCCCAAATTCTTCCTTTCCTCTTAATCTCCCCATAATAATACATTAACGTTGTCTATCAGGTGATATCTTTTACCCCGAACTCTTCCCCCGTTCACCATTCCTGATATGTACCATATTTATATTAAATTAATACTAACTAGTCCCCTACAAATATAACAAATCAACAAATTAGGCCTACACAAAATAAAAGGAATCAGTCACTGCATCCACACACCTACTGGCACTTATGCCGGAAATAGTTTCATACGTGTAAATATATTTATATGGTTATTTATGTACAATGGCTGGAGAGGGCGTCCTGCGCGTATAAAGCCAGAAATATCAATAAACAACAATAACAACATCACAACGGCCTATATTACAGAAAATGTACGGGATAACGTTCATTGTTACACAAATTAATCCAGCAGTATTTGGTAGATCAGTATTGTCTGGAGGAAGCGCAAATATTACAATTTCTAAGAAAAGACCAAAAGGTATTACGTACTGATAAATTAAGAGGCCTACAAGATTTTGTAGTCTCTTGATCACCTCAGCAAGATCTCTTAGTGGGAGAAAGTGATTCTGCGCTCTACATTTCAGGGTAGTTCACGAAACATGCAGCAGCTATACCAAGATGCTAAGTCTTTTGTTCAAAGCATGACAAACCTTACATTTTCTTAACTATTACCTACAATCCGCAGTGACCTGAAATAGCTGCTGCATTACTCCCACATGAAAAACTCGCTGATCGTCCTGACATTGTTACTTGCGATTTCGTATTGAAACTCAAGAACTGAACATAGATAGGTTCAAGGAAAAGTATTTGGCATAAAAAAAACATTCAGAGGGAGTATGTTTCACTATTATGGAAGCAAATAACTTTCAAAATGTCTGGTATTCTTCATTGAAAATAAATCTGAACAATTTTTATTTGAACTTCTTATGGACTCAGTTTGCGGCATTTGCTGCACAAGCCACTAATTATTTTATAATTGCTTCAATTTATGTTTTCCTACCAATTTATTTTCTGTAATTTTATTAAAATTATAGCATAAATTAAAGTGTTGTATCCTATAGGATACTCTGTCAATTTAAGGGTTAAAATCGAATGTCTTGAAGGCGATACATTTTCTCATTGTTTATTTGACGTATTTAATTCGTAGTTTACTTTCTTGAACACATCCGAAAAAGCTTGGTGGAAACAGGAATATTTTTGTATTATAGAGGATCGAATAATACTTCAAGTTTATCTAAGGCGTGCAGTTTCACAACCCTCTAAATCGATTCGAGCAAATTTTTTAGGAAACGAAAAAAAAAATTATTGCTTTTGTTGTTTATTCTGAGATGACTAGGTATTTAGAGGGTATTGGAAAATAACTATTTTTCAGATGAGCTTTTCCTTGCTGTGAAGAGATAAAAATCATTTTGGTGTAAAAGTGGATTTAGAGGATTTTGAACATGTACGAATCATCTACTGATGATAATATAATAATTATATAGTAATAATAATAATAATAATAAATAATAATAATAATAATAATAATAATAGCAACTAAAATATATGCATGTCTTTATTGGCCTTACAGGAAATAAACGTAACAGAAACTGAAGATACAGTGTTAGAACTTGTAACACAGCTGATTAAGAAAAATTGTAAACCCCTTAGCTCGCTATATGTTTAAATCTGAAAAGAGATCCGATACAGTTTCTCACATCATTCTATTAGACCGATGGAGGACATTTGTATTAAAGGATATGCGTTAAAACTGTTTTCGTGATATCCGTCTAAGAGATAGCCTACCGTAAAACAAAGTACAGTAGGTGGCAATCTTTGTAAAATAATATACCGGTACGATGTATCCCAAGATTCTTGTCTCGCACCCCTATTTTTTTAACATCTACAATAATATTATATCTCGTAAGGTCATAACACTTAAGCGATGAACTCTTTCTGTATGTGAACGATATTGCTTCATTGTGGAATACAATAACGCCGATAATGTATACAGAAAAACAAATAGTAATAGGTTGGTTATAGTCAGAGTCACTGTTTTTGGCGTGTGAAATGAGTAATGGGAATGTTAAGTGCGAGTGTTTTACATTTGCCGCAGTCAGCCTGACAACTGAGCTTGGAAAATGGCTGATGTGACGTGTATAAGAAATGTACCATTCTCAACTGCACTAGCAACATGCTCACACACTAGGCACTATATATCTAGGATACACGCCAAAAAAGCTGGCGCCAGCGTTACCATTGTACTGTTAATGTTAACAATAGAGTATATATTGTGCTTTAATATTAATGGTAACAAGCACTAGTCCACCGCTATGGAGTAACGGTTAGCATGTCTGACTGTGAAACGAGCGTGTTGAAATCCTGATGTTAACAAGTTACCTGGTTGAGGTTTTCTTCGGGGGGTTTTCCTCAACCCATTAAGAGCAAATGCTGAATAACTTTCGGCGCTGGATCCTGACTCATTGCGCCGGCATTATCATCTTCATATCATTCAGACGCTAGATAAGTACAGCAGTTGATAAAGCGTAGTAAAATATTCCACTAAAGAAAGCACTAATTTGTGTGTACACGGACATGGTTGCAGTAGAACACGAGAATACATTTGTCCCTCTTTAAAATGTGTAGAGACAAACGGCTAGATTAACATTTTCTGCAACAATTGTTTTAAATGTGCTGTGTGTCATGCACTCATAAATTCTTACATGGAATGGATGTAAGTCCATCGGGTTGCGAATGACCCCTGACGGTCTCTTAAAGGGATATACACAACGGATTTTTGATAGGGTTCGTCAGTCCTTCCTAACACTTAATATCTATCTATATACAGGGTTGTTTCCGATCTCAGATAACGAATTTGAATGACGTCATGTGCGTCAGGAATCACACGACAGCTTAACTGTGGCGCGAGGTGACAGACCAGTAGTGAGTGATCACCAGAACGGATTTATATGGACTAAAAATATATGAAATATGTAAATATATATGTAGTTATTTTTACCAAAATATGGAATTAAATATGGATTTTTACCAAAATATGGAATTAAATATGGACTTAAAATTATAAAAAAATGACGTTAAATATTGGTACATTTTAATCAAACTAAACAAAAATATAATGGACGTACCTTATCTTCCAATGAGTTTCAACAAAACACAATTTTTATTGTCTGTTACCATAACAATAGGTTACAAACATTTCTTTCAAGTGCTGAAAAGTGAATCTTCTTCTATTGTCTCTGAGGATAGATTTATACTGACTAAAAGAGCGTTCGACGTCACAAGAAGTAACTGGTACATAATTCAATTTCACAATGTCTGCTGGGGATAAGTCCAAGTTAATCTTCACTGTTGATTCACCACTCATCACAGCAACAACCTTTTGTAGTTCTTCATATCCAGGGTTTTTGAAAGTACAGTGTCCACCTTAGCTCTTACTGCATCTGCAACTTTACCTCTACCACGATTCAGTTGTTCCACAGTACTATTTATAATTTCAAAACTTTCAGATAGTGAAAGGTGCCTATTTTGGAGACTTTTCGTTTTTATGATGCATGAAAATGTATGCTGAATGTGAGCTAAGTCATTCTTCACACTTATGTCACAGGTAACTGTTTTCGCAGTATCAATTGAGACTGCATCTTCAGAGTCCAATGCAAGGAGAACATTGTTAATAGAGTCTATATGTTCGGCATAATATTCAACTGCTTCTAGCCATGTACCCCAGGCTTTGGTGGCAATGGAATTTCAGGGTACATTTCTTTCGACGTTAACTCTACTGGGAGCTTTGAGAAATACTTTTTCACTGATGAAATCAACAAATCTACTTTAGGGAAATCTGACCACTTCTGCCACACGATGAAATGCATGCGCCACACAAGTAAAATGAGTCAATTTAGGATATACAACAGATAATGCTTGTCCAGCTTTGACCATATAAGGGGCAGCATCGCTAATAAAGAATAACACATTATCGACCCTTGGCCACAGGATATGCTTCGTTGAAAGTTTAACTATAGTTTTGTTATTAAGAACATCACAATGAAAAGAATTCGTTCAAATATTGTTCACTTGATAACTACATTACCAACAAGTCTACCTTCTTTGTCGGGAGTCTCATCAATGGAAACCCAAATTGAACTATCTTTAATTTCATCTCTTATTTCTGTATTGTCTCATCGTAGATGGATGGAGCATATCTTCCTAAGTGTTGACTCATCCGGGATTGTATGTTGAGTATATTTTTCAAGGAATTCCCTGAAGACCTTATTCTTTAGTTTGTAGAGAGGAATATCAGCAGAGATGAGAGAACGGCACAGGTCGATGTTAAACTCAGATCTTACATTAATGTTGTTGGTTTGTTAAAAACAATTGTCTCTGCTTGGAATTTAGTTGTTTGTTGGCCTGATGTTTACTAGTTGTAATGTGTTGTTGCACCAGGAACTTTGTGTAGATGATTTGACACAAATTACAAAATAATATTTTATTGTCAGTTGATAAACCATCTTCTTTAAATTCTGAAATGTAACTTGTTAGTTTTGATTTTAAATTTGAATGACGTACTTTTGGCATATACCGTCTTTATAGTATGATTTACAAAACTGAACCACTCTGTGGCATTTAACTGTTGAGCTGCACAACTCAAGTCTGTTAAAAATTTTAAATTAAATTAATACAGTTTTGTAACTTACTTTCCCATTGTTGATAGGACTGCTAATTTTCAAATAACTCTGATGTTAAAGGGATTACTGAACATGTGTTTAAATCTCTATTGTTGAAATGTATTTTTAAAAGTTAATGGAATTTTGTTTTGTTTTATTGTTAAACCTAATATAATATGGACTGTTTTATATGAAATATGGAATATATATGGAAATTAACGAAAATATGTACTAAACTCTAAAATATGGAAAAATATGGAAAATAAAAGTAGGATTTTTCAACCCTACACATTGTGAAACATAAAGATAATGCAAAATATAAATTATATTAGCTTTATAAGTAAATATGTATTTACATATAAATCCTTTCCCTGGTGATCACAGAAAGTCAGAGTGCACGGCGACTCACAGCAGAAATTCCCAAGAAAATCGAGCCTTTTTGAGAGGGGTACATTATGACCCTTTTCAATGCCAAATACAGTTAAGTGAAAATAAAAGAAGCCTGCAATAAACGAGGTTTTGTTATTTCCAAGAAAGGCATCTTCTGTTTACTTAATAAGATTGGTAAAGCTCGAATGGAATTAATTTTTAACATCTCGTGGGGTGCGGCGACTTGAGACGGGGGGTGGATTTGCTTTCTTTTCCACTCTGGAATTAATTCCATCCGAGCTTTGCCAGTCTTATTAGGTACACACAAGGTGCCTTTCTTGGAAATAACGAAACCACGCATTTTGCAGGCTCCTATAATTTTCACACTTTGTACTTGGCATCGGAAACAGTTGTTATGTACCCCTCCCAGAAAGACTCGGTTTTCTTGGGCATTGCTACTGTGATACACCGTTCACTCTCATTATGAAATCACTCACTACTGGTCTGTCACCTCTTGCCGCAATTCAGCTGTCGGTGTGATTCCTGACGCACATCCAAATTCGTTATCAGAGATCGGAAACAACTCTGCATAACTTAAATCTAAGGACAACAAAATACTTAGGCCATTCATAACAAGGAATAATTTCTATCCAAGGAAAAATCCTTTGACAGAGTCGGGAATCGAACTGCCTTCCCACCATTTGGTGGCACAAGAGTCATATAAGCCGAGCAATGGAAGAACAAAGACAGTTTATAAAAGCACAGAAACTTTTGAGAGGTCTACTACATACGAAGGGAATGAAACAAAGCCAATTATGTCAATGAATTCATTGTAGAAATTTGTAATGTGTGTAATAGTTGCATGACGCACAGTCCTAAGATATTTCACCAGTGATTAATGTATGAAATCTTTAAAACTGCTTAATGTTGCTATACGGATCGATTAGAATTTGGTATCTAAGAAAGCTGGAATGCACCAGTTTACAATATTGAGATGAGCCATCTATTAACTACTGCAATTATGATGTGATTGTTTTGTGATCGCTCACATTATCTCATAAGTAATAGTGCCTTGTGGCGAACCTTGAACAAACAGTATCAACCAGGTTTATTTTGTTGCGTACCGCCTGGACATTACTCATAGGGATTTAATGTTCTCCAGGTCGTTAGTTCTACATTCTGTAATCGGCTAAGTAGGTCAGATATTATTTATAACAGTTCTGTACTTAATGTGAGCATGTAGTAGAGAAATGCACATAATATCGAAGGTAACATGTAAAGCGAAAAGGAAAGGAAAGTGTAAAATTAATAATAATAATAATAATAATAATAATAATAATAATAATTATTATATTATTATTATTATTATAATAATAATATTATTATTATTATTATCATTATTATTATTATTATTAACGGATTATTATTACAAAAATGATACTGGACAATAAATTATTATAAGAAATAATAATGTATTATAATTTTATTATTTTATTTTATATTTTGATTACATAACTTTTAACACTGTATCACTTCGGAATATGTATGAAAAGACTTCCTTATGTTAAATTCTAACGTACCTTGTTTACATGTTTCGACATTTTATGGGTCATCCTCAGAACTGGTCCTTGTTGGTCTTGGCGCCTCTTGTTTTGTTTCCTGTGAGGGTGTGTTCGTGTGGTGTAATGTAGAGTCAAAGAGTGTGTGTGTTCTGAAATTGAGTTGTGTGTTGAGAATTTCGTTGTGGTGTGTTTTCGTGTGTCTGTATATTTCATATTGTTCTAGAGTGTTTAGTTTAAACACCACACGAACACACCCTCACAGGAAATAAAACAATAGGCGCCATGACCAAAAACGACCAATTCTGAGGATGACCCATAGAAGGTCGAAACATGTAAACAAGGTACGCTAGAATTTAACACAAGAAAGTCCTATCATACATATTCCGAATATTTTATTTTATTGATATTTATGTGCAGGTCAACAGCGGTTGGCCAGTGAAAGTCCAGTACAGTAATACAAATAAGAACAGTAATAAATTGTACAATAGTGTTAAAAAATAACTATATAACAGTGATAACGTAATAAACAATAGACAAACAAAATTTCAATGATTAATTGATACAATAATAAAAACTAATAGGTCTATATTTTGTAATTAGTGATATAGTACGAAATAAATATAACTGAAAAGTAACAATGTTTATTCTTATTGATTATATAAAAGAATATGACAATGGCATTAACAAATAAGTCTACAAAATTTCCTGAAGTTGTGTCGAAGATTTGGCAAATATCACGATGTCGTCCACAAATCTTATATTCGCACATCGGATTTATAAAATAAAACCATCTGCCCTTCAACAAGGGTGACTACAAGGATCCAGAAAAGAAATAGATATATAAAAGTTTACAACGAAAATACATAAAATAAATTTCAAAAGAAAATTAAAGTGAATCATATTACTTGAAATGGAGATGAAATTGCAAAATTTGAATCGAGTCCTTTAGAATTTCTCTATGGATTTTCTCAACATTGTAAAATGTAAATCCCTTTGATTTCAAGAGCTTATAGGTGTATTTGGAGATGGTACCACGAACTCCAAGAAGTCCGTGTACTGACCAACGATTAGCCATGATGTTATACTGCTTGCTAAAATAAGGAATACAAGGTTCATAGATGATTCTCTTTTCATCTGCAGTACGTTTTGGCTGTTGTGCATCTTTTTCAAACCTGACAGTCGGATCAAATATTGTTCCTGTGTTCTTTTTTCTATCAATGAGAACATCTGCCTCTCTTGTTGAATCAACTTCCGAGATACAATGCACTTCTTCATGGACTTCTAATCCTTGTTGTCTTAGGATGTCAGCAAGCATTGTCCTTACCCTGTGATGGCAGTTGTTCCGCAGTAACTCAGTCTTTCGGCAGAAACCGATGTTATTGATCCCCTATATTTTTCTACTCCAATTCAGTTTCCTTAATGCAATTTCCAAGATACATTTGAATGGTTTCGAATTTTCTTCTTCTTGAATCTGGAGCGTAATTTTCTGGATAGTAACCATATTAAACTGACAAACGAATGTATATTCATTTCAGTTATATTTTCTAACCCAAATTTGATATACAACTTTACACCATTTTACAGCTCTTAAAACTTCATTCTCCCAACTTGGGAATTTTCTTTCTTCCTACTTTCTTTCTACCCACCTATGCTTCTAACAAGAGCATTGATAATTAATATTTGAGGAGAAAAATTCGCTCCGGCGCCGAGGATCGAACCCGGGTCCTTGGTTCTACGTACCAAGCGCTCTGACCACTGAGCTACTCCGAATTCAATCCACAGCACCGGATCGAATCTTCCTCCTTCAGTGTTTCCCTTTGTGGCCTGACTCCAAATTTGGCATATATGTTGACGTATATGTCTAGTGTCAACTGCCATTATACTAGGAGCGCACTCAGTTGAGTGACTTATTTGGCCGGGATTCCGCAGTTATGATGCACTGCTAGCTGTGAGAATATTATGGATTTATTAATTTGTCCTATAGCATAATCTCTGTAATGTTGACAATTGATATTCGAGGAGAAAAATTCGCTCCGGCGCCGGGGATCGAACCCGGGTCCTTGGTTCTACGTACCAAGCGCTCTGACCACTGTCAACTCGTACTAGACTATGGATGAACCATTATAATCACTTGTAAAACTCAAAGCAATCATACATAACTAAAAATAACCTCCTAATCAGTAAACCAAAACCAAGCAACCGCTTGCTTGTATATTATTTCTTATTTTAAAGATCCCTTGCTGGCCTTTGTCTTTTATGATATTTCTGTGTTGTTTGGGTAAAGGGAGATAAGTCATAAAAATGAGTTTGGAGATAGATGAAAATTAAACTTCGGACTTTTATTGAAAATAATTTTCTATACAAATAAAACACATGAAATGCTAGTATTCTGTTGATTTTTGCACACTCACTTGTATAATTTAACTTGTGTGTTCATCTGGGAACAAAATTCCATCTGCACAAAAAATGACATTCCCCTTTACCCGAAAATCACAGATTTAATCCTACATTGCAAGTGAGGGATCGAATCCTTGGCGATGAAAGTATCAATGATTGTAATGACGATGGTTTCAGTCGTGGTAATGATAGTGGTAGTTGTAGTGGTGATATGTTGGCAGTAAAGGCGATGATGTTAATAACTATAGATTAATAGTGATGGTGATTGTGGTAAGGTTCTCTTTGAGATGCATACAAAGGTACTAAAGCATTCGATAAGTAATGGCAACAATGCTGTAAATCAGTGCTCCTAGCGGTAACCATTGAAGTCTTCTACGTAATAGAGCAACAGTGTTGCCATATTTAGCGATAAGCCGCTAAATCTAGGGAATTTTGAATCAGTCTGTGCGACAAATTTTGTAAAATATGATTAGCGACGTTTCTGCGGATTTTTATATTCTTCCAATTTTTTCTTTCTTCTTAGTTAAAACATTCAATTGAAGTCATGCACTTGTTAGTTTTAGAAGAGACATGGTTGCATGACTGAGTAGTCTAATGATTTCATACGTGAAATCCCTGATCACATATATTTGTTATCCGTGATCAGGGGTGAAAGATGCTGATTCAATGATTCTTACGGGTTAGGTCTCTCTCTCTCTCTCAATGCTACTGCTCCAACACCCATAAACCGTGGCAACTTTGATTGACACGTGACGAGTCGCGAGCTGCAGCTGATGTAATCTTGGTTCTTCCCCGCAACGCGGAGATTTTCCACTCAGAACAGACCCGAGGCAATTGAGTTTTGGAATTTTCTGTCGACAGTTCGTGTGAAGCAAATAAGACTGTAGTTTTTGCTGATTTTAATATATTTAATATATATTTAAAAGTGTTACAATTTGCCAGGAAGTGTAGTGTCAATGTTTGGATCAAGTGCAGTGTATTCACAATCAGCTGTTCTCACACCTTCCACCTCAACATCACAGCCGTCAACAACACAACCAGACTCCGCAAAAGAAGGTGATGACGAAGAAATGATATTTTTCTCCGCATATGTATGTTTTTCTTATTTTTATTTAGTGATATTTATTATTAATTTTTAGCGACATTTCTGGGGACTTTTTAAACAAACTTTGGAGAATTTAGCTACTTTTTGTTGAAAAGTTAGCGAGATTGCAGGGCGATATGTTAGCAACAGGGTAGAGCAGCAATTGTTTAAAAAATTTGCAATATTGAAAGTCTCGAAGTAGTCATGTTTTGTAAATACAGTGGCTGTTTCTGATTTGTAGTAAACAATACAACCCTAAAGCTGCGGTTTGTTAACGGCGATCATCGCCGGGCGCAAATCGCTGGCGATTGTCGCCTGGAGTTGCTAGCAGTTAGAATGAATGCACACGGTTTCTTTACAGCGATGATCGTCAACGTAAATCGTTGGTCGCGACGCAGAGCGCTGGAGGTTTCTTCTGAAGCAAATTCAGGACGGACATCGCCGCATTCGATATTTAGAGAAGGCCATGTAGAAATATTGAATCGAGTTATGGCAGAATAACAAATGAGAATAGACGGCGATGTACGCTGATAAAGAAACCACTTCCTGACGATCATCGCCGGCAATGTGCGTCCGGCGATGATTGTCGTAAACAAACCGTAGCTTTAAGGAACGAACAAAGGTTCTTCATAAAACTCCAAGTTGTAAGAGAGAAACAGGCAACTCAGTGTTTTAGTGCATTACAAGAAGCGTATGAGAGACAAGTTCTACCATACTCAACTATTGCAAGTTGGGTGGAAGCGAGGCATTTGCTTTCAATCAAGAGTTGACATCCGAAGAAATTCAGATTGATCAGTGACAGAGATATCCAAGAATGCTACTGCAGATGGAATCCGCCGTCTATCAAGAATTTGGCAACGTATTGTTGACATGGCAGGAGACTATATTTGAAGTAAGTAACGTCAAAAGTAACCTAAATAAATTTAGTGTGAAACAGTAAATATATTGCCGTTACTTTTCGAATTCCCTAGACTAGACGGCATTTTGGAAGGCGATCATCTGCTATATGCGCCATAGCATTTCTGGTATGTGACGTCACAAGCTTGTACAGTAGAACCAATCAGAATCAGTCTGTAACAAGTACTTTCCGAGCTCGTTTGTTCACGTGTGAGTGTTTCAATACATTGAATAAGTAAAACTAACATTTACTCTGTGTATGTGTGTGTAAAATAAATAAATGGAAGAAGAGACTGTAAAAAGACAAGTATTGCACAGGCAGAAGCGGAAAATAGTGTTTAAGGCGTATAATTATTTTAAAAACATTGACGAGCACAATTCTGTCGGCCATCTTGATGCTGGCTGCAACGTTGCCAACGCGCAAGAAACGATTCCAGAAGCATGTGGTGTGGGATTGAGAACAGTGCAAAGAATATATATTTTTTTCCCTCGCTGTTATTTATACTCACTTTAACATCTTTTGGTCATATCGCGAGTTAATCTTTGGTTGAAATCCGAAGGCCTGTGTACTATTGTTGAGACTGGTTCTATTGTTGTGAACTAGATGGCGACTGTATATATATATATATATATATATATATATTACTGATTTGTTATGACTATGATTTCTGTGATGAATGAGGCCGGTGATTTTCAGGGATGTTGTGGTCCGAATTTCCTGGCATTTGCCTTACGGTTGAGGAAAAACCCTGAAAAACCTCAACCAGGAAATTTAACCCAACCGGGAATCGAACCCGGGCCCTCTGCGTAAGAGACCAGTATGCTGACCTCTACACCACAGAGGTGGTCAAAGAATATTGTTAGTGAAGGAAAGAGGGTTTGTTTGGTGTAATGCTTGCAGTAATCAACGGCTAAGGTTATTATTTTCTCCTGCGCTATTTGTATTGCACATGAGCTTCAAGTACGATGTGGCGATGTTATACGTTGTCTTGCTTTCTCTATCTGTTTCTCTCGACGCAAACGCTAACAGACTACCGCCTTCCGAATTGCCGTCGACTCTAGTATATTAAATTGACATTTTATCAAGCTTTATTAAAGGTATGCTAACCGGATCGTTTGTCAGATTTCGTATGCGTACCTGTCTTATGCAGGCCCAATTTAAGCACTGTTGAAACCTCAATCTTTGCATAGAATGAGAAGAATAAAAGGGATGAAAATATAAAGGGAATAAGATAAGAGGAAGAACAAGAAAACCCGTGACTGTCGGATGTAATAGAAGTAACGCCGAAAACGTCTTCACAAAATTATAAAACCGCATGACTTCAGGAACTATTCTCCAGCATAGTTGTATGTGAATAAGAATCATTAAACAAACAGTCTTGAAATTCAGAGTCATAACGTCTTTGTATGTGTCGGGAATATTACCTTCTGCACTAGCGACTTTAATTCTTGAGGAAGACATTTTGCGGCGTAGGTCGTGGTTTAAGGGGCCGTGGAGAGAGCTGTAACCCTCTATAATACTGGATAGTGGCGAGGGTGGGCAGGAGAAGGGGGAGATAAGATGTTCAGGAAGCTTGAGGGTCCGTCTTGGGCTCAAGTAGCAGAAAACCACAAGAACTCGGTAGTGGTGCGGGACTATAGGAAGTCTACGGAGTGAAGGTATTTTTTTTTGTCTCACACTTGTATGGACTGTAGGGGAGTATTCAGCATGGGTAGGGGGAGGAAACGCATCAAGTGGAACACTTTGAGTCATCCCCCGTGTTAATCTCCTGCTCAAGAACAGCAGGTTTAACACCCCGGTTCGTCTCCATTTCTACAAATTACCGGAGCTAATGTTCAGTTCCATTCTATTGTGTCCACTTTCCCATTGTCATTAGATAACTTCAATATTTTATTATTTTATCTAGTAATGACGTAATTTTTTTAAATGTTGAAAAGTATTTAATGTTTCAAATTCAAATTTCAAATGTATTCACAATTTAACATTTGAAATAATACATATGAAATAGATACCCGAAATGAGCATATGCTCATGCTCGGGAACAGTCCAGTAGTCTACATAAATTTTACAGAGATCAATGATAATGTTGATGATAGAAATAATAGTAATAATAATAATAATAATAATAATAATAATAATAACAATAATAATAATAATAATAGAATAACCGTGACGCAGATGATACAAAGATAGCAATACAAATTAATTCAATAATAATAATAGTAATAATAATAGTAATAAAACAAAAATATTTACAATAATAAAATAAATACTAGGACGGATAGTAGTACATTATGCAACGAGCCTATAATGATAGTA
This sequence comes from Periplaneta americana, assembly GCA_025594305.2. NCBI lineage: Eukaryota > Metazoa > Arthropoda > Insecta > Blattodea > Blattidae > Periplaneta > Periplaneta americana. The sequence continues at coordinate 48,552,946 of JAJSOF020000005.1, forward strand.
ATTAAGACGCGAGGATGTTTATGAAACGAGCGCAAGCGAGTTTCATAATTTTCATACGAGCGTCTTAATTACCATTATAGGCAAGTTTCATACGACTTTTATGCTCGACCATATTTCTAATTTGAAATTATTCATAAGTATTCATGTAATTCTTATGTGACTGGGGAGCGAACTGACCTTGTGCAATCTCGTAAATTGTGAGATGTGCGCAGACGCGAAAGTATTGATTTTTTCCGGGCAACGAATGTCGACGACCTTGATATATAATCTAGAGAGTAAGATAAACGTTAAACTTAATATAACCTTGAAATTGAATTCGACATTGAAAAACGAGATGACAAATTGAATTTATTTGAATATTATTTACAATTATCGCTAATTATTATAGTAACAGAACATAACCTTCTGCGACAGTATTGGATTTCCAGCCTGCATGACGTTTTGCTAGTTGTCTTTCGATTGCATATCCGACAATAATCGAAAACCTGACCTTTAATGAATAGGTGTACTTTAATGACATACATTAAAGGACTGCTACCAGGTGTATAATTACTACATTTCGGCATGGTCGAGCATAAAATAAATTATAAAACCACTTAGCAAGAGTTAACACAACTTAAATAAGCATCTAATAACCAGGAAAAAATGAACTCGAAAATCAACAGAAAAGTTCGTTGCATCGCAGACGACAGCAATCGCCGTATTGTATTATGTATTATTGGTAGTAGGGGGGAGCCGAAGGTCTACGTAACTGCCGTTCTCTTCGAATCTTCTCAATCATTGGAAGTTAATGCTGAAAAACAAAATGTCTACGAGTCAAACTGTTCATTATTACCAGGATAAATACAAATAATACTGAAATATATTAATCAAGTTTCAGTTATAGATCTCCCCTTTTGTTGTAGAGGTATCATATCAAAATATTTTTTGAATGGTGGGGAAAATATAAATTTCAAGAACTCTCTAGTGACAAGAGATAGTGACAAGTACAATCAAGTGTATCTGTGGCGATGGTAAGGAATCATTTATTGGATATATACACTGTTATTAATTAAGAAAATGATCCATTTATATTTATTACAATGTTTTATCTTATAGGTTACATGCATCATATAAGTACAAAAAATATTAGTAATATATAACGCTAGAACACTTAAAATAATAATAAAATTTATCAAATATCATACAAACATTTTCACTTTATTTTTAAACTTAAGAATGTGTAAATTGCTTAGGTCTGGATCATTTTTCAATACTGAATTGTATAGCTAGTCTTGATCCATAATTTCTACTGTGTCTTAATCCAGCTGTAGTGTGATATTAGGTTCTGCCAAAAGAGTTGGGACATTTCTTCTGGTGTTATGTATATGTTTTTCAGTTATAAAATTCATTCGATCATTCGGTCATGTCTGAATAACTAAATTATACTTTACGGATGTCAAAGTACTGGCTTCAAAATCAACACATAGAAATTACAGTCAACTCTTTATATAGTGAAATTGGTTATAGTGAACATTCGGCTATAGTGAACCTAAATCGTTGGTTCGATCCGCATGCATTAAAAAGTACATTAATATATTTGTTTATAGTGAACCCTCACTTCGGTTATAGTGACCCTAGAACTAGAACGTCCCCAAGAAAATGTTATTTTAAAATGGCCAGTATGGTATTTCAGGAAACCCTATAAACTTCCAAGAATATTAAAGATATTTTAATTATTTTGTCCTACAGAATAATATATGTAATATTGACAATTAATATTTCAGGAGAAAAATTTGCTCCGGCGCCGGGGATCGAACCCGGGTCCTTGGTTCTATGTACCAAGCGCTCTGTACAGATTACTGTGCACTTAACTGCGGAATCCCGGCCAAATAAGTCACTCAGCTGAGTGCGCCCCTTGTATAATGACAGTAGACTTGAACATAAAATGTCAACATATATGCCTAACTTGGAGTCATGCCAAAAGGGAAACTTCAAGGAGGAGGGTTCGGTCCGGTGCTGTGGATTGAATTCGGCGTAGCTCAATGGTCGAGCGCTTGGTACGTAGAGCCAAGGACCCGGGTTCGATCCCCGGCGCCGCCGGAGCGAATTTTTCTCCTCAAATATTAATTTCCAAGAATATGTTCAGAACAAAATCTCAAACCTTCTACTCCTTAAGTGCATTGAAAGACAAAGTATTTGTTAAGCTTCCTGGATAGTTAGAAACATGTTAAAGAGAATAGTGTACGCATTGAGGGATAAAGGAAGGATTAGTTCGGACCACTTTAAAAGAGGTTATTAGAAGAATAGAAAGAAAAGATGTTTTCTTTTGTAAAATGGAGTAGAGTGATGACCAATGGGGTAAATACAAGAAGGATTACAGTATAATGGTCCTCAACCCTTCCTCCCGCATCTTTGTAAAAGTGAACCCTGGGAAATTCTAAGGCAGAGTACAGAGTAGCATACCTCTAATGGGAATAGATGCGAAATCGGTCAGTGCTCACTATCTATATGGCCAGATTAGATTCAAGTTTCGAACTGTGAACATAAGGATGTCGAAGCGTAAAGTGTTTAAGTTGGAAGATAAAGCGAACATTAGTACTGATATTAATCGTGGTCTGTCCCAAACAGGCATTAATACTGTATGTTCAGCAGCGTCAGTAGCATAAAACAGACACTTCGGTTTTAGTGAACCTCGGATATAGTGAACGAAATATGCTGGTCCTCAGAGGTTTACTATAACCGGATTTGACTGTATTAACAAAAGCAAAATTAAACCCATAACATAATGATCGAGCCTTTCCACACAGTTGACGTGGTCGCCGTTAAGACGCCACGGATAACTCGTCACACATTATTACAAGTCGTAACTCGTCGTACGCTTCTGTTCGTCACATATGCTTTATTTCCATTTTTGTAGTAAATGTAACCAGTCGAACATATTATTAGGAATATTTTAATACCAAAAGTTGATTGCGTGAGTAATACATTGTGACTCGTTAAGATGCGGTAATATGAAGATGTCTGATGTACCGTATGCATGCAATTTTAGAACAAATATTCTGTGAGATTACGAATGGGTAGGGACCTTGCTTTGTCCCAGGACGCTACAAGATGAAGTATTACTGGAGTTTTTAAGTGCACGACGCACATGCACCTAGCAAGCGAAGTACTTGACTGACGGCTCACGCAACTCTTGTTTCGTAAAGTGGGGCAGAACAGAACATGAACCACTTTAACAATTACACTAATATGCACAATTTACATTATTTATACTATGTATACTAAAATTCACTATTTTTACTATTTACTGTACACTATGATAAAAAATGTAGTATACATTGATCAAACATTATTTACACTATTGACCTTATGTGCAGTGTTGTGTACTGCAATGCAAGGTATTTAATTTCATAACATAATGGCCTATTTGTTTTACAATTGTATACAAAACTGTAAGTAATGTCTCATTAACATAAACCTTCATTCCTTATCTATACTAATAACAAATCTGTAGCCGAAATTTTTCTGGTAATTTTCGATTTTCCAAAATAATTGATCCTAACATATATAATTAACCACCCTGAAACTGAAAATCACTTTTTGAAATTTTTGTTTGTATGTTGTCTGTCTGTCTGCTGCCTGTATGTTTGTTACCTTTTCACGCGATAATGGCTGAACGGATTTCGATGAAAATTGGAATATAAATTAAGTTCGTTGTAACTTAGATTTTAGGCTATATGGCATTCAAAATACATTATTTTAAAGGGGGTTATAAGGGCCTGAATTAAATAAATCGAAATATCTCGGTTATTATTGATTTTTGTGAAAAATATTACATAACAAAAGTTTCTTTAAAAATAATTTGCGATAAGTTTTATTCCTCCAAACATTTTGATAGAACTGATATTTAATGAGATAAATGAGTTTTAAACTTAAAATAACTGCCATCTAAGGCCGTGTAATGAATTAAAAATAAATGACTTCGTCTATAAGGGACCTTGGACAGCAACAATCGAAAGCTATGAAAGATAGCCTACAGAGAATGTTTCTGTGTTTGTATGAAGTAATATCGGAAGCTAAATTAACCGATTTGTATAATTAAGTATTATTATTTCACCATTGGAAAGTGTAGTTTCTCTAGATGGACATAATGCTATAGGCCTAATGTTATTACAGTAACTTCTGATATAATATAATATAATTATAATATAATTTAAGTTATTTGAAGGGTTCACAACCATAGTCGGCCAAGCGCCATTTACTGAATACCTGGAAAACAAGGGTTAAAATTAAGTTATTACCATAATTCAATGGAAACCTATAACAAGTAAAATAAAATATACACATTAAATTTAAATGATGTCAATCTTCATTAAACTATGGTTGCATGTAATAAAAATTAAGGAACAGGTTATAGGAATTGTCATTGCACCAAATGAGTGTCTCTGGACCAAAATGATCGCATTTTAATTATTTGGATGCAATTTAAATTAAGTAACATATTAAACGATTTATCCTTCTATCAAACACGAATATTCCCTGGATCAAACGTCCTATTTTAATTATGTAATTACTTTATATTTATTTCTAACGGGTGCAGCGGAGCGCACGGGTACGGCTAGTGATAGTATAATAGTAAAAACAACGTGTTTTAGTGTACATAGTGTAAAGGGCTGTCAGACATTGGCTACTTTAAAAGCAGATTGTCGGAAAGACTGCTTTTCGTGTCTAGAATAAGATCCTTCTTGAAATATTACTTTTCTAGAATATTTATTTTTAATATACTTGTCATATATTTTCTTTCATGGTGTTAATGATTCCTTCGATCTAAATTGTCTTATTTAGCATAAAATGTAATTCTTTAACTCTTAAAATTACATGTAAATAAACACATCTACATTTTCGACTTACTATTATCATTGTTATTATTATTATTATTATTATTATTATTATTATTATTATTATTATTGCATTGTTTTCTGTATTGATATTTTATGTATATTTGCTATATATTTTATCCTGTTTCAGTGAAAGAGAAAAGCTCTGGGCTTTAACTCTGCCAGTACAGTAAAAATAATTGAACAAATAATATAAATTGTATTTAATTTTTTTTTTTCGAAATTCAGTTCACTGTGCAGTGATCAAGCGTTTCCCACATAACTAAAAAACTATGCAACATTCTGTGATTAAATTTGTTGTGTGTATTTATGCATCCCATATCTACAATATGATGGAAGATCACTTCTTTACCTTGATAGATTGTCAGATAAAAAATAAATTCATTTAAAAATGGTCAAATATCAGTATTTTCTTCTAAAACAACATAATAAAATATTATTTATTAAGGAATGTAGTTATTTGTAAACATGAGTTTCAGCAATAAATTAAAAGAGAGAGAACATGAAAACGTTAACAAGGTTATGGGTTATGAGGGAAACCCTTCATCACTGTACAGTGAACTGCCACCATTTTGAATTTTGAAAAAAAAAATATACGTATAAATAATTTTTTTAAATCGTAAAAATATGCTGTAAGCTATACCTAACCTCTTAAGTTATTGGAATAAAGACGAAGACGTATGAGTCTGTGTAGTTATAAGTAGGCCTACGTATGTGTTAGTAGATAAGAATTAAACTTCACACGGAAAAGAAAACTTTTAGGAACTGGTTCTCCTTGTGAGTTCTTCGGAGCTATCTCTATCTGACGGGCTTGTCTCTTATCTAATGCTTAATATACAGAGAATTGGAACGATAATGAAGATTTTAAATAGAAAAATGGTGACAATTTGAGAGTACCTCGCGAGAACCTGCCCCAATACACTCCTTGTTCACCACCAATCTTAATTTAAATCACCCAGATTTCAACCTCAGTGGGCGGAAAGTAAAATTCTGGTCACTCGATTGGCAGTTCTCTTTTCAGAAGTACAGAATTAGATTTGGACTTGTCACAGATGGATTTTCGGTTTCAATGCAAAAACGAAAGTGTTCCAGTTTTGAACTATTGACGAGAATTCCAGGAAAACCATTTAGTTAATTAATTATTTACTCGTGAGTACAATTCAGCTTTCAATTACGCAAACAGCTATTGGAATGATGTCATGGATCAGCAATCCAGTTTAATCAATACTGTGATTCTTCACAGTCCATCTAGATGTACACACGAGCGTGTATTGCAACATCACTCACACAATCTGTTACTGCTAAGTAGATTAATTTTAAACGTCACCATCACTTCGGTTTTGTGACATGCCGACGTCTTTCATCGCAGCTCGCAATGGTGCTGATTCTCGTCTCATCATGTGCATCTTGTATTCCGCTCTTTAAGGTCTTTCTTTCTCTGTTTTGCTTAAGGCCCTATGATTATAGGGATACGAATAGTATAATAGCTCATAGATTTTCCGTGTTTTGCAACAATGTTCTTTTGTTAGACATATTTACTGTCCGTTACTCAGGAGAAGACTAGCGGAAAGAATGTGACCTTGACTATCGCTGTTGATTATTATAAACATCGCTCAGATAAGCATCCCAGTAGCCAGGTTATTACTCGCGCAGGAATCATTAGTAACAATACGTATGGAAATTAAAGCTAAGTTGAACAGAAGGAGGCCTAATGTTTCCGCTTACTGCAGTACAAATATTGCACGTGTTGTCTTACGTTATCTGTTCACATCCCTTCCTCCTCAGTCCGCTCTCGTCTTCTCCTGAGTCACCGACAGTACTTTTGTTTCTTGAATTATCATCAAGAGCATATTATATTACTTACTTACTGGCTTTTAAGGAACCCGGAGGTTCATTGCTGCCCTCGTATAAGCTCGCCATTGGTCCCTATCCTGATTAAGATTAATCCATTCTCTATCATCATATCACTCCTCCCTCAAATCTATTTTAATATTATCCTCCCATCTACGTCTCGGTCTTTCCAAAGGTCTTTTTCCCTCCGGTCTCTCAATTAACACTCTATATGAATTTCTGGATTCACTCATACGTGCTACATGTCCTGCCCATCTCAAACGTCTGGATTTAATGTTCCTAATTAAGTCAGGTGAAGAATACAATGATTGCAATTCTGTGTTGTCTCAGTTCTCCTGTAACTTCATCCTTCTTGGCCCCAAATATTTTCCTAAGCACCTTATTCTCAATTCTTATGAATTGTGAGTCCCTATCACCACGGCATGGCGCGTCCTCAGGTTGCGGATCGAGGAGACGGCCTCCAGATATGGAGGGTAGCTGTGAATATATTGAATAAGCAGTCGCGGACAGCCAATAAGGGGTGGTCCTCCAGCATGGGGGTTGGGCGTAGGGCTAACAATCCATCACCGTAAAAACAGCTTGTTACGAAAACTTCGAAATAAGCCTCGGAATGGGACTGATTCTCTGGCACGACCACAGCAAAGGAATAAGGTTTTGAGATTTGGTAGGAGGGGTAACATTAGTAGGAAAAGAACTAGCTAGATATAGAATAGACTTTGTGGGAGTACAGGAGGTTAGGTTAGATGGGAACGGCATCACACAAATAGGAGATTACTTGTTGTATTATGGGGAAGGAGATGATAATCACCAATTAGGAACAGGATTCTTTATTCATAAAAGAATAAAATCAGCTGTAAAAAGGTCGAATTTATCAGTGATAGGTTATCGTATTTAGTACTTAAGGGTAGATGGTGCGGTATCGTAGTTATAAATGCTCACGCCCCTACAGAAGAGAAAGACGACCATATAAAGAGCACACTATACTTTACATAAAAATAAAGCGTAAAATTCGTTTTCTAAATTTCATAACAAAACTGAAGGAAGATCTCTCTTCACTTCTAAATTTTATTGTTTGTATGATGAAGTTTGTTGGAATAACTTCTATTGGAGTGCGTTGTAGGTGGGTTAGTAAAAGGCCAAAGTCCTTTAAACAACCAAGGGCTGCCAATACTTAAGTTTATTAATCAATCTTGAAATACAAGACGTAGTGAGGATGATGATGATTACTGGTCGCCACGTGGGCCACTTGTCGCCCTCCCCAACATTTCTGCTGACTGCAGAGCTACATTATAATAATAAGTGAGGGTCCTCAAAGCTCGCCGCGCCATTTTATAGGCTCGAGTCAGTGACGCTATGTTGACCTTTGAAGTCCGCGTAATCCGCGTATACCCGATGGTGTACCCAAGCCGTGGCCAGTTCGATGACCTGATTTTGGACAGATAATTCTTTAGTCATTAACTCCAGTACATACATGACTCAAACTATAAATCTTGTCAAGTCTGCACGAGTTATGGAATAGTTTTCAGATTTACATTATTAATAATGCCACTCTAAACATTGATTACAATCATACCAATTACAATCTTACCAATTATAATCATAGCAATTATATCCCTACAGTAAGTGGGCGCTTATCAAACATGTTTGAAGTAGATCTACATAAATATATACAGTAGGCTAGAACTCCAATTATCCGGACTATTAGGGTGTAGTATGATCCGGATATGCAGGAATCCGGATAATAGGATCGGTAATGAAGAGAGTCTAGAAACAACAGTACTAAGCTAATATATGTATTAAAAGTGCAAAATGACTATAGGTCTACACTTTATAATGAACAAAGTTACACATATTCAAACAAAATAGTATTTTAAATCTATTAAAATTATAAGAACTCTTCATATTCCATACAGAAGAGAACTTTGCTTATGTATGGTAGTACAGCATACGAAATAAAAACCTATATGTATATATATATATATATATATATATATATATATATATATATATAAAGTTTCTTTCAATAAATAACTTGAAAATGTCATCCGGATAATTGGCGATCCGGATATTTGGAGTTCGGATACGTAAGAAGATGGTGGAGGATTTGTAGAATCTGTATAATAGCTTGGAACGTTTTTATTTGTTGCTATTTGTGTGATTGAATCGGTTTGGTTGTTCGTAGGTTATAATGGGTATGAAATAAATTAAGAGTACATTATGCAACGAGCCTATAATGATAGTAATTAAGAATCGAGTATGGATATTTATGAAACGAGGCAAGCGAGTTTCATAATTTTCATACGAGCTTCTTAATTACCATTATAGGCGAGTTTCATACGACTTTTTATGCTCGACCATATTTCTAACTTGAAATTACCGGTATTCAGATGTATACATTTTATTTGTAACTGACAAGATCGAAAGTGACCTTGTTCCAGGTCGTGAATTGTGAGATGTGCGCAGACGCGAAAGTATTGATTTTTTCCGAGGAACAATAATGTCATTGACCTTGACGTAGTCCTGTTACACTTGATAATATTATAATATTATAACCTTGATTATTGAATTCGACATTGAAAAACGAGATGACAAATTGAATTTATTTGAATATTATTTACAATTAACGCTAATTATTATAGTAACAGAACATAACCTTCTGCGACAGTATTGGATTTCCAGCCTCCGTGACTTTTCGCTAATTCTCTTTCGATTGCATATCCGAGAATAATCGATACTTGCGGTTTTATAACGGTAGAAAGCTGATCTGTCATTGGCTGGACAGTTGTAACCTGAGTCGCCATTGGCTGAAAGACCTGTCCTTTAATGAGTAGGTGTACTTTAATGACATGCATTAAAGGTCTGCTACCAGGTGTATAATTACTACATTTCGGCATGGTCGAGCATAAAGATTATTATGCATGTTGCAATAATACAATATATTTTATTCGTATCTGTTGCATTATTTTGCGGCTTACATCGGCGCATCGGCGCGCTTCCGCTAAGGAGCAAGACGCTCATCGAGTATTGTTACAGAAATGGCAACGGACATTTTGACTTACTTAAATTTTGCACGTTATAAGTTATTATTATACTATAAGCACTTGTAATATTAGTAAACTGTTCACAAAATGTTATATTAATGAGTAATAGAAATTTTCAAAATATTATTGTAGTAGGGTTCTAAGTTCTTGTTAAGTAACGAGAAACTATGTGATAAAATAACGTTGAAGAGGAATTTGTTAAAATAAGTTGCATTATAAAAACGATTCTGAGTAGTCCGCTATCTCTGATTTAAAATTGCTTGTGAAAAATAATTTATGAAGTAACCATACATTTCAGAATTTATCTCCAGAAAAATAAAGTTTTACATTTTACAATAAAACACACTGTTCTTATTTATCTTTATGTATTTGTGTAAATGTAGGCTATAGTTATCTGGATTAAAAAAGTAATTTACGTACTGTAGATACTGTAGAGTGAATGATTTTTTTAAACTAAATTATTATATGCACAAATAAAATTCTATAAAACTGGAGATCTTCCAGTGTAATTAATAACGGTGAACATTCATTAAGTTTAAAAGCGTCTCTCATAGATGTTATTGAACGCTAATTTTTCTATGTAACGCATAATTATATTAATATTAATAAATAATTTTTCTAAAAAAAAAGCCCTTTTGGAATTACGTTTCTATACAATTTTATTTATTATATGATATTACCTACATCATTTCCTGTTGAAATGACTGGTCCGTTTGAACCGAACAAAACCCTTCAATTGTTGGGAAAATTGTTATACACTTTCAAAGAGTGATACAGATAAATACATTCTCGGGTGAAGGATGCTACACGTGTTTCCCATGAACATAATTAAAGCCATATTTTCATGTCGTATATTGCGATTTCTAAGGTTAAACGAAAATTTTTGGAGGAATCGAATGTCTATCATTTTTTGAACATGAAGAAATATTTAAGTTCTTTTTATACAAATTTCTTAAATTATGTCGTTACCTACATTCTTTGCTGTATTACTTCATCTGTGGTCATATATTTTCTACATTTATATATAATTATCCAAAAGTTCCAACCGCGCCCATTACTGTGCTGTGCTTTCTAGCTAAGTGATGACCAACCTTGACTCTCTGGCCAAACGCTGAACACTTGTCAGATAAGACTTCTTCAATAGCCCTTCAGTAGCCCAAGTACTGGCACTTCTGTGTAAACAGTGGAGAGGGACAATGGTAATACAGGTGTCACGTAACTATACACCACGCTCGCCTCCGTTCGACTACTATAATGCTTTCCACGCGATGTAGTTCATAAGTCTAATCTCCGTGCCTACAATATTGTAACTTTTTATTCTCACTTTTACCACCACACACCTGTCAACAATGTGACCTTCATTTCTTAATAATGTACCCTACAACAATGGGTACTGCACTCAACACAGCAACACAATAGTGGTTATTGCACTCCACACGACGACAATGACAATACACGTGTATTATTGAGAATAACAACACTGTACTCCTAATTTCAATTAATGTTCACAAAGCACTATGTGTAGAACAAAACTGTCAGTTTTCAGTTCACAGTTCGTTTGCCCTGGCTAGTTCTTCTAGCTCACTGTTCAAGTTCACTGCACATCAAACTCAGGTCTTCAGGGCGCGTCACCTTCGCCCGGATTCGCTCAAGATCACTGCACGTCGAACTCAAGTCTTCCGGATATGTTGCACTCGCCTGGCTACTGCCACAGTTACGGAGTCACTCACATTCACTGCACGTCGAACCCAGGTCCGCCTTGCTCGCTGCTGTCCAAGACTTGAAGGCTGACTGAAGACTAACTGACTGAATAACTTACTCGCGACTGACTTTCGTCGGCAACTCACGGTGTTATTTATTTACCACGAACATCTAGAATGTTTTGCGCAGCGAAGCTTCTGGACTTCCACAACAATCCGCTTCCAGGTGCTTCCTTACTTCCGCTCTCTCCGCCCCCCGCAAGGACCGCAGTTCTTTCCCCTCGCTCCGTGACACGCTACAGCGCCTACCGAAGCTCGAGTTTCCGTTCCTCGCGCTTTCCTTCTCGCTAGATGCGCGCGCAACCGGACGCGACCAGAACGTTCCAGATGGATGCCACAATATTTTGCCTGAACCCATATAATAATTAGCTTGCAATGACTAACACCGACTGAGTCTTAACTTTACGACTAGGCAACGTTGCTCAAGCACGAATGACTCGTGTTCTGGGCGGCTCAAAACCCGCGACCACCATGAACTAATGTAAGTCGTTTGAAAAGGGATGTAGTAGTGCAGAATAAGTTGTCAGAGAATTACATAACTACAGTATAACACTTCACTTTCCCATTTCATTTATTGTATCCCATAAATCTTACATCAGCATTGTAGTTTTGAGATGCTGAATAAGTTAGAAGTTACACAAAATATAAAATATCGCATTTACTCGAAAATAAGATCCCCATTTCTTTTACCAGATACTTGTGTTTAAATTTGAGAGGTCTTCTATTTGCATCGTATCTTAAAATCGAGTATATAGAAGCATGAAAATGCAACTTGAGGACTAAGTAAAGATTATTTTATTATACGAGCACAGACTAAATCAGACAAATATTTAGATGTTTTAACTTACATAACTAGATATGTAACGCACTAGGCACTTGAGAACACTATGTCACTCAAGCATAAGACTACCGGTACCGATAGTTACTGATTTTATAAGCCGTAATACTGAGGTATGATCGGGTAGAAAGCATAAACGGAACGGCCAACTTCCACACTCCTGCGATCTCATTGCTTTCTCTAAAAGTTACTGAAAGAGAATGAACTTTATCTCTGGGCTGAATCTAACGGTATTCCTCGCTCTCTATTGACTTACGGATCTATTATTCTCTTGACAACGATTTTCTAAAAAAACTTAAGAGTTTTTGTCTCAGAATACCGCACTATAGTTCTATTACCTGTATTTTCTTATGAGTTTAATATTTGCATACAAAATATTTTATAAAACAATTCTTTAAAGAATTAGGAGGATCTTATAATCGATATGGTCTATTTTCGAGTAAATCCGATCATAGCAAGCAGATTATGGGTGTATGTACGTAAAAGACCACAAATATTATCAGAAAATGCGGTCTCTAAATTTCTACAATTATATGATGATGCTGCTGCTGCTGATGCTGCTGCTGCTGATGATGATGATGATTGATGATGTTGAAGAAGCAAAGTAGATTTAGTGATGCTCCCTTACTAAGCAACACCCGTCAAAAAGAAATAGTAAAAATGAAGTGTTTCGGACATCCATTGACAGACGGGAAGAACAATTTCTGTTTACTGTAGGAAATACTCGAATTGTCTTAGTTGCAGTAGGCCTACTTAGAAAATAAAAACCTTTAAAGGCATTTCAAAGAGTTCATGGTACATTTAACATGTCATATCCCCAGGTTCTGCTTTAAGAACTCGATACATTTCAAAGGAAAAGAGAGTACATCATTGTCAGCAAAACATATTGTTAAGAAAGTGCAGGAATAAAAAAAAAATATATTTAGAGAGTCTTATGAAATATCGCTCCTACTCGCTCAGAATAAAAAACCTTTCTGAGATGGTGAAGTTATTAAATAAAGCCTCTATATATTTGTAGAACACACTGGTGATACCAACATTAAAAAGTGATGATGATATTTCCCTTTCTTGAAATACAGTAATAAGACACAATGAAAAAATAGGGAATAATGTAGCAACACACATAAAACATGGAACTGCTATTACGGTAGACAGATCTGTGACATGACAGACGGTTAGAATGGCTTTGTAATTTAGCGTATTAGTGGACACGACTCGTTTGAATGTTTTTTAACAAACGACTTTAAGGTGAATATTTATAATTTCCATTCACATTTAACAAATTTAAGAGTTTTAAATTAAAGCTGAAATTATTTTCTAACAACTTATAGCAGAACAGGTTTAAACATTATCCACCCATTGAGATAACTGAAGTAATGCAGTAATGTTATCCCTGGTCACTTAAAAGACAAAGTAGCTGTTACATCTTTGTATGAGCTATCAGATACTTTATTTTCTTCTTTTAAATTGAGTCGCCTAGAATCAAACTGCACTTTGTTAAAAAAAATCTGAGTTTGTCAGAAAAGACGAAAAACTAACGCAGTTAGACTAAAAACGGTCATTTTACTACTAAAATTAAGGCAGATAAATTCTACTTTGACTCCAAACGAGCAATTTAACACATTCCCTGCATTATTTTGCACTGAAATATACCTTAATTCCATATTTAATAACTTGGAGAAAGTACAGTTTCATTCTAGGTGACTCAATTATAAAGGAAAATATAGGCCCGTATGATTAATCAACATCAAGTTATTCTCAAGACTTATCCATTACCAAGCAAGAAGAAGTTAAGACTGGTCTCAATTTTCGTACGCATAGTCGCGTACTTTGCCCTGTCTCGGTCTTCAGACTATCTTGAGGCGGTGTCGAGAATATTTAATGTTTCTCTACATTTTTGTTGTAATTGCTGATCACGTGATCAGTGCCCGCGAATTAGTGTTGTTAACTTACTTACAAATGGCTTTTAAGGAACTCGCAGGTTCATTACCACCCTCACATAAGCCCGCCATCGGTCCCTATCCTGTGCAAGATTAATCCTGTCTCTATCATCATATCCTACCTCCCTCAAATCCATTTTAATATTATCCTCCCATCTACGTCTCGGCCTCCCCAAAGATCTTTTACCCAACTAGCACTCTATATGCACTTCTGGATTCGCCCATACGTGCTGCATGATCTGCCCATCTCAAACGTCTGGATTTAATCGTGGTGGGAATATAATGGTGTAGCAGACGGTTGACTCAAACTCGTTTTCTACTGCGCATGTCGTCACTTGGGAAGCAGCAGCGGCGCACTAATTAGCATCGCAGTCCTCGAGGAACAAAACAAACAGCTGTTGTGTGTACGTGCACGGTGTTAATTCTTTGTTTATATATATTATATTGAATGTTATTCTTGTATCAGTAATGCTATTAATGTGACACATTTTTAAATCGATGATGTACTTGGAATAATTCACATCACACAGTGACATTTGAACATTACCACAGTACATTTAGCAAAAGTACGTCTATGGGCCGGTTTCACCAACCTTCAGTAAATCAGTTCAAATGAAACATTAACTACCATTAACTACTGAACATTAAAATATTTAACGATTCACTAAAATGAGAGCTCCTCACCAACCAAATTTTCTTAACATTTAATGAACAGTAAATAATGGCTCATTAAGGACAAATAAATGCAATCTATGAATTTTTCATAACTATATCAGAACATCTTTATACGAAACCACAGTCTACTATATCGCAAATCGTGTACAGTATTAGAAAACAGTTTTGTTATGTCTCTTGGTAGTGGAAATGTTGAAATTTTGGCCGCGATTTACACGAGTACGTTTATATGCGCTGTCTCCGTAGATATCAAGCCGAGCACCTATTATATGCCTCGTAACGCTTATTACGTCTCGGCTCTGGTAGAGCAGTCATTAGCATGCTGGCTTGTCAACCGTGGGACCTGAGTTCGACTCTCGGTGAGAACTATTTTTTTATTAACGTAACTAATTTCTATACATGTTGTCTTTCTTATTTTTCTATTTTTGTAGTAAAACGAATTATTTCGCAACTCTGGCTCCACTAGGAGAATTAAGAAAACTCTTGGGAGATCAATTTTCTTCCCGAAATACAACAAAGATAAACAAACAAGTTAAAGAAAAAAAATATACATGTGGATCGAATATTTTGTTCACATACCACTGGCGTCTATCACTGCCTGGCATCTTCGGGGCATTAAGTCCATCAGATCGCGGAAATAGTTCTGGTCCTCAGCGAGATCTTCCCAGGTAGCTAGAACTTGATCCCACAACTGATCTCGATTTTGAGGTGGGATGTCTCGATATCTGTCAATCCTCATTTTCATGCCTTTCCGTGAACCGTCTTTGAACATTTATGGCGGTGTGCGCGGGGTTGTTATCCTGCTAGAAATGAAATTTCCTTTGGAAAGAAAATCCATGAATCCAGTTCTTTCGCTTCTGTTTTAAAGCCAGTGCAAACATATCTTATCGCTACCTGTAATATAATTCTAATAAATGAAAGTTAATATACTAATTAAGTTTTGTTATATTTGAATGCATATTATGTATTAATTTACTAATATTTCTTAGGTATAGTTATAATAACCACTTTCATGTGTTAAAATAAAAACTCAGTTCTGTGTTACCTAGTTGACTAGTTTCAGCTTTGTCTCAGCTGTTTTTGTGACATTCTAACCTATGATCAATTTCTTCTAAAATTTTGAGTACCACGAGCTTCATGACGCGGTATCTTTCGTGAATTTTTGTGACATTCAAATTTTCAAAATGATCGTTTTTAAATGATTAACATTATCTTCATCTGATTCTTAATTTTCGAGTAGTTCCCGATATAGGCCTAACAATTCTACGTCGAAACGTTCCGCCATTTTATATTGCAACTAATGAACCATTAAAAATTTAAGGACGGAAATTTCTATCACTAAATTTAATGATAGTTTTACCGGTTCGTTTGGCTAAACATGGTTGGTGAGATATAAAAATGATTTAATGAACCAGTAAATAAATAATTAATTATTAAAGAATCATTAAAAACTTAGTGAAGGTTGGTGAAACCGGCCCATTTGTCATAAACTGAATGTGTAATGAAAAATTAATTTTTTGTAGGTAGATTCATAGTTATTTTTATCTCACAAATTATACTGCTGTTTCAATAATTCAATTATTTACTGTTAAAAAATTATAATATGTAGGTCTATTGTAGATGAACTGAAGAATTGTTACACCTGAAGTTTGGTGAACTTGTTTATTACTATTTAAATTTAGATTCAGATTTTTTTCCGACGCGTGTTGTTATTTTGGAAAAGGAAATTGTATCAGACCAATTAAAGGAGTCCATAATCGTACCTATCTTTAAGAAGGGGGACCAGACTAACTGTAGGCCCTAGTAACTTTCGAGAAATATCACTTTTGTTGACGTCGTACAAAATGTTGTCCAATATTCTTTTGAGAAGATTAACTCCATATGTAGATGAAATTATTGGGGATCATCAGTGTGGTTGTAGGCGTAATAGATCAACTATTGACCAGATATTTTGTATTCGACAGATAATGGAGAAAAAAAATGGGAGTATAAGGGTACAGTGCATCAGTTATTCATAGAGTTCAAAAAGGCATATGACTGGGTTAAGAGAGAAATTTTATATGATATTCTTATTGAATTTGGTATTTCCAAGAAACTAGTTCGATTAATTAAAATGTGTCTCAGTGAAACGTACGGCAGAGTTCGTATAGGTCAGTTTCTGTCAGATGCGTTTCCAATTCACTATGGGCTAAAGCAAGGGGATGCACTATCACCTTTACTTTTTAACTTTGCTCTAGAGTATTCCATTAGGAAAATCCAGGATAACAGAGAGGGTTTGGAATTGAACGGGTTACATCAGCTGCTTGTCTATGCGGATGACGTGAATATGTTAGGAGAAAATCCACAAACGATTAGGGAAAACACGGGAATTTTACTGGAAGCAAGTAAAAAGATAGGTTTGGAAGTAAATTCCGAAAAGACAAAGTATATGATTATGTCTCGTGACGAGAATATTGTACGAAATGGAAATATAAAAATTGGAAATTTATCTTTCGAAGTGGTGGAGAAGTTCAGATATCTTGGAGCAACAGTAACAAATATAAATGACACTCGGGAGGAAATTAAACACAGAATAAATATGGGAAATGCCTGTTATTAGTCGGTTGAGAAGCTTTTGTCATCTAGTCTGCCGTCAAAAAATCTGAAAGTTAGAATTTATAAAACAGTTATATTACCGGTTGTTCTGTATAGTTGTGAAACTTGGACTGTTACTTTGAGAGAGGAACATAGGTTATGGGTGTTTGAGAATAAGGTGCTTCGGAAAATATTTGCGGCTAAGTGGGATGAAGTTACAGGAAAATGCAGAAAGTTACACAACACAGAACTACACGCATTGTATTCTTCACCTGACATAATTAGGAATATTAAATCCAGACGTTTGAGATGGGCAGGGCATGTAGCACGTATAGGCGAATCCAGAAATGCATATAGAGTGTTAGTTGGGAGGCCGGAGGGAAAAAGACTTTTAGGGAGGTCGAGACGTAGATGGTAAGATAATATTAAAATGGATTTGAGGGAGGTGGGATATGATGATAGAGAATGGATTAATCTTACTCAGGTTAGGGACCAATGGCGGGCTTATGTGAGGGCGGCAATGAACCTCCGGGTTCCTTAAAAGCCGGTGAGTAAATAAGTAAGCGTGTTGTTATTTTAAATTGCGAATGGGGTGACTGTATCCACCTCTTGTGCTTAAAATTGCTTTATGTTTTAAACATACAGAATTAATAAAAGCTAGTGTATTTAATTAATAACAAGTAATATAAAATGCCATATTGGGTTCTCGTTTCTTGGTATTCGTAATCAATTAACCTACTCCATTTCCAAAACCTTACGGAGTTGAGCTGAGCTAAGCTAGCAAGCTGCGAGAGAGTTCGCAATGCTTCCCGCGTGAAGTCATCACGTAGTAGGCCTACGAGAACGGGCGAGACTGCGCACTGCTTCACCATTATATTCCCATCACGGATTTAATGTTCGCAATATTATGTCAGGTGAAGAAAACAATGCGTGCAGTTGTGCGTTGTGTAACTTTCTCCATTCTCCCGTAATTTCATGCCCCTTAGACCAAGATATTAACCTAAGAACCTTATTCTCAAAGACCCTTAATCTCTGTTCCTCTCTCAAAGTGAGAGTCCAAGTTTCACAACCATGGTCGTGCCAAAGAATCAGTCCCATTCCGAGGCTTATTGTATGTATTCGTAACAAGCTTTTTTTTTACGGTGATGCGGTGATGCGTTGTTATTTCTTCGCCCAACCCCCAAGCTGGAGGACCACCCCTTATCGGCTGTCCACGACTGCTTATTCAATATATTCGCAGCTACCCTCCATATCTGGAGGCCGTCTCCTCTATCCGCAATGCGCATGCCGTGGTGATTGGGACCCACAATACATGGAGAATTTTTAACGGTCGTGCGTTATTTCGTGTTGTTTTTAAACATATCCAACTTGTGACAAGATGATTAGGCTATTATAACCTAACAAATACACTGGCATAAAGATTCATATTAGCCTATGTCTTGTCTTATTATGATAAGGTTTAAGTTACACTGACTTCAAAATCTCATAATGGATAAAATCTTAGTGCAGTTAAGAGTTGCAGAGTTATTGGAATAGTAAGTAGCGGCCTGTACTTGGTTCTTCAATTGGTAATAGAATAAAAAAGTCATTAAATTTAGAACTGTCTTCTCTGTGAGTCTGTAGGCGCTCGTCATTGTAAAATTCTAGTGGACATTCATTGTTTCTAAATATCTTCTTAGCAACCGTTGTTAATGTTCAATGCCATCTTCATTTCCAATAAAATCAAAAAACTCCATTGTCATATAACATAGTCGCCATTTTTCTCTCTCAGCCGGTTGAGATCGTCCCAAGACCACTCATTGGCAATCTGTGCCCAGTCTCAAAGGTATCCTGAGACAGTCTCAAGTTCGACTCAAAAACTTTGATTGTGTATACGAATTCTGTGGAGTTTTCTCAAGAAAACCTGAGGAATGATCGATCTCAAACGCGACTGCGCACATAGGCCGTAGTTTTAAATTCATTTTGTTTTTCAGAGTCCGATGTACTTAAATATAGGCTGACCGGACGTCCCCGATTTCCGGGGACAGTCCCCGGTTTTTTAGTTGGTGTCCCCGGGGAGCCAACGTCCCCGTTTTGTCCCCGGAATTTAATTTTGTTTGCAGAAGCTTTGATTTTGTTTCAATAAAATTTCAACCATAAATATTTAAAGATCGTGATGGAACTTCTGCGATTCAAGTACATTTCTGAACACTTCTCATTATCAGACAGAAGAACCAGCGAGCACAGTATGAAATATTCTACACTCTTTGAGAACAAAATAGCATCTTTATCTTTGGCCAACTTAGCATTCGCGTTGAGTGGAAGCGTTAGCGTCCATTTGTAAGTAGTTCGAAAATGAGAAATTTTGTGACAAACCAACAGGTGAAAAGTGGTATGATATTTTTGAACATTTCAAGAAAAAATTCATTCCGTTTGGAAATCTTCTCAAAATAGTGTCATTGATCATGTGTCTTCCAGTCAGTAATTCATCAGTTGAAAGACTTTTCTCCACAGTGAACTCAATCTGGACTGATAAAAAGTAAAAAAAAAAAGTTGAAACAGTTACAACTTTGTTAGGTCTACAAGAGGAAAAAAAAAAAAAAAACTTTCATTCCTCATTTGAAGAACTTAGTGTGAAGCTGTATAGGAATGAATAGATCCTTAAAAAGATACATTCTCCAGAGAAGTACAGTATTTGTGTTAGAATTCAGTGTGTATAATAGGCCTATCATGCGGAAGACTTCCATTCAATCATTAGTACTGAAAATAAATTCTTAGTAGCTATAATTATCTATCTGTACAGAGGAGTTTCGAGTGTTTATGCATTTAATTCAAATCTTTAAGATATTCTATAAATTTAATGTGCAAAGTTCTATCGTTGTGTCTATTGTTACATGTATTTTTTTAACATTCCAATGGAGAGTGACTAGGTAAGCGTTTATGGTTTTTCTTGAAATTGCCGCTGTCCCCCTGTTGAACCATAAAAAATCTGATCAACCTACTTAAGTATTGTCCATATACAGATTACAGTATTAGGACTTTAGAACAACTCCGGACATTTTTATAACTTTCTAAGTCACCCACTCCTCCTAAGTTAATTGGGTTTGAAAACATATCCCTAAAGAACAGTTTTCCAAGCTTCACGAGTTTGTTATAAGGTCCATAATTCACGTGCGCGTAATTTTGAGCAAAAATTTTCGCATGATTATTATAAAAAGTCAAATTCATTTAGCTATCATAGATAGATATGCGGCCGGTAATTCAGTTTACACGAAAACTGGCTACGAACTGGAAGATTGCGGATTCAATCCCAATAGGCAGTGTGATTTTCTTCCTGCCAAACATCCAGAACAGCTCCGGGGCCCAATCAGGGTCTGTCAAATTGAGTACAGGGCCCTTCTGAAGGTACTGAGATTACGAAAACATGAAGATCTACCTCCATGTCGCCTATGAGTCTTTATGATTCCTAAAGAGATAATTTTCAAATCTCAGATAGATCTATACAACTTCCTTAACTATTATATTTCTAGTAAAAGCAAATATATTGTATCATGACAATTCAATTTATTCAGTTTCTTTCATATTTATTTATATGTCTCACTCATTTTGACTTACTGTTTACATTTTATTATGTTCGTCTCTCTCCATCATTTAATTGATTTATTGTTTACATTGTGTTATGCTTATGTCTTAATTTTTTGTGCACCATACTGTATTTGGAATATTTGTAATGCTCTTTGTATTGAAGTTTTACTCCAGGTTGTGTGTTAGAGAAGGTTCTATGGCAGTGGTCGTTAGCACTCGGTGAAATGAATAAAGTTCAGCGAGTTCAACATAGTATGCATCGTCGTACAGAAAGCATATCCGCCAACAGTCATTGATGCACGCCGTGCAATGTCTTGTGCGCGAGTAAGAGACGCTAGCCCGAGGGTGCTCTGTGTTGATGATCGCTGCTCTATGGCATTATCTTTGCTAGATTAAGTAAAACTATTATTAATAATAATAATTCTTTATTTATACTGCCAGAGGTAAGGCCATAGGGCCTTCTCTTACACTCTACCAGGTCACAAAGTATACAAGCAGTTAAAATTAACAAAAAGTTAAAGAACACAATACTAACATATTACAAATAATAATAATAATAATAATAATAATAATAATAATAATAATAATAATAATAATAATAATAATGGCTTAATAAAAACGACACTAAACAACATGAAAATAATACAATAATAGAAAAAAGAAAGTAAAATACATTGGAATATAGTAAAAGCAACTCATTTAGCGCAAATGGTTAATATGGAAAACGTAACGTAGAATATTACAAAATGGAATGTAATAAAATAATAATAAAAAAGGAAATAAATACGAATATTAAATAAAAATTCACAATAAAAAAGCTATGATAATAAATTCATCGGCTGATAAAGAGAACAAAAAGGGGAAAGGAAAGAAAGAAATATATAGCTAAGTAATTGATTTAATAGCGAACTTACTCGTGTTAATTATGTAAGTCTGTGCGGCTTACCGCTGTTTCGGTGCTTCACCACACCATCCTCAGAGCCTACTCGTAAGCTGTAAGCCGCACAGACTTACATAATTAACATGAGAAACTCCGCTAGTTAATCAATTACTTATATTCAAGTGTTAAAAGAGTTTACGCAAGATTCAAAATGAAATATATAGCCTATATTTTTACAAAACTATCGCAGAGAAAAGGGCTTATAACTGAAAGGAATGTGAATTGAAAAAGTGCAATTTTAATAATAATTATTATTATTATTATTATTATTATTATTATTATTATTATTATTATTATTATTATTTTCTTCTTCTTCTTCCACGATGACTATAAGAATTTTTAATGTACCTACCCATATATGAATGATTGTACAAGTCTTAATGAAATGATTTTCGTAAAATTTATTGTACATAGGTTTCAGTACTTTACTAAATTCTATAAAATAACCTTATTTTACATTTCAGAATAGTTGTTAATGTAAATGTTTACAACAGTCGCCCCTAAAATAATTTCTGATAATTTACTTCAAGTTCAAAAAGTTTGATTACCCCTGAATAATTATTTTGCACTTACTCTCATTTTTCCAGAGTGAAACAAATGTAATATTTCAATGGCTCTATATGAGTATCCACACTTTCAGTATGAACAAAATATTCCAGTTATTTTGTGCAAGTATTATCATTATTGTCATTACCTCTCTTTTTTCTTTCTTTGCATATTGGGTCATTCTGGACAAAATATCTTACAGATGTTTTTGTACACATTTCCAGAAATATATTAGCTACAGGCCATTCGTTACATTATGAAACCTACCTGCGTGACAGGGAAAGAAGAAATTGAACTGAGAAGCTTCCCTCCGCAGCTACGTTTCTACTCGTTGCAAGCGAGCTCACTTACCCCCACCATAAGATTCTTACTATAAGCTACAACGCTTGTAAGCATTTGGTTTCACGAGATAACGCATGACATACTAAAGTTTCTTTATTAGCTGATATTTTCGTTGTTTATCAACTTTATGTTTCTCCATAGAGTGTTTTGGCAACAGTAATGTTTGTGTAATGATATTTCACGCGGATGTTTTTAAATTCAGCTGTCATTTGTTCTAAACCGCTCGTTATAAATGTATTCGAAAGAGATTAGTTTTAGAACCTATCCTTTGAGTCTTCTAATTTAATACTACTACTGCATAAGAATAGGCCTATAGCTTCTTAGAATCTTGACATAAATCATTGACACTACCTTTTAAGTGTTGAAGTGCGTATTGAGTCACTGTGAAAAAAAAAAAAAAAAAAACTATAAACTGAATATCGTTCGAAACATAACACAACTGAAATGCGTGAAACATACAGTAATATGATGAGAACATGTGTCGTTTGCATGACACCGATTATTTACTTTGTATTCATGAAGTGCTATTACATGGAAGCAATATACCTGAAAACCTATTTCGCCCAGTCAGCTGTCGAAGAGAAATGACTGTTTTTTTTTTTCGAAAGATTGAGTACAATGGCACCATATGTTATCGATTTATTGAATTTACCGTTACAATAAATTCTATCTATTAAATAAGGGTTAGGGTAAATTGCATGTTTTAAACCTACCTAATCTGTTATCGACATATTGAAACACAGATTCCACTTACTGAATCTGTGTTTGCATCAAGGACATACACTGAGGTGACATTTTGTCAATTTTTGTTGAAAAAGTTCGATTTTCGTTTGTATAGCCTATAGTTCAGATAACCTATCCACAGAGTTTCAATCACCGTTTCGGCCGACATTTAATTACAAGGTTGCCTCTGTGGATGGCCTTTTAAACTTTCAAACTAAATTTTCCCCGTTTGCATTTTTCATATTCCTTTACTAAAAATGCTGCTCCAAATAATTCCAGCTAACAAGACATTCATGATGAAGGAGGGCTATGATTGTATTCAACGGATGCTGTATTGTAGCGTATGGTTGGGAGTAAACTACTTATTTCATTAGCCCCACAGCCAAAAGTCGCGGGGAGTGAGATCAGGTGATCGCGCCGGCCATGCAGTAGGTCCGTTGCGTCCAATCCATTCGCGGTCTACCGGCATTGTTCCTCACTAGTGCAAAACGACCGTTTTCCGTAAGGCGACGTTCCAATGCTACAAAAGTTTTTGGAGTTGGGTGACGTCAAGCAGGAAGACGTCCAGTTGTAGATGCGAGCAGCAACAACAAAATTGTTTCTTACTTCACCGTAAATTAAGATTAATCGTCATTTCACTGTTTGTGTATGGTTCCCTCATTCTGCATTAGCGCCAACTGTTATGTTATGCTATTCATTAAAGTAAAAATAACTAATCTCAGTTACAATATTCAACATCATGAATCAACAAAACATCACCATAACTACAAGACATGGCCAACTATGAATACATTTCTTTTTAACCACAAAACGACACCGACTGTTAGTTCCGATTTTATCCACGGCTAATTGGTAGAATAGCTTTGTAATAAAGCAATTTTTCCATATATTGATAACAATGCAGCATCGGTTATACGTTTATATGACAAACTATGTTTGTTTTGGTGTACCGGTATAGAATACTCTGCAATACTTTATAATTCATAATTACGACTCAAACTGTATATATACCAGGTGTTTCAAGGTACCTGTTCATGAAAAAAAAAGTACCTGTATCAGCCTTTTTTTCTCGAAAACTTGGTTCTTCATAAAAAAAAAACTTGATAAACAAAGCCTATGTAAATAATCTTTTGGTGGTAGTACCATTTCCCGTAACAAACCGGAAGTAGGGGTACCTTTGTTCAAGTTCAAAATTTCAAATGAGAACATGGGTCATCGAAGGTAGAACTACTATTGGAAACTACTATTAAAAAGAAACAACTTTTACCCAATCTTTTTTTTTTTCTAACTTTTATTGTTTACTCACAAAGCGACAAATATGGTACTCTATCTTCTGAGAAATGCTGTACGTTGTTAATGTACGTACACACTTCATAGTATTTTTTTCAAAATGTTCGCCACCCTATGCTAAAGAACATTCTGATCTCTCCCCTTGGAACAACCAGTACCAATACCATATAGTTTTAGCGAAAAAAGCCTAATACGGATGGTCTGAATGATACACTCGATATATATATATATATATATATATATATATATATATATATATATATATATGCTTACTATGAACATACAACTGGTTTTAATCATGATTGATATATCCAGTTGTATGTTCAACTATGTAAGCAAGTTTTAATCATGATTGAGTGTAAGAGAAGGCCTTACGGCCTTAACTCTGCCAGGTTAAATACAGTCATTATTATTATTATTATTATTATTATTATTATTATTATTAATATTATTATTATTATTATTATATATATTTATAGTCGCCCTCAATAGCGCAGTTGCTGTAGCACTGGCCTTCTATGCTCGAGGTTGCTGGTTCGATCCCGTCCGAGGTCGATGGCATTTAAGTGTGTTTAAATGCGACAGGCTCGTGTCAGTAGATTTACTGGCATGTAAAAGAACTCCTGCGGGAAAAAATTTCGGCGACGCTGATATAACCTCTGCAGTTGCGAGCGTCGTTAAATAAACCATGTATATATATATATATATACATACATACATACAGAGAGAGAGAGAGATGGAATCTCGAAATCGATTTTTGCGCATTACAGTATTTTCTCTTTATACTTACGGCGTAATCAGGACATAAAATCTTTAAAAGCTAACGTTACTTTCCCTTACATTATCGCTTTCTGATCACTGAAGTTGACGACTTTGCGTTTATTTATACGTCAGAAATATTGCAAAAATTCGCTCCGTACGCAGCATTTGATTGTATCCTCTTTCATCAGATTTCGTCTAATAGGATTACGCACCGGAAGGAAGAATAATTTAATACCTAATATCAGGTGAATAGAATTTCAGGAGTATTGGAGCCCGAGTTAAGACAGGCGTCCAGGGCCGAGTTCCACTTTATACCTACTGAAGAGTGGCTTAAATCTGGAATGCCCTATACATGCATGACAAATAGGATATATGTGTAAAGGGTTTTATATCTCTTTGGGAGCTTCCACTCGACGAAGAGTAGACCCAGTGCAACGCAGATAGCTGACTGCTTCTCACCAATTTCGATCGCGGACAAGTCTTTTGTTTTTGTGGTCGTAAGAATGGCTTTGAATATGTTTCATTCGAAGATGACATCACAACTTGTGTTCTAACACGCTAATATTTAAAAAAACGGGCAGATCCTGTGAAATGTACATTTACTCTTCCTCAATGAAAAATCTGTAGAATTTTTTCGGACGGATTTATTATAATAGTTACTATACGAGTATGCTGTAAAATTTCCATACCATCAAGACTAAACAAACATGTGGCAACAATTCTACCCATTGAAATCGATAATTTGCCGGCCTCTACAATACAACACAAGGTATTAAAATAAGAATGCAGGCTTTTATTGTAGGCCTATCTGAGTTTTTGAATTTACTTCACTCCCACCCCCTCTAAGAGTAATCTCCCAACCGTCCTCCACACAAAACCAAGGCGGCGTATCCAGTCAAAGTCGCCTTACGTTCATAGTAAACAGTACTGAGTTAGTGAGTATAGTACGTTCCAGAAATATGTTCGCGTTTTCCAGTCACGAAAGAGCTTTCAATATTGAATCGTCTTTTCGGACAGGTACTGTCGTTCGTTTGCCTACGTCGCACCCCGGTTTCCCCCATCCTCTTCTGCTCGTCTCCCTGTAAAGGCTAGTGGCTGGACTGTTTTAGCTCTTTTCTGAAAACATTAATTTCTGTTAGGAATTGGACGTCTACGTAATATTATACAACTGTTTAAAATAACTTAAGTAAAAGGCTTCGTTAAGCAATTAAGTGTCACGTGTTTTCCTCCCTTTCTACGAAACTACTTGGGTGGACAGTAGATAGCATGCCTGAGTAAATGTATATTTTCGAATCGAGCAGAAGTGAAGATTGAATTTACAGTACGTAAGGTACTCCTTTAGAGTAGGTACAGAATTATTTCAACATGAGTTACTAGTACGAAGGACGAAACTGCTACTTGGAATTAGGTACAATAGTCTATAGTGCGATAATATCCACAAAAGAACTGAAGTCTGTATCGAAGTGAACGACCATCATTTTCAAAAATGTGTTTAAATATCCATATTATGATTATTTTTCAATTTAACTTCATTCTCAAAATTGTATGCTAATATGCTGTAGACAGTATAATATACACTGCATAATGGATACGTCCGAATGGATAGCTCAGTTATTGAGTAAAAACACTTATTGTTAATACAGTACTGTATTTTGATTAAAGAAAAACCTAATGAAAATTATCAAACTCAAAATCGCGATATTTCCTACTTTATGTATAGCCTATGGATGAACTACTTTTCTTCCCTCCTATACTAGGAAAGTGATTTGTTTGTATTTTACGCCGGTATCATCGAACTCCATTCGTGGAAGGGGGTAGCAAACGGTGTTTCCGGTTCTCAACCATTAATCGAAAGATATAGCCAGATTAATATTAGAAATGTTAGTAAAAATAAAATGATATCCCTGTATATTAGGTGCGAAATTATAAATAAAGAAAATATATTTATACAATATTATAAATATTATAATTTATTTTCTAATAATACCTACTTTTAGGAAAAGTTTCGGTATCTCATCGGAACAAAGTTTATCTTACAAGATTGAAATCTGAAGCGCTGTATACTATTATTTTGTTTTGTATAGCCTATTACTGGGATATGTTGAGGACAAATATCTCCTGAGTGGAAAATAATTTATTATTTTTGGAAAAAAAAATATATATATATATACATTGTGGAAATAGTCAACTTTTTTTCTCCATTACTGCATCTTTTACAATAATGAAAATTAGTATGTGTAAAACACTGTCCTTCTCCTATATATAAAAAAAAATTTTTAAGATTTATAAAAATTATTTATTTCAAAAAAATATTTTTTTTTTTTTCCATATTTAGTTCACTGTGCAGTCATGAAGCGTTTCCCACATAACTCAAAAGCTATCCAACATTCTGTGATGAAATTTGTTGTGCGTATTTATGCATGTCAGATCTACAATATGATCCAAGATCCCGTTTCTACCTTTGATAGATTGTCTGATAAAAAATAAATTAATTTAAAAAATGGTCAAATATCAGTATTTTCTATTACACAAAATAAAAAAATATTATTTATCAAGGAATGTAGTTGAAAAAGTATGATATTGTGAACATGAGTTTCAGAAATAAAATAAGAGAGAGAATACAAAATAGTTAACAAGTTTCTGAGTTATGAGGGAAACGCTTCATCAATGCACAGTGAACTGCCACCATTTTTAATTTTGAAAAAAAAAAATATATATAAGTAATTTTTTAAATCGTAAAAATATTTCTTTCATATAGTGGAAGGACAGTGTTTATACATAACAATTTTCATTATCGTACAAGATACAGAAATGGAGGAAAAAAATGTTGAACATTTCCAAAAAATATACTGCTGTAAGGCGTAAGCTGTACTTAACCCCTTAAATGGCTGTAGTTTTATTGTTTCATTCATAAATTATGTACAATGAGATACAACGTGTCACTATGGGTATTTATTTACTTTTTGTGCAAAAAATAGCGACGTGCAATGTATTATTTCTGGATGTTCCCACAAAATTTGCAAAAAATATGATTTTAGAAATGTGTTTCAGGATATAAATATCTTAGCTAGAAGTTTTGAAGGTTAAGAATTGCACGTAAATTAATTTTTATTAATGTTACTTGGTTGGCTTATCCTTTCTACTTTAACGTATGAGTTTTCTTATCTGATATTAGTCTGTGGTGCGGAAATCTATTCACGCTTCAATGTAAGAATGATGAATTGAAAGTACAGCATGTAACCTAATCAAATCTCAGTACGCCGCAGCACACATAGTGGAAGGACGATTTATTTTCGTTCCGTGACGTTGGAGGGTGTATCTTGAGTGTTCATCAACTTCGATATTATGGGGTTGGAGGAGGCTATGTTTTTTCTTGATCGTCTCCCTGTGGATTTGAGGTTTATGTACTAGCCTCACAAAACACAGTTCGCCGTTTCCTTCCCTATCCACCACCGCCACAAGGGGTAGGCCCTGTGATCGATAAAGTTACGTCACTTCCGCGAAAGTCAGCAATGACCCATGGGGCACCACCGACTCCCCCCGTTCCATACCCCGCTGCTCGGCTCATCTACACAAAGCACAACAATTACACGGCCTTCACGCGCAGTGTAAACCGTAAGTGAGAGCAGAAGGCTTGGGTTCATGCACGCCTGAGTCGGTTTGGATTCTGACAGGCTCGACTGACAAAAGAAATCACTCAAAGGAGCGCTTGTATGTATTGCACCGGGACATATTTCGTTTTTACTAACATTTCTAATATTAACCTCGTTATACTTTTGGATTAACGGTTGAGAACTGGAAACGCTGTTTCTTGGAGTTTTATGATACTTACTTACATACTTACTTACTTTTTTTTAGTAGGTTATTTTACGACGCTTTAACAACATCTTCGGTTATTTAGCGTCTGAATGAGATGAAGGTGATAATGCCGGTGAAATGAGTCCGGGTTCCAGCACCGAAAGTTACCCAGCATTTACTCATATTGGGTAGAGGGAAAACCCCGGAAAAAACCTCAATCAGGTAACTTGCCTCGACCGGGAATCGAACCCGGGCCACCTGGTTACGCGGCCAGACACGCTAACCGTTACTCCACAGGTGTGGACGTCTAAAATATCTGGGCTGCTCCATATCATATGAGAAACGCAAATGAAATAGAAGAAAAATTAAATAATTATGATTACTTCTGCGGAACAGTACGTCGTATATTAAGAAAAAAAAAATTCCGTAAAGAATGCCTAATGAAACGTTGTAAAGTAGATTGTTTGTGTCAGGTAAAGTTGGATCCTATGAAAGATCATATGAAGAAAATTGAAGCAGGGGAAATGTAGTTTTTTAGATACTTCTACGTAGCTGGGTATATTTTCTTACATAAAAAGAAGTAAATGTATTAGAATTACAGATGAATTAAACATTGAAAATGTTGTACATGTGATAAAAAAAATATCAAAAGAATTGGAAGGATCATGTTGATAGAATGCCAGCTACACGTATTGCAAGAGCAGTTATGAATTATTGTAACCCAGAAGTAAAAAGGTCAAAAGGAACGTCTATGAAAAATGGCCAGATAAATTTTAATGAGACAGAACAGTTCCAAAGACTTAAACCATAAAGAAGGAGAAGAAGAAGAAGAAGATTACTACTACTACTACTACTACTACTACTACTACTACTATTATTACTACCAGGCTTAGGATCCGGGACAACTTAAGAATAAAGTGAAGTTAACACTGTAACGGAGTATAGATGGAGTGAGGTGGCGCGTTGAGTTTTGTTTAGCCTACCTGTGCGTTAGTGCACAGTCCGGTTCGTGATCAGAGGTGCAGTATTCTTCCTCTCTCCCTACAAAACGAACTAGGCCATCAATTCATAGTGAACAGTTTTTTCGAACTAGTTGCAAGTATGTACTACATGGTTATTCATTGTAACGCTAACGCCTTCAACGTCGCCGGGGGAACATGCAAACTTGTGAGGTATGTATCCTACTTCATTTTCCACCGTCACTAGATTGCACTATTAACAGTGTAATATAACGCAGAAAATTGACGTCGTTGTTTACATTCACAGTATGTCTGTCTACTATGTTCTAGGAACTCTATAGTAAGTTGTGCGTACATTGGTTGCTAAAGTGTCTCGGATCCTAAGCCTGATTATGGTTATGATAATGATAATTTTTAGTTGGTTATTTAACGACGCTGTATCAACTACTAGGTTATTTCGCGTCGACGAATTGGTGATAGAGAAATGTATTTGGCGATGAGGCCGAGGATTCGCCATAGATTACCTGGCATTCACCTTAGGGTTGGGGAAAACCTCGGAAAAAATGAAACCAGGTAATGAGCCCGAGCGGGGATCGAACCCGCACCCGAGCGTAACTTCAGACTAGCAGGCAAGCGCCTTAACCGACTGAGCTACGCCAGTGGCTTGAATGTTAAATGTTATATTTTATGTAACGACGCTAGCAACTGCAGAGGTTATTTCAGCGTCGCCGGATGTGCCGGAATTTTGTCCCGCAGGAGTTATTTTGCATGCCAGTAAATCTACTGACATGAGCCTGTCGCATTTAAGCACACTTAAATGCCATAGACCTAGCCCGGGATCGAACCCGCAACCTTGGGCATAGAAGGCCAGCGCTATACCAACTTGCCAACCAGGTCGACCAGTGACTTGATGATGATGATGATCTAGTTAAGCACTTTCTGCCATTCTGAATTTCATAAGCGACATAATTGTGTGTACTGAATATTAATTATGTTTTCAAATGTGTTTGAAGAAACATGATTAAAGAGCTAGAATGTAGGAAACCAGACTATGCTTTATGCAGGATAGAGTCTTATATTTTGTTGTTCCATTTCTTCAACTAATTTCAGCAGCAACGTCTCACATTTATAATTGGTAACATTTTGTAAGAAGAGCTAACAGACTGTGGAAGAAAGTGATAGGGACGTATTCTCTTTTGTTGCTAGGATCTCTCTCAAACATAAAAAGGTATGGTTGCAGAGCCTATTTCAGAATAAATTACTACCAGAAATATGAAAGAAACACACCAGTAGTTGGTCTGCATAGCAGATCCAGGCATTCGGTTCATTCCTGCGTTGATTGGACTCCACATGAGGCTTAGCAGGGGGTAAAAGGGTCTTCATGCACTGTCTAATCACATAAACCACTGCTGTGCCTCGTCTAATATTCATGGCCACCATCTTTTGTAAAAGTGCACATTTATTTAGTAAATGTGATAATGAATTAAAACATATCAAAGTCTAAAATCATATTATGTGGTCTTGTTCATATAACATAAAGGGAAGAACTTAAAGTGAACATTGCCAGATGAAAAGACATACAGGCTCCTATTCTAAGTACACATTTTACGCAGTAACTAAAAGGAACAGTGTCTGAGTGAGTGTGAAATGAATCCTTTGTGAAAATTTATGCAGTGTTTTCGAAAGTAACGCACATTATTAACATTGAAGGAAGAGATCATTGGCACAAAGGTCAGGAACCTGAAACCTTGTACTGTATTCAGAAGGAAATATTTTTATCGAAACGAAATACTGTATTTTGTGACTATTTTTGTATGTTATAGAGGACAGTTTAAAATGACACCCTATTATATTTTAATGTCACCTGAAATAGCATATTATCACAGTCTAATATATACCGTCAAGAAGCTTGAGTTGTGAGGATACTAGGAACTGTGCCGGCACTATTTCGCATTGTCTGTGATGAGGCGATAGTAGCGATCCTAGTGGTTAGCAACTATCTATGGATGCATATTCCCTAC